>CAWUFW010002241.1:600000-920000 GCA_963921515.1 Calotriton arnoldi | reverse complement strand
GATTATGTCTCATCTACCATTTCAAGAGCTTTAAATTGCTCTAAAACACTTTTTAACATGGTTAAGGAACTTGCTGGTTCCAAAACTCAAACCAAACCCCCTGCACTTAATAAAAAGCAATGCGAGGATCTGGCCACTTTCTTTGTTCAAAAAGTTGATAATATATATCAGGACATAGTACGAGGGCAGGCTGACAATTTTTCTTCCTCCCCAGGAACATCTACACCTTCTTCCATGGATGACATACCCCCCAACCAAGTTTGGAGCCCTAATTTACTTACTAATCAATTGGATACATGGCCTCTACTAAACATCACTACCCTAAAAAAACTTTTGGGTAGTATAAAATCAGGATCACCAAGGGATCCCTTGCCCATTTCAGTACTCCAGCAGCTGGAACCTCCATCATTGCAGGTAATCATGGATCTTTTAAATGCCTCCCTGCTGGAGGCAACTGTCCCGCCTGATTGGAAACATGCCATGGTAATGCCTCTTCTTAAAAAGGCTAATGCTGACCCTGAACTACTCTCTAACTATCGTCCCATTTCACTTTTACCGGCCTTCTCTAAAATCTTAGAAAAACATATCCATGCACAGCTTTCACTGTTTGTCGATGCGCAAAGTTTTCTTCATCCTTCACAGTCAGGTTTCAGAGCCGGTTTTCAACAGAAACCACCCTGCTGGGGGTAAACGAAAGACTGCGCCACCATCTCGATGCTGGAGACACCGTGGCCCTTATTTTGCTGGATTTAAGCGCAGCCTTTGACACGGTGTCCCATGCTGTGTTAATTAAAACCCTTAGCTTGATGGGCTTATGTGGGCCGGCTCTGAAATGGCTCATTTCCTTCCTCACAAGTCGCACTTTTCAAGTTTTTCTCCCATAACTAGCTCTGATATCCACTCTCTGACTCATGGGGTACCTCAAGGCTCTATCCTTAGCCCCCTACTTTTTAATTTATATGTAAGACCCCTGGCGGATATTGCAGAGAAATCTGGGCTGACCCTTTTCTCCTATGCAGATGATTCGCAAATCATTTTTCTCTATCTATGAAGAGCACGACAGGGATTTCTCCCCTTCAGCTGGGGCTGAGGAATATCGCATCATGGATGCAGTCTAACTACCTCAAACTGAATGGAGGAAAAACCGAGGTTCTTATATTTGGGAAAAATAGGGAACTTTGGGGTCCTCAACATTGGCCCTGCGAGATGGGTGCTCTTCCTATACCGGTCCGTCAAGCTCGAAATTTGGGTGTAATCATGGATGATACACTAAGTATGCATAACCAAGCTGTTAAAGTAGCTGCTACTTGTTTCACTATCCTGAAATGGCTGAAAAAGTCATCTGGATGCTACCAGAACCCACTCAGAGGACTGTTGTTCACGCCTTGATTACTTCAAGACTTGATTACGGCAATGTTCTGTACTTGGGTTCTAACAAAGAGGTAACACGCAGGCTGCAAATGGTTCAAAACTCTGCAGCTAGGCTTTTATGCCGAATCCCCAGAACTTCCTCTGTTTCTGGCTATCTCCGTGACTTGCACTGGCTCAGGGTGGAGAACCGAGTTAAGTTCAAAGCCCTGAGCTATATGTTTAAAATAAAAAGTGGTACGGCCCCCAATTACCTTCAATCACTGGTTCATCCCTACGTCCCTTCTCGTGACCTTCGTTCATCCACGCAGGGGAGGTTTTCTGTCCCTAAAATCAAACTAGCAAGGATGGGCGGTAGGTCTTTCTCTCTTCTTGGCCCCTCACTCTGGAATGCTATGCCCCTAACTCTTCGAACCGAAACTAACTACATTCATTTCCGTAAATCCTTGAAGACATGGCTTTTTAATCATTAGCCTGCTGCCTCTGCCTTGACATCAGCCTTTGCACTTGTGTTTGCGCCGGGAAACCCTTTTTGGGTAGCTGTTGCGCATTATAAGTTTAATCAATAAATAAATAAATAAATAACACCGTCTCGGGCCCCTGGCGGAGCGGCAGACCAGGAGACAGAGCCTGGGGCCTCTGGACCCCGTCGGGTCTCCCAGGCAGAGGTGAGGCCTCCCCGGGCCCGCAGGCCCCTATTCTGGGCACCACGCCACATGTTGGGCTGGGGGATGGAGCCCTGGGCTGGGAGGGGGGCGTCCTGGCCCGTCCAGCTGAGGACCGCTAGGCCGAGAGGGGTTTTGGAGTACCCTGTCCCTAGTAATCCGGAGGAAGGGTACCCCCCTTTCTGGTAACCCGTACGCACCGCGAGACTGAGAGGACCCAAGGTGCGGATGCGCCCGACCTCCTTGAACCCTGGCTGGGATCGGGGAGGCAAATGAGCCCTCATCGGGACTTCCAGGGCAGCCCGGCCATCTTGTCGCCCCATTGGAAAGCATTGCGCGCGACCAGATGGCCGAGGGGGGAATGCGCGACCAGATGGCCGGGCACAAAGGACGCCAATCTGCCTGCCCCAAGCCTTCGCGGGAGGGCTCCCGCCTGCCCATGCAGGGCTCGGGGGCTCTGCGTTCCGGGGGCTCGGAGACCCCGGCTGGGCCTCGGGCCCGGGGCTGCGGACGGTGGTCCCCGACGGACCTCTGACCCAGGGTCCCCCAAGCACCTTGACAGGCGGGCAAAGCAGGAGGGAGGCCTGCCCGGGCCCGACGGACCCCCGTCCTGGGACCATGGCGGAGCAGGGGGATGGAGCCCGGTCCCCTAAGCCCGGCCGGAGGTCTCGGGCCAGCACGCACAGGGGAGGCCTCCTCAAGGCCCACGTCCCAGGTGCCCTGCCACGCGGCAGGCCCGAGGACGGAGCCCGGGTGGGGAGGGCACCCTCCACCCCAGGGCCACCAAGGGCCCCTGCCGGAGCTCCTGAACCCAAACCAAGCTGGGGAATGCCCGACGGGCCCCGGGCCCATGGCAGAGCGGAGAACGGAGCGCAGTGTAGGGAGCACCTGGGCCAGAGCTCTCGGGCCTGAATGCCCAGGGTAGGACTGCCCAGAACTGATGGAGCCCGTCCCGGGCACTTTGCCGCGCGGCGGGCCGGAGGAGGGAGCCCCGGGCAGTGGGGAAGGTGGTGCCCGGTCCCAGCCCATCTGGTCCCCGGCTGAGAACCGCCAGCCCGGGAGCGGTTCCGGCATACCCTGTCCCTAGTAATCCAGAGGAAAGCTACCCTTCTTTCTGGTAACCCGTGCGCACTGAGTGATGGAGGGGACCCAGGGCACGGGGCGCCCGACCTCCTGGAGCCCGGGCTGGGACAGGGGAGGCGGGCGAGCCCTCATCGGGACTTCCAGGCCGGCCCGGCCATCTGGTCGCCCCATCAGAAAGCATTGCGCGCGACCAGATGGCCGAGGGGAAAGGCGCGACCAGATGGCCGGACCAGAAGGACGCCAATCTGCCAGCCCAGAGCCTTCACCGGAGGGCTCCTGCCTGCCCATGCAGGGCTCGGGGGCTCTGTGTCCCGGGGGCTCGGAGACCCCAGCTGGGCCTCAGGCCCGGGGCTGAGAATGGGGGTCCCCGGCGGACCTCCGACCTGGGCCCATGGTGGAGCTTAACCCATCCCATCAGGGGCGGTTCTGGCATACCCTGTCCCTAGTAATCCGGAGGAAAGCTACCCTTCTTTCTGGTAACCCGTGCGCACCGAGTGATGGAGGGGACCCAGGGCACGGGGGCGCCCGACCTCCTGGAGCCCTGGCTGGGATCGGGGAGGCAAACGAGCCCTCATCGGGACTTCCAGGGCAGCCCGGCCATCTGGTCGCCTCATTGGAAAGCATTGCGCACGGCCAGTTGGCCGAGGGGAAAGGTGCGACCAGATGGACGGGCCCGAAGGACGCCAATCTGCCCACCCCCAGCCTTCACGGGAGGGCTCCCGCTTGCCCTTTGGAGGGCTCGGGGGCTCTGCTTCCCGGGGGCTCATCAGAGCCGTTAGCTGGGTCTCGGGGACGGGGTTGCTAGGGGGGGCCCCCGACGGAACTCTGACCCGGGGCCTGCAGGCACCTTGACATGCAGGCGAAGCGGGGGAGGCTTGCCCTGGCCTGATGGACCCCCGTGACGGGCACCCAGACCCTCGGCTGGCCACAGGACGTGGGCTCCCGCACCCCAGGGCCCGCCGGAGCCCAGGCCCCGGAACCGGTCCCCGCTTCTGAACCCAGCCAGGCCAGGGAGAGGGGGGAGCCTCCCCGGGCACCAGGGACCCCTGTCCCGGGCAGACAGACCCTTGGCAGGCCGCAGGATGGGGTCTCCCACACCCCAGGCCCTGCCCTAAACCCAGGCCCCGGGCCCGGTCCCTGCTTCTCAACCCAGCCAGGCCGGGGGGATCTGGGAGCCTGCCCAGGCATGAGGGACCCCCGTCCCGGGCACACGGACCCTCGGCTGGCCGCAGGACGTGGGCTCCTGTTCCACGGATTTTTTCCATAACTCCGTGGAACTCCGCGTAGTGGCACTACGCCAACTCTGCCCAGGGTTAGTTTATATGCCTGCATATATTCACTATTGTAGCACCACAGTAGAATTCTACCTTTTATTTACTCTGTTGGTGCTTGTAAACATTTACATATGTTTCTGTCTAATGATTGTCGCAGCAAGCATGTTTTACACTGGAATGAGGCTGGTTCAATAAATGCTTATTGAAAATGTCCCCACCGTTTATTCTGTGTATCTCTCTGAGACTAAGTAAGCACGAGTGACTAAGCGAAAAGTACTGCACTGTTTCCATGATCCCTGAAAGTATCGAGAATTGTCATATTCAGTGGTTGCCAGAAACGATTAGCTCCTTGGTAAGGTTCGTGGGCTTATAGTGGCACTGTGAGCTAGCTAGTCTATAGGCCGACATATCCTGTGTGGGTGTCCGGAATCAGTCTAGACACCAATCCCTTAGTTTATGTTGTCCAAACAATGCGCAGATCTTGCAGATTTGTAGGAACTATATGACAGTAGATGCTGGTAAGCAAATGCAGCACATAGTAGATCTGGGTGTGCCTTGTTTTAAGATTTGAATGGACCTTATTTGTCCTTTTTACCACTATGTACACAATGATATGCAGCTATAATAATAGATGATATTTCTTAGTGGTTGAAGTGGTTTTCATGATGATGATTACCACTCCTAATAAAATAAAAGGTACTAAAGGGCATCTTTGCAAGGGAAGGAGTGCCTCAATATATTGTCACTGATAATGGCACACAGTTGGTTTCCAATCAAATGAAGGAGTTTTTGGATATAAATGTCATAAAGTATATTACAGTCTGGCTTTATAATCCCCAATCCAATGGACAAGGGGAGAGGACCAATAGGATAGCAAAAGGCACATTGGAGATGGCAGTCAGGAGTGGACTGGATATTGAGGAAGCAGTGAGAAATATAGTTTGGGTTTTTCAGGCCACAGTAAATGACCAAGGAGCTTAATCTCCACATTTCAGCCATATCACAGCTGTGTCAGTGCGAGGTTTGGCTGCAGCATTATTTTGCCCATTGCTGTCATATGAGGTGGACTGTTTGTTTGGGGCTGTACTAGCCTTCTGGGCTCTGGGTTTAAAAGTGTTATTTAAAAAAGGTGACCGCAGTTCAGATGCACTAGTGGGGCACAAAAGATGCACCAAAGACAAACCCCACTGCACGCATCCATGCCTCGCATCACCCAGCCATGCTGTCTGTCTGCATTTCAACTTCCCAGATGGTAAAACCGTTGGCATATCAAACCCCCTCCAAAATGCGCCTTTCAAATGCATACCACTTCCTGTAGATTCACAACCGTGTGAACATACCCCCGTGTCAGTCTGGACGAGGAAACTGTTCAGCAATAGCAGAGAGTACCAACTCCATGTCGACGTCAGCACCTGCACTCCTGGTAATGTCACTGAAGGTACAATGTACCCATCCAGCCTTCCAACGGTAGTTCCCTTTTTTCCACACTACTAAAGTGAATCCAGGGCTGGTTTATCTTTATTCAAACGTTAAAAATGTCTCTTCCAAAAAAAATCAACTTCATACCCTGCACAGACTGTGAGGATCCGATGTCCAGCACCGATCCTCGTGATATCTGCCTTTGTTACTTAGGCTCAGACCTCAGCACGTATTTGTGCGACTCCTGTAATAGCTTGCACTTCAAGGCCATTAAAGAGAGGAAGGTAAAGCTCTTTATGGTCAAGGCCAAAGAGGGCAGACAAAGGTCTCTTTCACATTCAATATTTCCTGTTCCTCCATCGCCAAAAACTTACAGGATGCACAAACATAAAAAGAAGAGGAGGCATATAGAAAAATGAGGCAAGTCTCCCAAAGGTTCTCCTCACCCATTGGACACTTCCTTGGAGCCATAGTTTGTGGCAATACTAGTGGATCTGATGCCATCGGCGCAGACAAAACCCAGCCCAGCTCCGTTACCCAGGTCACAGGATCTGATTTCAGGGTATGGTGCTTCTCAACACTACCCTGAATTTCATACCCCAGGGACTAATCCAATGTTATTTTACATGCCATGCTTGAATTTTTTTTTTTCATACAAATTTTATTGAGTTATCTGTGATCTTACGGCCCATTGGGCAACATGTATACAAATATGTTGACAAGAATGGTTTTGGCATCACAGGTTATACCAAAACAACTACCACAACATAACCCAATGCATTGCTTCCTCCTTGGTTGGTTATGACACACTCAGGTAATATCCATGTTCCAATAATAAGGTTTCACAAAGTACGTCACACCCCTGGATCAAAGGTCCGAATTTCAGTATCTATAATATCTGAAATCGATGTCTGCTGTGTCAATGTAAGGCCACGGGATTCTGCCCATCGCCGCCATATTTTTTAGTGTTTCTGCGGGCATCCACATGCCTGGAAAACAGATATTTCTATCCCCATGCAGAAGTCCATCCCATTTTGCCATGCCCTCACTGTGGGAGGAGTGTCAGCTTTCCATAGTCTGGCTATGTCCCGTTTAGCGAGGGTTAGACCTAGCCAAAGAAGGTGGCGCTTGTATCTATTGCCATCGATCTCATTGGTGATATGAAGTAGTGTTAGTCTAGGGGACTTGGGGAGTTCCCATCCCAAAATTTCTGTTAGGTAGGCGAGTACCCCTGGCCAGAATTTATCTAAAGCCGTGCATGTACATACTGTGTGTAGAAATGCGCCCTCATTGTTCTGGCATCGTAGGCATATCAGGGATTCTATCAAACCGGCTCTCCATAGTCTGTGGCGTGTGTAATATGCCCATTGTAGCTATTTACATTGTATTAGTCTCAGTCGTGATGAGACGGCAGCCCCCCCGGGGGGATTCTAAGGCCTCCGTCCCGTCATCAGAGTCTAGGGGGCCTATGTCTGCTTGCCATGAGGTCTTCAAAGTCTCAAGTGTTGTGGTGCTGTGTTTAATGAGGGATTGGTATATTTTTGAGATTTTGTGATCGCCTAGGTGTCCCATCAAAAGTTTACTCTCCAATTAGTTAAAATTTGGAAGCGACTCGAACGTGGCTATGTGGGGCGTGATGCCATGACCGAGCTGCAGGTATCTATAGCACTGGGAATTGGGCATTGAGTATTCGGTTCTTAGGGCTTGAAATGATTTGAGTGCAAGGCCGTGCATAATATCCCGACAGTGGAGATTCCTATCTGGTCCCATCCAAGGAGGCCCTGAAGATCCGCCAAGTGAGGAAGCAGTCTATTGTGCCATAGCGGTGTTTCACATGTGGTGCGCCCCCATCAGCCCATCCGTCGGAGAGGCTGCTGCCAGATAAGTATTACCACTCTAGTGGTGGGTGGTAATGCCTGGATATTGGATCTACTGTAGAGATATGAGGTAAGTGTGGGGTCATTAAGTATCCAGCATTCTACTGCTTAGGCTGGGTAGTCACTGGGTCCGTGCCACCAGTCATTCAGCACCTGAAGGTGTGATGCTGCGTGGTAGGCCTGAACATCCGCAGCTGCAATATCGCCACAATAAGTTGATTGGAATAAGGTGAGCTGCACCACGCGGGATGTGCCCCCACCCCAGAGGAACTGCCCTAACATAGTTTTAATGTGGTGAAACCAGGATGAAGAAATCGGATAGGGGTGGTTTTGTAGATGATAGAGTAATCATGGGAGAGAGACCATTTTGAATATAGCTGACTTCCCATAAAGGGAGAGCGGTAGCCACAACGAGAATTTTATATCGGCTTGTACTTTTTCGATCGTGGTGCCCATGTTCCGATCCCATGAAATCATTTGGTTCTCTGACAGGAAGACCCCCAGATATTGCAGCCCCACCATGGCCTGTGTCAGATTCGCTACCCAGTTGTTACTCCCGAGAGTGCCCCGCAATGGCCAGATGGCCGACTTATGTACGTTCATACGAAGGCTAGATGTTTCCCAGAATATCCGCATTATCTGCAGAATTCTAGGTCCCGATTTATACAGATCTGTTAGAAAGAATAGTATGTCATCCGAATATAGTGCAATGTTATCTGAGATGTCGACTGTCTCGAAACCCCTGATCAGTGTTTCCTTACAGACCCGGATGGCTAGAGGCTCAATAGCTAGCGCAAAAAGGAGGGGAGATAGAGGGCATCCTTGTCGTATGCTGCGTCTAACTGAAAAGGGGGCTGGGATACTGTCTGCCACTCGGACAGCGGCGGTCAGGTCAGTATATAAGAGCCTAATATATGCTATGAATTGCGGGCCAAAGTTATATCATTTTAGTAGCTCGAAAAAATAAGTCCAGCTGATTGAATCGAAGGCCTTGTCCATATCCGCCAACAGCAAGGCAGCTGGTCTGCCCAGGCGATCTACTTCTGCTATCGCGTTGTGAGCCCTTCTTATATTGTGGCGGGTAGAGCGGTGGGCATAAAGCCAGCCTGGTCCAAGTGGACAAGATCTGGCATGTGCGGTATTAATCTGTTTGGAAGGATTTTGGCTAGTAGTTTCGCTTCTGTATTCAGAAGGGAAATAGGGCGGTAGGAGGTATGTTGTTGGGGGGGTCTGCCAGGCTTAGGGAATACCACGATTTCGGCATGCCTCCAGTCTGCCGGTAGCCAGGCTTTTTTTACCATGTCTTGGATGACATTGAGGAGATGGGGCCCCAATTAGGGTATATAGGCTTTGTAGACTTCGCTGGGGTATCTGTTTGGGCCGGGTGCTTGGCCTGTTTGTAGTTCTTATACTGCTATAGTTAGTTCTTCTAATGTAATGGGTGTATCTAAAGCCTTCCACGTTTCATCTAGCATGGCTCTTGGTGGTATATCATCGAAGAAGCTCTCGATCAGGGAGATGTGTATAACTTCCTTTGGCTCATATAGTGCCTCATAGATTTTTGAAACGCTATGTGCTATCTCGGCCGGGTCTGTAAGGGGTTCTCCCTGTGTGTTGCATATAGTGGGGATATGGATTGGTGTCGTAGCCTGCCTGCACAGGCGGTATATTAATTTACTGGACTTGTCCCCCCATTGATAAATTCTGATCTGGGATGCTAACCATGCGTGCTGTGCCTCTTCCATCAATTCACTTTGATACCGTTGTTGGGTAAGGCGTAGTTTTCTATGTGTCGTATGTGCTCCATCTCCCTGTCCCTGTCTCTCCAGTATTCTCAGACGGGCTTCTAATTGTACTATGTGATGTTTCTGCCGTTTACGTCCTGCTGTGCTATAACTAATGCCCACCCCACGAATGGTAGGTTTCATGGGCTCCCATAATATTTCCTGGGAGGAGGCTGTTTCTGTATTAAGGGCAAAATAGTCTGTCAGCATCTTTAGGATGTGGGATCTATAGTCTTGGTTTGTAGGTGTCAGGGGGAGAGTCCCCACCGGAATGGATGTCGACGTGGGCCCATCAAGAGCTGTATCGCAATTGGGGAGTTGTCTGATAGTCCCCGAGGCATAATTGTAGCGTCTGATACTCTCTGGAGATAACAGTCTGGGATAAAAATATAATCAATCCTAGAGAAAGAGTCATGTACTGAGGAGTAATATGTATAACATGTTTCATATGGGTGGTGCGCTCTCCAGGTATCTACTCAGCCAACCATATCCGTGAAGGATTTAAGCCTTGACTCCCTTGGCATCTCTACTGCTCCCAAGGGTCGCCCCGGTCAGCAGATATATTCATCACATCATTCCAGTCTCCTCCCAGAACTGTGAGGCCTCGGGAAGAAGCCCCTAAACATCTACTAGGCGATTGATATAGCTTTGGGTAAGTGGGGGAGGGGCGTAGAAACTACTAATCACTACATGCTCTCCGTAAATTGTCCAGTGGACCAGGATGTACCTCCCTTCCATCGGTGAGAGACTAGGAATGGTATTCGACGATGTACAAGGATTGCCACCCACCTGGAGCCCTGTGTAAATCTGGCATGAAACACCTGTACATAGCCATTTTGGGCTAGGCAGGGTGCTTTAGTGCCCATGAGGTGTGTCTCCGGTAACAATAGTATAGCTGCTTTTATCCATTTTGCATGGCAGAGTATCGCACCTTGCTTAATTTTATCCAGTATGCCTCTTACATTCCAGCTTACGATTTGCATTGGACTCAGTGGGACCTCACCTGCTTGTGCCGACATTAGTGTGTGATGATAATCAATCAATCAGGGGAATTGTAAGCACACTACTCACCCGTGAGGGTCTCAAGGCGCTGGAGGAGGGGGCAGCAGCTCTGGTTAGTCGAAGAGCCAGGTCTTGAGTGTCTTCTTGAAGATGTTCAGGGAGGGGGCGAATCTGATATTGATCAGGAGCTCGTTCCAGGTTCTGGCCGCGATGTAGGAGAAGGCTGCTCTGGCTCTGTGGATGCGAGGGATTTCGGAGAGGGTGAGGTCGGCGGATCGGAGGCTTCTTTTGGGTGTGTGGAAGGAGATTCTTTCATTGAGGTATTGTGGTCCGGTGTTGTGGAGGCTTTTGTAGGCGTGGGTGAGTATCTTGAAAGTGACTCTCAACGGGGAGCCAGTGGAGGCTTCGCAGGTGTTGGGTGATGTTTACTTGTCGAGGGATGCCGAGTACGAGTCTGGCTTCGGTGTTCTGATTGGTCTGGAGCTTGCGGAGCAGAGACTTGTTGATCTCGGTGTACAGGGCGTTTCCGTTGTCGAGTCTGCTGGTTACGGGTGCGTGGGTGACGGTCTTTCTTGATTCAGGGGGGATCCATTTGAAGGTCTTTCGGAGGATGCGGAGGGTGTTGAAACAGCTGGAGGCGACGGCGTTGACCTGTTGGGTCATGGAGAGAGAGGAGTTGAGTATGATGCCGAGGTTCCGGGCGTGGTCGGTGGGGGTGGGAGGGCTGCCGAGGGCAGCGGGCCACC
The DNA here is from genome assembly GCA_963921515.1 of Calotriton arnoldi. Taxonomy (NCBI): domain Eukaryota; kingdom Metazoa; phylum Chordata; class Amphibia; order Caudata; family Salamandridae; genus Calotriton; species Calotriton arnoldi. Next base: position 908,782 of record CAWUFW010002241.1, on the reverse strand, counting down.
AGGTGTTGTCCCACGCCGAGTGTCTGAGGACGAGGACCTCTGTCTTCTCCGAGTTGAGCTTTAGGCAGCTGCTGCTCATCCAGGATGCGACGTCCTTCATTCCTTCCTTGAAGTTGAGTCTGGTCGTGCTGGGGTCCTTGGTGAGGGAGAGGATGAGCTGGGTGTCGTCTGCGTAGGATACTATGCAGAGTCCGTGTTGCCTGACGATGGCTGCGAGGGGGGCCATGTAGATATTGAAGAGCTTGGGGCTGATCGATGATCTTTGGGGTACTCCGCAGTTGATTTCCGTGGGTTCGGAGAGGAAGGGAGGTAGTCTGATTCTTTGGGTTCTTCCGGTGAGGAATGAGCGGATCCAGTCGAGGGCCATTCCTTGTATGCTGGTGTCGTGGAGTCTGGCGGTGAGAGTGCGGTGGGAGACGGTGTCGAAGGCTGCAGAGAGGTCTAGTAGGATCAGGGCCACAGTGTGGCCTTGGTCAAGGAGGGTGCCGATGTCGTCTGTGGCGGCTAGCAGGGCGGTCTCGGTCCTGTGGTTGCTGTGGAATCCTGATTGGGAGGGGTCGAGGATGGAGTTCTCTTCGATGAATTTAGTTAGTTGAGCATTAACGGTCTTCTCAGTGACTTTGGCCGCGAATGGGAGGCGGGAGATGGGCGGTAGTTCTTGAGGTCCGTGGGATCTGCCGAGGTCTTCTTGAGCAGGGGTCTGACTTCTGCACGTTTCCAGTCGTCTGGAAAGATACTGGTCTTGAAGGTGGCGTTGTTGGTGCGTCGTAGTTCTGGAGCGATGGCGGTGACGGCTCTGTGGAAGATGTGTGGTGGGCAGGGGTCCGTGTGGGCCCCTGAGTGGATGCCTTTCATGGTTGAAGTGGTGTCTTCGGTGGTGACTGGGGTCCAGGCGGAGATGGTGGGCTGGCTGTCGTTGCTGGGGGTGGAGGTGGTTTCGGAGTCGGGTGTCTGGTCGTTGAAGTTGTCATAGAGGCTCTTAATTTTCAGATGGTAGTAGGACCCGAGCTTGTTGCAGAGGTCCTGGGAAGGGGTGATGTCCTTGGTTTCGCTGGCGGGCTTGGTGAATTCCTGGATGACGTTGAAGAGTTTCTTGGAGTTGCTGGAGTTGGCGAGGATCTTGTTTTGCATGAAGGTCTTTTTGGTGGATCTGATGCGTTGGTGGTATTCCATCATGGAGTTCTTGTAGGTGGTCCGGTCTTCAGGCGATTTGCTGTTTCTCCATTTCTTCTTGAGGCGTCTGGATTTTTGGAGGTCGACGTTGAACCAGGTAGCCTTCCTACGGCGCTGTCTGTCGGGGTGACGTAGGGGTGCGAGCTTGTCTGTGCAGTTGGAGATCCATCTGTGGAGTTCTTTGGCTGCGAGGTTGGCGTCGGTCGAGGTGGTGGGGGTGTCGTGGCTGAGGGTGGAGGTGAGCTTCTCCTCAGTGATTTTGCTCCAGTTCCTTCGTGGAGGGCGTGATGCGGGTTTGGGCGGCGTGGGGTTGTCGATGTAGAAGTGAACGCAGTGGTGGTCCGTCCATGGGGGTTGCGTGGTGTGGCTGAAGTGGATGTTGTTGCCTCCCGCGAAGATGGGGTCGAGGGTGTGTCCGGCTTTGTGGGTGGGCGTGGTGGCGAGCTGTTTCAGTCCGATGTTGGTGAGGTTATCCAGGAGGGTGGTAAAGTTGGGGTTGTCGAGGTGGAAGTTCAGGTCTCCGATGAGTGTGTAGTCCATGGAGGCAATGGCGTGGGGCGAGATGAGGTCTGCGATGGTGGTGGCAAACGGTGCGCGGGGTCCAGGGGGTCTGTCGATGAGGGTACCGTGAAGTATGGTTCTCGGGTTGGTCTGGATCTGGAAGTGGAGGTGTTTGGTGTTGGAGAGGGAGAGGGAGTCGCATGTGGTGGAGGTCGAGAGTCAGAGGGAGCTCTTGTGTGCGATGGCGAGTCCTCCTTGGCGGTTGGGGCAGTCTTTCCTCTGGATCTTGTATCCATCCAGGATGGCGGTGGCGATGTCAGGGGTGGAGGAGGCGGATGTCCAGGTTTCTGTGAGGAAGGTGACGTCTGGTGAAAGGGTGTCGAGGAGGTCCCAGATCTCTATGGCGTGTCTGTGCAGGGAGCGCACATTGAGGAGGATGCAGTTCAGGGCTCCGGTGGTGTTGGTGTTCGTTGTGGGGGTGGTGTCTGTGGATGCATGGTCGGAAGCGAACGTCTGGCGGCAGTGGCGGCACGAGAATTGGCCGTGGGTGGTTTTCGGCGTGGATAGCTGGCAGTTGTTGTTCCTCCCTGGACTGAGTTCGAGGAGGACAGCGGGGTCGTAGCGGTTCGTGGTCGGAGATCCAGGGGTTCTGGCGTTGGTCGCGGGCGGGTCGCGGACGGGCGCAGACGGGCTTGCCTGTGGTGCACCCGCTGCGCGACTGCGCAGCGGCCGCCATTAAGTAGGGGAGGGGGAGGAACGTGCAGCTGGGAGGCAGGAACGGGAATCGGCAGGGGGGAGGGGCCGCAGCGGCGGGGAAAGCCGGGCACGGGGCGCAAGAAGTCAAAAACTGCAGGGCACAACAAAATAAGTACGAGGCAAAATACAAGAGGCAACAAGCAGCAATATAAATACAAAGAACAACGAGGGGCAGACAGCAATGAATTACATGCAGTGAAGACGGGGCAGACAGTAATGAATAACATAAAATGAGGAACAAGGGGCAGACAGGCAACAACTTAGGTATATGGCACAACAGGGGCACTGACCGGTCTGGAACAGGCACAGCGCCTGAGCGGAACAGGCAGCGGCCTCGAACACCTAACAGGTGGAGGCGAAGAGAGTCAGCAGCGAGGCACACACGGTGGAGCTGCTGGGGAGAGAGCAGGTCTCAGACCAGGGGTCAGAGGTCTTGCTCGCGCTCCCCCGCAGCGGCCGCCATTAAGTAGGGGAGGGGGAGGGACGTGCAGCTGGGAGGCGGGAACAGGAATCGGCAGGGGGGAGGGGCCGCAGGGGCAGCAGCGGCGGGGAAAGCCGGGCACGGGGTGCAGGAAGTCAAAAACTGCAGGGCACAACAAAATAACAACAAAATAAGTACAAGGCAAACAAGCATTGGCATAGCCAATAGGTCTCGCCTTTGGGACCTTATAAGTGGTTAGTCATGCAGCGAGGGTAGGAGAGAACTGGGGCAGTGCGCTCAGGTACTCTACACGGGGAGGGTAGGGAAGAGGTAGACTAGCTCATGAGCAGGAACACGGATTCACATTGAGGGTACTTATGCAGTAAGCAGGGGCTCGCGTACATGGTAAGTGGGAGAGGTACATTATGGAACACCTATGCTGCCGGACAAACAAGCATTAGCAAAGTCATCAGGCTCGTTGGTACACACTGACGTGCACTAACTCGCACGCAAGAATTGCTTTGCCAATGCTTGTGTCTTATACCAGCTGAGCCTCCAATCAAGGGCTGCGTCTGAGAGGAACCTGCCAGCCGCAGCCATTTTGGCAATAAAGTGACACTTCGCTGGGAATGTGAACGCTCAGTGGTATTACAAATAATGTCACGTTTCAGGGCGGTAAAACTGTTAATATTACATTGGACTATGGCGATTTCCTAAAGCGATAGGGAGGTTTTTCGTTGCTTCGCCGTGTTACTATTAATGAAAAATACGGAATTTGGTCAGACAACAAAAAACGGCAAGAGGCGAAGTAATCACCGAGCACCACTGCATTATGAAAAACACACTTTAACTTAGCATCGGCGATCGTACTAAATCCTGTGTAAAAATAACGTATAATAACGTACAACTCTTTACTAATAAAAAGCGGATGCGTTTTCAGAGAAAGGTGGGAGTCTTTGCATTGATTTACAAGGACGTTTCTCAGCTTCAGGGAGCTTTGAATCAGTGTGAAATTAGAAATGAGGCTGACCGTTGTACTTCGGTCACGGCTGTTGCTGTAAGGCGCTTTAGTTAAAGTGCAGCAGCAAACAAATGATGGACGGAATGCTGACAATGCAAACATTCTCCCCCAGTCAAAAGATCTGGGTTAAATCCATCGTTCTTTTGCCCACTACGCCACCCCAGTTTGGACCCAGCCATATGCAAATCAGTCTTGACCCTGTGCCCCATGGGAACAGTCCAGACCGAACTGCCAGGCCAGGTCCTCCCTGGACTGGAAACAAGCATCCTGGGACCGGTTTCAGGGTATGTCACCCTTCTTCAGCCAGGCTAGCTTGAATCCAGTGGTGCAGTGAGCAAGGGACCCACGTCTGGGCATACCCATCACACTTAGGGCGAAAAGTGTCACAGCAAACAAATGATGGACAGAATGCTGACAATGCAAACATTCTCCCCCAGTCAAAAGATCTGGGTTAAATCCATCGTTCTTTTACCCACTACGCCACCCCAGTTTGGACCCAGCCATATGCAAATCAGTCTTGACCCTGTGCCCCATGGGAACAGTCCAGACCGAACTGCCAGGCCAGGTCCTCCCTGGACCAGAAACAAGCATCCTTGGACCGGTTTCAGGGTATGTCACCCTTCTTCAGCCAGGCTAGCTTGAATCCAGTGGCGCAGTGAGCAAGGGACCCACGTCTGGGCATACCCATCCCACTTAGGGCGAAAAGTTAAAGTGCAGTCATAGTGGAGTGCTGCAAGCAGATGCGGTGGGGAAAGTAGACTTGGGAGTAGGTGAGACGTTAAGGTGTGCGGGGCATGTGTAAAATTCCGCGGACTTAAAAAATGATGTCATAAATTGAAGGCACAGAAGTACAGCGCGGAAATACGGTTTGTGAGACTAGGCGATTCTATGCGCTAGGACTTGACAATGAGCATTAGGCAGTCTCACTATATCAGTGTAGCACAACCTGCAGTGCTGGGGTCGTCCACGCCCACGCCCACCCCCTCAATTACCTCATGACATCCGACCTCAGTTGTTTATTTTTCACGCAGACCCTGCTGCTCTTGGGATGGGCCCTCCTTAGCGCCTCGAGGGATGCATCAATATAGCGCAATGCCACCAGCGTGCCTTCTGTAAGCGCTACATCTGCCTCTCCCAGCAGGGAACCCCGCCAACAGCCGCAGGTAATTGCAGGCTAATTCCATCAGTAAGGGGTAGTAACCACGAGCTAGTTTAATCATCCCCCCCTTCGGCTTCCGTGTTGAAACCTGAGCTTTAAAGGGGGGTTCAATAGCCCCCATGGCACCGGTCTGATCAGAGTGCACCATCACCAGCCACCCCTGAAAACTACACCAGGCTCACTGGTGCAATCACTGCTTTCCATATAGGGAGCGATTAATTGTATTGTAGTGTATTTGCATTTATATAGCGCTTACTACCCCTGACAAGCCGTCAAATTCATTTCTTTAAACCATACAGAAGGCAAGAGGGATCAGCGAGTTAACCGCTCTCGGCTGACACCTGCTGCGAGTTCAAATCTGGGCAAGGCCAAACCAGTCATCCATCCTTCCGAGGTTGATACACTGATTTGGCTTACAGTCACACGTATTATATATAGTGCGCATAAAGAGGCTAATGCAGTACGAAGTGTGACATAAATACTTTGGCTCCCAACAGACCACGCTGAACTGGGGGATGAGTGTGGGTTTCTGCAAGTTTACTGTCCGCTTGAGGATCTGTTAAAAGTTCCCACATATGATACATTAACGCGCTAAAAAGATGCTAATAAGTACGAACCACTCAGGCACTAAGTATTTCCGTGACAATGAGCATTAGGCAGTCTCACTATGTCAGTGTAGCAAAACCTGCAGTGCTGGGGTCGTCCACGCCCAGGCTCTTGTGGTGAGATGCACCTGTGAAGGGTGCCTTGAGAGAGACAATCCCAGAAGAGGTACACGACAACCAGTACGAGCTTTCCCAGAATACAAAAGATCAAAGGCGCAAATATAAACATATCAAACTTCTCTTAAAAAACTCGCATTAAACGAACAGCTCAAGAGCTGCAAACTTGTCTCATGAACAGATGTTGCACGCTCAAAACACCTAGAAACGGCCCTGAAGGCATACTGCTGTCAGAGACAGGACATATGCAGCACCCCGAGGACAGCAGTGGGAGCATACCGGTTGTTTACAAACATATACAGTTACAGCACGCCAGGCAGCAGACATTCACGCTTTACTACGACACAGAGAATAGACACACTAGAGGTGACAGTCGGGCAAACGACCTTCGTACAAACAGAACAAACGCACCACAAAGAGCAAGCCTCCCTCGCGCACGGACCAAGAAGGCACCGAAAGGCGGGCGGCTGTCTGGACGAAGGCTTTCCTGTGGCGCGAAGAAGTTACTCAGCCTTGGAATGCGCGAGCCCTGCAAGGAAACCAGACACAAAACAGATTGCCCCTGCGCGCCGCTGCTGGCTCCCGAGAGCAAAACGCTCTGGGAGTAAACCTTTGGAAAGAAGCTGGGACATCCACACGCCTTTGGCCAATTGCGTACTGAAGCCAGACGCAAAGGCCAATAGCGTGTGAGCACAACATGCACGCGCTTTGAAGAAAGCTGAAGTGATTCCAAGAGGTCGATTTCCTATGCAGCGCATGCGCGCTGCCATAGGCTCGACCTAAAAACAAGGGGCAACAAGCAGCAATATAAATACAAAGAGCAACAAGGGGCAGACAGCAATGAATTACGTGCAGTGAAGACGGGGGGCATACAGTAATGAATAACATAAAATGAGGAACGAGGGGCAGACAGGCAACAACTTAGTTATATGGCACAACAGGGGCACTGACCAGTCTGGAATGGGCAGAGCGCCGGAGCGGAACAGGCAGCGGCCTCGAACACCTAACAGGTGGAGACGAAGAGAGTCAGTGGTGAGGCACGCACGGTGGAGCTGCTGGGGAGAGAGCAGGTCTCAGACCAGGTGTCAGAGGTCTTGCAAGGTCTTACAAGGGACTGATAGGTAAATTAAATACGCCAAACAGGTGTAGACCAATCTTACCACATTTACCATAGAGAGCACATGCACTTTACACTGCACAGCAGTGATAAAGTGCCCGGAGTCCTAAAACCACCAACACCAGGTCAGAAAAAATACCAGGAGGAAGGCAAAAAGTTTAGGGATGACCCTGCAAAAAGGGCCAAGTCCAAAAAGCACCCACACAGATGCAAGCCAAACAATAATAAAATAAAAAGCCTCAAAGCACTTGCAGATTGAAAAACTTACAAGGGGCTACTTAAGTTTCTCTAAAAACTACTACACCCCTTCACAAACAAGCGGAACTTCTTCATTACTGCATTGCTTCAGGGCCCTGTTGTGCGCTCTCTCAAAACACGAAAGTGGTTTTGCATCTACTTTGCTTCAGCAAGAACTGACAAGCGCGGGAGAGTCAGATACTGGCAAAGCCCAACAGGAGTTTCGTTACGGAAAATTAGATGGCTCAATCTAAGCACCTCTCTGCAACATTTAGTTGGGGCTGTGGAGGAAGCGCACGTACGCCGCCGCCGGCGTTTGAAAAATAACAATGATAAATAATCGTGTTGCGATGGAATGGAGGTACATCTTTCTAATGTGACAGACTCTATGTATTGGGTTAAAACAGCAAACTGAAACTCCATTGAACATTTCTTCCCCCTCCACCCCTCCCAATACCTCAAAACGGTTGAAGCATCTGTCGTGGATGGAAAGCGGTATCGACCCCAATGGGGGATTGATAAGGTGTCCATCCAGTGAATCCCCGAACACCCATGAGTCATCGTATCAGTATGAAGTAAAAGGAAAAGATTTTAGGTGTCCCAGCCTGTGATATAATATCAGATTACTGCCCTTAAGAACAATAGTAATGTTTCGGTAATAATTCTGTTGGCCGACACTGAAGTAATTTGTGTTGTGCAAGGGCTTCCGCTGTGGAGGTGTGCCTTTGTTCCTCCCTCATCATGGATCTTGGAGCGCCATGTCAACCTGGAGCGATGCCTTGATTTGTCCTTCTGTTGTGGTTGCATGTGACGGGATTCTCCAGATGAGGAGTCCAAGTCACGGCGCGGTGGGGTATGTGGCTTAAGATGTCTCACTTCGTCCTTCCTTTTAAAGACTGCTTCTGGTGTATCGAAGAATATGGTGCAGGAGTTGTACACTACATGCAATCGAGCCGGGAACTGGAGTGAATATATAATCTTTAGATCCCGGAGGTGGGCCTTGGCCCCCTGGAAGGACTGTCGCTGTTGCTGGGCCAGTCTAGTATAGTCTGGGAAGATCATAATTCGGTGGGACTTGTAGAAAAGGTCCCCTTTCATTCTGGCCTGTTTAAGGACCAGGTCACGATTGTGATAGTTCAAAATGTGTGCAATGATGAGTCGCGGTCTAGCCCCTGGGGGTTGGCCCTGCAAAAGGGCTCTGTGTGCCTTACCGTCGCAGTTCTCGGGGAAGCCCACTAAGCGGAAATTGTTTAGCGGGTCCGCCCCTCAACGTCTTGCACCTGCATCACCAGGCCTTTGGTTAGTTTTTCTAGGGAGGATACTTTAGCCTGGAGTGTAGATACTGCATCTTCTTCTCCCGAGACCTTGGACTCCGCCTCAGTCAGGCGCTCAACCACACCTCGAAGGTCCTGGCGCAGCAGAGTCACCTATGAGCCCACTGCGCCAATTAGGGCCTCAAGCGCTACTCTTGATTGGGCGATTGCTGCTAATAATGCAGCGTTGTCTGGCGGGTATAAGAGCTTCCCTCTGTGTCTGTTGCCTTGGTTCCAGCCCCGTGTACTGGTCCATAGTGTTCTGCCGGGCAGCGCTGATTGTCACTTTATCTTTTGTCATGATGGCACTGTGTGGTTTAGTGTTTCCCCATGTATTGAGTTAATGTTATCTAGCTCTGTTCCCCCATACCCTCCTCTGGGCGGTTCAGTGGGTTCTGTGGTTCCCCTGTGGAGGTTGCTGCGGAGGCAGGCCGGGGATGGCCTCCCCGTGCCACAAGCCACACCGAGACCTAGCCCGGCCGCTTCTGTGGTCAGGAGAAAGCACCTCCCACCCCCACTGGGCGCCTTACCTTCTCTTCAGAGTTCCAGTTGTAGTCAGCGGCATGCAGTTGGAAGGGGGGCCGAGCACAAACACGCCGGGGGCCGCTGGGGAAGCAATTCGCCCTTCACCCGGTGCTCCACTGGATCTCAGCCGGGGCGGTCGCAGTATGTTCTCCCTAGCGGGGCGTCGCCTCCAGCTCTCAGTCCCCGTCTCTGGCAGCAAACACCAGCCGAGAGATCTCATGGGCACACACGGCTCCAGCCCGCAGTGGCAGGGACCCCACAGCGAGTCAGGAGGGCCACACTCCCCCGGTGGCGAACTCCGGATGGCTTTGTTGATGTGCCAATGCACCGGCGTCTCCGCGGTCTGCAGGTTAATCCAAGACCGCCAGCGTGCAGGCCACACATGCAGCGTGGCTCCAGGCACAGCCATGGTGCGTCCTCTTCTGTGTGCGGGTGCTCCGGAGCACATGCAGCCCCCAGTGCACAGTATCAATGCCCCTTGCCTTGGGGCCTCAGGCACTCCAGATCCTCTGCTGCGGCTCGTCTCGGGACCCTGGACGTCCCCGCCCGGTACCTCCGTGTTTTGGTGTATCCTCGTCTTATGACCACATCAGGGCCACCAACGTGCAGGCCCAATGCACGGCACGGCTCCGGGCTCCGATTCGCTGTCGGCCTGTTGATCCGGTCTGGATCGGTAGTGTCCATGATCCGCCTGTACTTCTCGGGGTTGTGAGCAGGTTTTGGGGTAGTAACTGGCAGGGATTCAGTCGGATAAATGATCGGGCTGGCGGCGCTGGGCTAATGTGCGTCCGCCATGTTGGACCACTTGGCCACGCCCCCCATGTTGGAAATTGTTTGTAGAATTTTTATAGGTCCATGGTTCCCTCCCATGGAACAGGGGTGGTACCATTCGCACTCCTACCTATGAGTCTTCCATCGCCTCCTCTGTGCCCCAGCCCTTGGATTCTCTGGTGCAACTGGTTCTACAACCAATGCCATTGTCAATCCATCTGACACCTCTTTCCCTGGTGCCTCTTCGGGCTTCTCTGCTGTCGTCAACACCAGTGTCTGCTCCTGACCTGGCACAGAAAGCGCCAATTCCAACACCAGTGATAAAGGTACAAGCCTTGGATACTCCTCAACTTCTCTCTATTCCTCTGGGGATGCCTCACAGGTCTATAAGAGAAGCACAAAGACCTTTAGAGGAGAGTCAATGTAGTAGAGCAGAAACTCTCCAGGAATTGTTTTGTTCCTATTCGGATCCTATAGAGGATCCTGATTTGGATGAGGAGCCAGAGCTTCCATATTTTACTTCATCAGATCCCTGATCAATTTTAGGATTTAGGAGCGGCATGTGGCTTGAATACTTCCCCTGAGTTAAACATGTTAAATCCATCTGGGATCTTAATACTTGAAGGCCCTTGAATTACCTCCTCCTTCTTTTCAGTTAAAATCCAACATCCTAACTGAGGTTCTGCAGTTTGCCTCCCATACAACAGAACATCTTATGCCATTCAATGAGGCTTTACTGGATTAAGTTGGGGAAACTGCATGAAGATTCATGTTGTATCAAGTTTCTACACGACTAAAGTGCTAATAAACAATGATTTAAAAAAACATCTTGCTGACCACATATTGTAATTCCACCTGGAAGTGGTCCATTACACCTTTGCTCTTTGGGGGAAACCAAAGGTGGCGTTTTCACCATTCGCAACAACACCCATTGCCCACAGGTTTATTCTATCCAGTATCAGTTGCGTGGAGTCTTAAGGATGAATTCAAACTGAAATGGAATTTTCCATTTCACTACACCTTTCCTTGGAAGATTTGCCAAGATCAGGCCCAAGTTATTCTTATTGCCCTGAATTGGCACAGAAGTGTGTTATGCAGACCTCCTGTACCTTTCACCTTGTCCCCCTTATGTCTTCCTCTCCAGGTTGATCTTCTTTCCCAGTTGGAGGGACAGAGTTGCCACCCCACCTCCAATACCTACACCTCCATGCGTGGAGATCGAGAAGGGACATTTAGCTCCATTTTAGGTACCACTGGAAGTGGTAGATATTATTCTGTCTGATTTCCATGATTCCACCTAAACGGTGTACTCTAGAAGGTTTGTCACTTGCTGTACTAATAACACCATGGATTCCGCAAGCCTATCTCTCAGATATTATACACTTTGCTCTTACATTTGCACAACAAGCCTGTGCTGTGGGGATGGTCAAGGGTTACATGGAGGCTTTGTCTGCATTACTCTGCCTTCTGGACCAGCTATACCTATTTAACTTGCCTACTGTTTTGTGTCTCCTAAAAGTTCTTACAAACAAGTTTCACCCTACTTCATTTATTATGCTTCAGTGGGACCTCAATGTAGTTTTAACGCTCTTGATGGTTACCATGTCAGAATCTCTAAATAATTGCCACATAAGGTTGTTGACTTTCAAAACACCGTTTTTAGTGGCCGTTACCTCAACAAGATGTATCAGTGAGTGCAGGCATTGGGTTACTCCACCTTTTACGTCTGTTTTTTCCCATCAAGTTGGTCCTATGGACAAAGCCGATTTCCCACCGAAGGCTGTGACCCCATTTCACCTTGTACATCCTTTACCATTCTTTCTTTTTTACCCACTTCCACACCCTTTGAAGGAGTAAGAGAGACTCCATAGCCTAGATCCAATGACAGCAGTTTGTTCTTACGTAGAACGAACAAAAGACTTCCATATTGACATTCAGGGCCACATGTATCAATATTTGTAAAAGCGATTACCTAATTGCGATTTTCAGCGAATCGCAATTAGCTAATCGCTATTACAAATGTATGAAACTCCACGAGTTCCATATAGGGATTCGCAGGGGGCCGCAAATTGACCTACCTCAATAATAATAATGAGGTAGGTCACAATTTGTGACCCCCTAGGAATCGCTAAAATCACGGGGATGGTGGCCTGCCGGGGTCAGTTGACCACAATGTCCGTGACTGCTTTTAAATAAAGCAATCTTTTTTTTAAAATGCAGCCCTTTTTCCTTAAAGGAAAACAGGTTGCGTTTAAAAAAAAAAAAAAATGAATATTTCACTTTTCATTTTTTAATAGGTCTCACGGACCACTGTCTGCTCTAAAAAGAACTTTGCATATGTTCACAAAGGGGAAGGGGTCCCTTGGGGACCCCTTCCCGTTTGCGAATGGGTTACCACCAACTTGAAGTTGGTGGTAAAATGCGAATGTTTTGCAACCGCATTCATGGTCACAAAACATTCATACATACCGTTACAATTTGGTATTTGGAAGGGACGCCCAAAACACGCCCCTTCCAAATACCGAATCGCAAACCCATTTTGCGATTTGGTAACAGGTTACCGAATAGCAAAATAGGGTTTGATACATGCGAAAAGCATTTTTTGCATTTGCAAACGGTCTGATTCTGAGAATTGGCTCATTTGCGAACGCAAAAATGCTTGATACATGTGGCCATCAGCTCTTTATGGGATACATGGATAAAAGAAATGAAATATCAATTCAAAAGAGGACACTTTCAGAAGGGATAATTTAATGCATTAAGATTTGTTATTCACAAGCACATAAACATCCACCTGAGGGCATACAGGCCCATTGTAGTAGAGTGAAATCTTCTGCCTCTGCATTGGCACGAGGAGTCTTGCCAGCAGAGATACGTAGAGCTACTACATTACAATCCCTGCATACTTTTGCCAAACACCACTGTTTGGATACAGAGATTCAGATGGTTATTTTGCCCGTTGTGTCCTACAGGACTTCTTGGTTTAACCTTCTTTCAAGTCCCTTCTCCAAGTACTATATTGCTTGGTACTCTGTTCAGAAGGCGAGAAATCTGCAGCAAGAAATATCCATCAGAAGAAAAAGTTACTTACCTTTGGTAATGATCATTGTGGTGGATACCCTATCCACCTCCCTGTCTTGGAGAAGGTGAACTGCTATTACGATATTTACGGTCAATAGTTTTAAAGTTGCTTTCTTAAGTATGTTAAGCAAATTTACAAATTTGTCATTCTCCTGCCTTGTTGGTGTGGATAAAATGGACAGGAAACTGTTTTTGGAACGCCAGTTGGGCACACAATATCTCCAGTGATGTCACCAGGATGAGCTATTGCAGAAACATTTCTCGGTCTAGGCTGGGATCAGAAAATGTTCACAAGATGAAGAATCTGCGAGTATCCACCAGAGAGATAGTTGCTGAGGGTAAGTAACTTTTTCATTATGTCAAAATGTAGACCTCATTCATTTTACTGCCCTGCTATCACACTACTAACAATGCGGTTTAACTCAGAAGTTACAAAGCAATGTTACTTAACACGCAGCTCGGCGGTACCTGACAGACAGGAATTACATGATCTTTTTACCTTATAATTCCTTGATATTCTTTGCTTGACTGAAATAGGGTTTACCCCTCATTCTGAACCATTCTTCAAATTAGTAATTCCTACTAATTGCAGGATTATTCATACCCACTGCATGGATCAGAGCCTCCAGCATTTCACGATTTTCCAATCCACAAGATTACCACATAATTAGTTAAGGAGTGCGAAGGCTGCAATATTTAATATACTGGAAGCAAAAAAGAAAAATAGTCCCTGGGTAGTGAAAGCAAAGCAAAATGTTTCACGCACTCACAGAGATTTGCTTATATAATTTGCTTAATGACTCTTACGCGGGCAGAGGATTTAAGAGGTCACCCTCAGGATATAAAAACATTAAGGTCTTGAGGTCGAGAGGGTCAGCACAGTCCTGAGAAGGAAACTGCACATAACGTTAACACTTCACATTGTAGTAGTGCACTGAGAAGTATTATTAAACAGTGATAATTTTTAAACATGAACTTAGAACTGTTCCTGCCCCCAACCCCACCTTGATGCCATTTTGTGAACTAAGGAAAGAAACTCGTTATGTGAACCCTGTATATGGCCCAGGTTCTTATATCATGTAGGTTGAAGGTGCTTTATTATGCAATAGTGAAGAAAAAGGAGGATCAGTAAAATAAAATATTTGCCTAAGATCCAGCATGGATGGATTTTAGGGGTCACCAGGGGTCGCAGTTGCAGCCCCTAACTTGCCCCTTGCTACCCCTGGCACTGCCTTTGCGACCCCTGGCCTCAAATTTGGCAAAATCAGTGCCAAGAGCACAGGGGTGTCTCGCATTATCAGAGTCAGACTCTATCCTCGTTTTCTGCTCATTTTGATTACATTAATAGTGAAAAATAGTTTATTATTCACTATTAGTGTAACAAAAAGTGGAGCAGCAAGATCTGGACCTCACTGGCATCTTAGATAAGAAAAATAAAATGGTTTTAATGTATGTTGTGTGCGTGCATGTGGGTGAGAGTGAGTTGGGGTGAGAAAGTGCATGTGTGTGAGGATGTATGTTTGTATATGGGATCATGGATGTGTGGGTGGGTGTGTCAAAATGAGGGAGTAAGTATAAGTGAGTCAGAGTAAGAGTGAGTGAGAGAGTGCGAATGAGTGATTCAGGGTGAGAGTGAGTGCATGAGAGTAGATGAAAATGAATGAGTGCAAGTCAGTGCTAATGACAGAATGAGTGTGAATAACTGAATGCAAGTGAGCGTGTGTTATTATGCTTGCTGATCCGCTGTTGGACCTGGCAAGCTTCTTAGCTTATAGAAGCACCCTTAACAAAATGTTGGCTCTGGAATACTGGAGGAAATACTTGCATATAGGATACCCTCTGCAAAATACTGCTGCTGGCACTCTGTAGGTAAATTTTAGAATGGAGTACCCATGAAAAAATGCAGCGCTGGCCTTCTGGAGAAAATTCTTGGCATAGTTGGCACCTGTGGCAAATTGCTTGTGATGGCACATTGGAGGAAATTCTTGGCATATGGGAAGACAACTGTGGCAAGGTCACAGGGCCATCCATGACAAAATGTGGTCCTTGACGTATTGGACATAACCTTTGACATACAGGACCTCCATAGTGTAAGAGAAGCAGTATTAAGAACATTCTGGCATTGGCATATTGTATTTAATGTTTCGGCAAAAGTGGCTACCATGGAAAAATGCTGGTCCTAGCAATGGAGGTAATTTTTGACATAAGGGGGCACCCATGTGACATTTTAAAAAGATCAGAAGCTGATCTGCAGGGGCCAATGGGATCCGGAAGACAAGGTTGCCAGGATACCGAACTTGGCTGGAGTCAGGTAAGTACAAGTCAGGAACAACGAAGCCAAGCAGTAATTAGAAGAACAGCGCTGCTTTAAATAGACACAGATATACACGTGTCTTCCTGTCAGTTGAGCCACACATTGGGAAGACGCAATTATGACCCAAATTAGATGGCACATGTTTGCAATACTTTACATTGGGCACGTGGATCATTAGGCTAATGAGTTCCACATGGTGCTTAGTCAGTACATGAACAACAAGCATTGGCAATTGCAAAGCCAGTACATGAACAACAAGCATTGGCAATTGCAAACCAAATACTAAATTCCAACAATGAACGTAATCATAAGTGGGCACGGATACTCATGAATTATTGCTTGAATCATTGAATCGTACATAATGCCATATTCATTAGACTACATCATGTGGCTGAGCAGTACCCATGACACGCAGGCTTCAGAGCAAGAGCCCTGGGCACCCAGCACTCATTCTTTTACAAATTAAGCACTGCTAGGATCACACAATTTGCTTAAGCAGGGAAGCCGTGATTAATCCAGGTTTTTAGGTTTCACTTTGTACAAATCAGCCACTAAATGTCTTTCCTTTTTATCTCGAAAGTTAACGTGCTGTTTTTAACCCTTGATGAATGAGGGAAAAGCGAGGGTGATAGGCAGAAGCCATATGAAAGCTCAGTTTATTATGG
Source organism: Calotriton arnoldi (assembly GCA_963921515.1). Classification (NCBI taxonomy): domain Eukaryota; kingdom Metazoa; phylum Chordata; class Amphibia; order Caudata; family Salamandridae; genus Calotriton; species Calotriton arnoldi. Next base: position 893,006 of record CAWUFW010002241.1, on the reverse strand, counting down.
GCTCAAGGTTCCAACGGGCCTTGTGTCAGAGCCAGGCTTCAGGCTATAGCCTGGTTTGAGCTTTCAGTGGCTCGCTCACCTCTAAATATAGGTATTAGTCTGTTGTGGGAGAGAATTGGTAGCCAAGGCAGGGGATGAGTGACTAGTAGACAAGGGGTACTGCACCCACTGTCTTTCTTCCAGCATGGAGGACTGTGAGAGGAGTTGGGAAGAGAGAGAGGGATGCAGGGAGTGTGTGAGTGTGCATATACTTCTGCTCATGCATGGACAAGTTTAAGTAACTCAATGAGCTCTTGCAGGGGGGATGCAAGGAGTGCTAGAGTGTGGGGAACTGAGTGAGAGTTGTAGCATGCTCCTGCAGGGAACATTGTGAGGTTGCATTGAATTAATGCAGGGAGGAGATTGAGGGTGTAGGTAACACTTTAGTGAGAGCTATGATGGGTGCAGAGAGCTCTTGCAAAGAGAGGTGCCGAGTGCTTCTTCTAGGAGATAAATGAGAGGTGCAAGGAGCTCCTGTATTGAGCATTGTTGGGGTGCAGACAGCTCCTGCAGGGAGGAAAAGAAGGGTTGATGGCGCTCCTGCAGTGAGAGTACAGGGAGCACCTGCAGGATGGAGAAGGAGAGGTGCAGCATGTGGAGGTCAATGAGTGATGCAAGGAGCTCCTGTAGTGAGGGCTGTGAGGGGTGCAGGAAGCTCATGCAGTGACGAATTGTTGGGAGGAATAAGTTTGAGTGGAGTGCTGGAGTGTTATTGAGGAGGTTGAGTTTGTGCAAGGAGTAGAGTGAGGGGTGCAGTGATCTGCTGTAAAGTGAGGGGGTGCTGTGATCTCTTGCAAGGAATGTTCTGAGGATGCAGCAGAGTTCCTGTGAGGAGCATTGTTGGGATTTTGGATCATGTCTGCCCTAAAAAAGTAACACATACCTGAAGCAAAACCTTTGTAGATCTAGGCTCAGGTGCTTTAGAACCAAGTTACTAGAGGAGTTGAGCCCTTGAGGCTTACCATTTAGGATAATTAGCCGTTTACGTGTTTGAATCCTTGCAGAATCAGTTCAGACTTTCACCCTTCTGACGTTGATGAACTAAATGGCAGTAGCAAGCAAACACTCTCAGGTACCTTAAACATGCCTATGCCAAGGTGTAATATTTTGAGGGAGTAGTTTCCAATAATTTAAGGCTGAAAAGGAATGATTGCACGTAAAATGAAGTGCTGCAATAATGCTGCAAAAAGTGCCGTTTTTGCTGCAAAATTTACATTTTTGTGCCACGAAATTCTGGAGGGTCTGATGGATAAGTGGGGCAGTGAAGTAGTTTTGATTTATCAAGAACCTTTAAAAGTAAATCTTAAGCATTTTGAGTCTACACCTTGTTTTTCTCCCTTAAAATTTCAAGAAAGGATTTTCACTTCTTATTGATTTATTGTCAGTCCAATTTAATAACAAATTACATCTTTAAGCTGATGGAGGACATTGTTTTTATTGTATGAACAAGAACAACATGACCATTCTTGGTGATTTAAACACATGGCTGGATAACCCTCAGGGTGCTTCTATGGAGTTTAAGGAGACCTTAGAAAACTATAATTTAAAATACTTTTTATTTATCTTACACACAGCAAATGTGATTTATTAGACCCTATTTTCTCTAACTGCAGTAATCTTAAGATTGACAACCCTATCCTTTTCATTTGGTCTAATTACTTTGCCGTTCCTTTTGATCTTGCCCTCTTACTAGCTGCCTTTACTTCCAAGCATATCAAAAAAAGACAATGAAGAAATAGTTCATTTGAATTCATTGCTGCCAATTCTATTTCTAAACAGATTTTTAACAACTGTTTGGACATTCTTAGTGGACACAGAGCTGATACTGTTCTTTCACCTCTTGTCCAGACCTTAGTCAACACTTTGGACTTGTTTATTCCTATAAACAAATGTAAAATGTCCTCCAAGAAACAGACTAGCCCTTTTTCCTCTCCTGAACTCTGTATGCTAAAATATTAAACTAGACGAACTGAGAGACTAGAGGATATCTTCAGAAATTGTAAATGTATAAGCCTAAGATAAATTAAGAAAACAACTGTACTCCATTAATAGAATGTCATGCACCCCTTTTGTTTAGCAAAGGAGCTATTCAAACTTTCAACAAGCGTCAAGTTCCAGAGGGGAGAGCAAATAGTATTACACTGTCTTAATGCCTCTGAAGACCTTGCCAATTTTATTTATAGTAACATTGTTAAAATCACGGATTCCAGTGCATCTGAATTCACTTCTAGGCCGTTATCTCTTGATACACCTACAATGCAAAGATCTTGTCCCAGTAACCTGTCCCATTTTACCACCATTTCTAAAGAAGTCCTTTGGCAAACTCTCACTAAGGACCATCCCTCTCACTCTCCTTTATATCCAGCAGCAGCAAAATGGCTCTGTGCTCACAGCATTCCAATGGTAGAAGAGTTGTTGACTATTTTCTGATCATTTTTTTCTATTACTGATATTTGCAAAACAGCAATTGATAAACCTTTTCTAGATAAAAAACTTCCTTGAGCCATCTGATCTTTGAGACTTGAGACCAATTTCTTTGCTTCATTATTAGTTTAGGATCCGCGAAAAGCTGGCTTTTTATCAGATTAAAACTTTTATAGAGGACAATGGCATTTTACACCCATTTGAAGCATGTTCTAGACCTCAGTGCAGTACTGAGGTTGCATGATTGGAAATCCTAGATGATCTACATTGGCTTGCAAACAGTGGTGAAATTGGGGCATTAGTCCTCTTACACCAGTCTACTGTCTTAGATACTAGTAAGCATTCAATGCTATTTTCTAGACTGAATCAGTCTGAATTTCTGGTACTGTGAGAGACTGGTTGTCAGAAACTGGATAACTGGTTTATGGGGGTGAAACCCTACGCAAGCAGGAACCGTAATCCTTGTCAGGGTGAAGTCAAAAGCAAACTCAGATTAACCTGTGTTCAACCCTCAGGTAGCTTGGCACAGAGCAGTCAGGCTTAACTTGGAGGCAATGTGTAAAGTATTTGTGCGAAGTATTTTTGCAACACTTCAAGCAGTAACACAGTAAAAACACAACACAAAAAGATCCCACAACAGTTTAGAAAAATATAGTATTTTTAATAAATAAAACAAGGCCAAAACAACAAAAATCCAACCAGTAGAACTGGAAATATGCAGGTTTTAATTTACCAGTGAAAATAGCTTCAAAAAGCACAAAGCACCAACTGTGGTTATCTGGTCGCACTGGATCGGGACAAAGTCATATGTTCAGGCCGACCGCGATGGATCACAGTCTGGCTACAGGGACCCACTTAGGTACGCTGAACACAATATCCTAAATTCTGGTGCGCTGTTTGTGTGGCGTTGCCTTGCAAGACTTCACGTCATCCAGTGTTGGTTCCGATGAAGCTGTGCGGCGATGCTTTTCAACGCTTCATATCAGTTCCTGTGAGCTGTGCAGCGTAGTTTGATGGGGCTTTGTATCGCTTTCCATCGATTTCATGGAAGCTGGCAGCTGTGCGGCAAGGCTTTTCGAGGCTTCACATCAGGACTGATGAGGCTGGTAGCTCTGCGGCGAGGCTTTGCCGGGTTTTGCTTCGTGTCGGTTCTGATAAGGCTGGCAGGTGTGTGGCGAGGCTTTGTGGGGCTTCACATAAGTTCCCATTGGGACCACAGCTGGGCTTGGCAAAGCACCTTCAGGCCCACTTGCAAGGGTCCAGGACTGGGGTGGCACCACTTGAGAGAGCAGGACTCACAGATGGCAGAGTCCAGGTGCTGGATTCAAGGTTGTTGGAAGCATGTTTGTCCCTGAGAATTCTGTTCAGGGGGCCAGCCAATTAGCCCTTTGAGTCCCTCTGAGATCCTGGATTCAGAGATGTAAGTCCAGCCCTTCTTACTCAGGTCAGCACAGCAAGGCAGCAATCCAACAAGGCAGTTGTCCAGCAGGGCAACAGTCCAGCAGACTGGTAGTCCCTTCGGCAGCATAGCAGTCCTTCTTCTCGTCAAAGTATCTACAGGGGTCAGAACAAAATAATAGGGGGACTGGGAGCTCAACTAGTCGAGCATACAAGTTCCCTAAATGTACATGTATACAAGTGGAATATGCAGTTCCTAAAATAATCAGAAAAGGCAGTAGGTCAGGAGGGGTCATATCAGGTGTCATGCTTCATCATCGAGCAGCTCCTCGTAGCGCCGGCGCTTCAATGTCCGACGGGCCCCTTGAGGGGGCTCTTTGCCGGAGGTCTTTTAAAATAAGACGAAGTGATGAAGTGTAAGTGCAGGTGTTGTGTGTGTAAATTGATGTAAGTGTGTTATAAAAATAACTAAGAGAGACCCCGAAAGTTTTAATACGTGGACCTCTTGTTATGAATAAAAACAAAGGGTGGCTGTGCTGGAGACAATGATCCGGTACAGCTCACAGGAAAGTGAGAACGTTGGTTCACATGTTTCTCGCCATGTAAAGTCCCTGCGGATCTGGGCACTACATCAGGACCATATAACCCACTCATACTCAAAGTATGGCCCGGGGGCCGCATGCAACCCTCCTTGCCTTTACATGCGACCCCCTGGTCAACAGGAGCACTGGGCTGCTGTTTACTCAGTTCCGCACTAACGTTAAAAACAAGTTATTTAAACAGGCAAGCATGTATTCAATGGTTAATTGAAGTTAAGAAAAAGTAAATAACTTGACTGTCCTGCACCGATTAGCTTTAGGAGCACCATTTTTAAAGACATCTTGCAGCAAAAGTGTAAAAATACGATAAAGTCTCTTCAAAAAAGTGTATTTCATTACCATGCAGAACCAATTGACCTTAGTACATTAGATTATATCAGTACATTAAGATGTATTTTTTTTTTAAAAGATGGTTTTTAAAAATGAATGTAGAAACATTCATTCTTCCCCCCACCCTAACAACAATGCCAATAGTGAACTGAGAGTCATGTCAGTATGTGAATTATTTGAGTGCCATGGGTTCATATTATACATAAACAACATTGTAGTTTATGAAATCAAACCGATTAGAAGGTTTTGTACGGGTCAATAAAATTGCATAAAATCACATAATTTGACTAAGCGGGGAAGCAGTGATTAATCCCAGGTTTTCTGGTTTCACATTGTGCAGGTCAACCACTTTACATATATGCTTTGTTTCCTCTACACCCACCTCACCACCAACTACCCCCCAATCCCTAACCGATACCCTGCTGGCATCAATGCGGCCTTCGGTCACATCACAGACCAAACTTCATGGCCCCTGGGAAAATGTTTGTTAATACCCATGATGTAACCTAATCTACCAATGATTGGGTTTATAGTAGTCGTAATTAGCAACAATACCCAATCTGAAAAGTCGCCCTCAAATTGTAGGGTATACCTTATGATATCTCAAATCTGACCCAATTTGAGTAAGTAAATGGTGCCTTAGGTGATGGCAGAGACCGCGCTAGCTGCGGAGTAAAAGATGTCCAGCACACTAGGGAAGCTGCGACCGAGGGGTAGGTGTGAGGGCTCGTGCTTCTGAGCAATCAGATCCCCCCGATCTGCTTGCTCAGACCCCTCCCGACCTACTGCCTTTTCTGTTTCCTTTTGCGCTTCTGAGCAATCAGATCCCCCCCCGATCTGCTTGCTCAGACTCCTCCTGACCTACTGCCTTTTCTGTTTCTTTTAGGAACTGTATGCTCCACTTGTGTACAGAGTATCCGCAGGTCCAGAAGTGTACTGAAAAGGTGGTGCCTGAGGTCCAATATTTATACCTAGTATCCTTACTCTGGAAAGTTGGAGAAGTGTCTAGATGCATCCTGTCTTCCCTGTCCTCACTCCAGACTAACTACAGGGGGTATTATGCTTTTTGTGTGGAGGGAAGAAAGCCTATACAAGTGTAGGTAGGTAGGGCTGTGCCCAGCTCTGCCCCCTTAACCTGTCAGTGATGGCTCATCCAGACACACTACACTCTCTATTGTATGTGGCTGTCTAGTAGGAATACACAAAGCCCCACTGTCAGCTACACTCAGTAATGTGACCCAGAGACAGGCTACAGGCACAAAATGGCTAGGGCAGAAAAATACCAACTTTCTAAAAGTGTACTTTTCAAAATTGTAATTTAAAATCTGACTTCACCATGAAAGAGGATTTTTAATTACAATTCCAAAGACACCAAAAATGAACTGGGTACTGGCTCCCATTTAAAAGTACATCTTATTAAATGTAATAAGGTAACTCCAATGTTATCTTATAGGAGAGGTAGGCCTTGCAGTAGTGAAAAACAAATTAAAGAGTTTTTTATTACCAGGAAATGTAAAACTTAAATGTACATGTCCAACTTTTTAAATACATTACACCCTGCCCTCTGGGCTGTCCAGCGCCTACCCTAGGGGTGACACACAGGTATTATCAAGCATTGGAAAAGGCAATCGGTCTTGGAAATCCGAGAGCTGTTGGCATTGTCAATGTCAATGTCTTTTAGCCATGTCGAATAGCAGCATTGCTGTTGTTCAGCATGGTTGAAAGTCATGGAAAAAAGCGCTATGACGAAGCCAGCGCTGGCCGCCTCATGGCACTACTCTTTCATTTGGGAGTACATGTCTCGAAGCATACACTGTCGAGTCGAGACCTATAAGAAGGGGGAAGTAACCACAGGAGATCTGACTAGCAGGAAGCAAGCATTTGAGAATGGCTTTGAAGCCATTCAATGGTATGTAATGGGTGGCCTCCGAGACCACTAACGGTAAACATGTCTCGAAGAGACAGCGCACGCCGAGACTTACAAATTATACCCAGCTTTCCAGTGTAGACAGTAGATCTGCATTATTTATTAAGCACACGGTTAGCAACGTTAGACAATCGGACACAGAGTATGTTTTAATTGAGGGATCAGAGCAGCGATCGAAGTGCGTTAAAAAAAGTATGGGAACTATGATGATGCCTGCAGTGGGGGCGGGGTCAGTGAGCGTGGGGTGGGGTTAAAGGTGTGGCTAAAACAAAAATATATTCTGTACTTTTTTTGGTCTCTCTGTCAGGTAGCTACATATAAAATAGCGTGCAGCTTAAATGAAAAATAAATACAAAAGTTGTTACTCATTGGGAAATGCACTATAGTACATTATGAAACCTCTATTAGTTAATGCACTGAAGAGGTCTGTGTATCACCAAACTGCCATAGAATGAAATTTTGTTTGGTGCAGGGGAGAATAGTGACTTGTGTATTTTTAGTGCTACGAGGTCATAGACTGTGACAGAAGCACTGTGAATACATAAGTCATTATTTTAAACCTGCATTACACACAGTATAAGATGGACTGCTACAAAATGCGCAAAAAGGTTTAAGATAAAATGGTGCTTCTAATATATAGATTTCAGTAATACCCAGGCTATACCTAATGCAATTTTTATACAAAACTGTCCCTTCAACACCTCCAGGGGTAGTAAGCGCTATATAAATACAATTATAATTAAAAGCCCACACTGCACAACTCAGTTGTTAACTCTTTGCACTACCACTCAAAAAGAATACACCTTTGTCATCACAAAGCTTCAAATGATTCGATCAATTAAAGCCAGAACTGGCTCTCAAGCATCCTATACATTTGCAGATTACTCTTTACACTTGCAGAATAAGTTGGTGCGCAAATTTGCATATCTTTCAGGCAAGCACGCCCTCTGGACGGAAGGCTTGTTTAGCTGTCTGCCCATTTTCAGTTAGCAAAAGGAACAAATGATGGACGGAATGCTGAACAATGCAAACATTCACCCCAGTTACAAAGATCTGGGTTTAATCCATCGTTCTTTTGCTCAACACGCCACCCCAGTTTGGACATAGCCATATAAAAATCAGTCTTGACCCTGCTCCTAATGGGAACAGTCCTGCCCCAACTGCCAAACCAGGTTCTCCCTGGACCAGAAATAAGCATCCTGGGACCAGTTTCGGGGCATCACCCCTCATCAGCCAGGCTTGCTTTAGTCTCACAGCACAGGAGACTCACTGAATGACACTTCAGCTGAAGAATTTAAACTATTGGAATTATCCAATCCTGCCCACTTCAACCTCTGGATCAGGGAGATATGAGAATATTACCCCTGTGCGAGGCACTGTGCCAGTAAACAGCAATTGGAACTGCTGCAAGCTGGCAGGGCATCACGCTCACCACGCTTGAAGTTGGTAAATTCTCCGGGAAATGGATGAGTGTACCACAGAGCCATCTAAATGATACCATGGTGCAAATGTCTCAGAACAGAAAAGGACAATCCAGACAAACGGTCAGAAAAAACAAGGAATTTGCAGCAAGCAACTAGGGTCAACAGGGGGTATATGTAAGCAGCGAACATATGTAAGCAGCAAACATATGCAACAAATATTCACACAGTTTATTAGATGTAACTAGGGGATACATGGAGAAAGCAGGTATTTGCCGCAAGGAGACTAAACAACAAGTAAAGAAATGTAAACAGATACGACAAGTGAGCACATGCAATAAGTGAAAAATGTAATATGTCTAGTGGTTGCATGGCAGACTCATTTCGTAATGCTGCCAGTTTAGGCAAGCACTTAAAGCGCAGCGAATTGAATCCCTGAACCACGTTCACACCAGCATGCCTAGTGTCCTCTTGTTCAGAGTGTTGGTACATGTGAGCCACGGAGGTAGTATTGCGTCCCAACTGTGATCGCTGAAGAGATCGCAGGAGAGTAATGGAATAAAACTGAAAATAAAAACCAGCTGTAATTTTATTACACAGCGAAGTGGATTATGTGGGCGAGCAGCGGTCAGGCTGTACTAGAGGTCACAAGGGGAGAAAGACTGGGGCTTGGTTATTGCTGTAAGATCTATTTCCTGGCAGATAAAGCAGCGCATTCGGATGTGAGGGCCATCTGGCCATGGGGTGGGGGGAGAGGCTACAGGAGAATACTATTATTGAAATAAAATAAAATTGTTGCTCGTCGACGAGTTTTAAAGCTGTGTTCACACGTATTATCCCTGTCTGAACTCCTAGTCCCTGCCCCCATGTGCAACGCAGCGACACAAATTCGGAAACACAAGGGACACAAAAGGGCTCTTAAAAGTGTCGCATGGCGGGCGGGGTTATTTCCAAGTCAGAAAGTGTCAAGTCTCGGTATAAGGAATTACGCCATACCTGGCTCTTCTCCTTAGCAGGAGCTGGAATGTTGTGTACGTTTTTTTTTTTTTATTAACTTTACCTCACAATTGGTAAACATAAGTTTAGTCCACCAGCACAGCAACCCGTGTAGGCAAACCAGAGTATAAAATATATCACAAATAGTGAAAGTGTTTATAAATTTCGAGATGGATCAACATTGTATTTTTTAGCATAAATGTGTTTTATTTAAGAGAACAAGTTATTGTGAGCTATTCTTGAGTTTTCTCCTTGGTTTATTTTTTACTTTGCTGTGGTAAAAATGTTCATGCGCGGTGTCCCGTGCCCGGTGCCGTTGTCGCCTCAGCTACTTTTGTTCTGTCGAAGCTTGTGGTGAGTTTAGTGACCTACATCTGCTGCCGGGTCATCGCATACCCTCTGAAGCACGCATCTGCAGGGCTCTTTAAATATTCCGTAGGAAATTGTATCCGGGCAGGAAAGGCGCATAAGCGCAGCAGCACAGGAATGGCTGGATGCGTTAGGAGAAGCGTTAACAACACAGGAAGGGTCACAGATGTGTAAAATATAAAACATGTATCATCTGACCTCGCAGCGCGAGCTGAGCTGCCTAAAGCTATTCGTGGCCTGCCCTGGACGCCCTCATGCTGGGGGTATCGAAATAGGAAGGCTCGGGTATCGGGAGCATAAAAAAAACGACAAGCATTGGCCGCGCGGCCGTGAAAGTGACGCGGTCGCACAGGAGATGCGCTCTGTGGTGGGGAGGGGCATGCGCTGGTCACAAATAAACTTACATGAAACAAGACGCGCGGCCGCGAGACACGCTCTGTGGTGGGGAGGGGGAGGGGCGAGCAAGACAGAGAGGCACGCGACGGCAAAAGTGAAAGCAGGCTGGTGAGTGGTGTGCGATGTGCGCGCAACATGACGAGAGAGGAAAGCCAGATGGCGCCTCTGCTCGTCATTGTGCGCGTAACCGCACGCTCTATGCCAGCCAAAAAGCTGTGGTCGGACTTTTTAAAGCCCGTTTACTAAATGTCTCGCAGAGCAGCGCATGCGCTGGCTCAGGCGAGACCTAAAAATGGACAGCTTCCTAGTGTTTTCATCAGCTGGGGAAGTATGTCTTCTGTGGCCACACAGAGAAATGAAGTCCGGTGAGGGAGCAGATGCCCACAGGAAAAGTGCGCAAGTCACACCTGGTTGCCTCCACAAGATTTGGGATAGGGGCTATTTAAGAGGGCTCACAGCTGCTGTTCGTCCTCTTTCCTTCTGCACAGCCACAGTGAAACTCACCGGCCTGTCCTGCTTTGAGAGCAAGAAGTTATTACATAATGTTTCTGTTTTTCAATGTCACAAGCAGAGTAACAGGGTGATCCTAACACAAGAAGTACAAAATGCCAGTGGTGGCTCTTGCCATTTTAAAGTGGTGATCCGTAAAAGTTCGGGATGTGTGTCCTATGGCAAGCAAGCATAACAAGCAAGCCTGAATGTCATAAGAGGGGTTCGTGGAGGGGGGTTCTCCCCCCAGGAAATTTTGAAAAAGAAGTGGGCAAATGGTGCATTTTCAAGCAAATTTGAGAAACCAAGAAGGTTCATAAAGCAGTTGTGAAAGTGTAGACTTAAAATATTGAAACACATAAAAATCTTCCATATCTTACTGAATTAAAACTGTTCAATGGTTAGCATAGTGTGTAAATTTAAATTGTACAGTGCGACAAGCAAGGTTAGTAGTTATCTTACCTGGACACAGGGTTGTCTCTGCATTGCATCTGCTTGGTAATCAAAGCTGAAAATCTTCCTCCCATATTGATTATCTTATAACAGCAAGCGTGTGTATTACAAAATGAAAATGTGAATTATGTTTTGAGCAAAATGTTAACAAGTTGTATTTAACTTAACTATGTCAGCACAAAAGGGTCCCTGCGTGCTGCAATCCTTTACATGTGCCGAGCTGCTAGTGCACTGGACAACTAGTGCATAAGTGGAGCAGTCTGCACTGCTGCAGTTCTTAATGCGGGTTGTGCTCAGGGCTGTCTGTAGAGTTTTCTTGTGCAGGGAGGCTTCAGTGCAGCGCTACCTGTACACATGGCTAGCAGAGTGCGCAACTGCCTGTAAGGCTGTCAGTGCACAGAACCAACTGTCCAGAAAGCCTGCAGTGCAGGGGTCTGCTCTGTTAGCATGCTAGAGCGCTCATCTGCTACCTGGGCTACCGTGCACAGAGCTAGCAGTGTACAAACCCACCAATGCACAGAGCAGCCTTGCACAGGATTGCACATGTGCAGGGATGCTAGTGTGCACGGCTCCTCAAAGGACTGTCAAAATGCACTGTAGCTCTCCTGGCTGAGAGAATATTTGTTCTCTCCCTCTCCTAGTTCCCAACCCCCTCTCCTTGTTTCGCAGAAATTAAACAGTGTTTTGATCTGTACCGAGATAGTAGAAAGGTCTTGGGTTCAGCTCTGGTGCACGCAAGCGCTAAAAGGTACTCGCTCGCATTGTAGACAAGCATTGGCATAGCCAATAGTTCTCGCCTTTGGGACCTTATAAGTGTTTAGCCATGCAGCACATTATCACCCACCGGGCAGATTTCTGTAATGGAACTAGTACTCCTAAATTAAAGTAGTATCTTACTGGAGTGTCTATTTCCTTTTTTTTGCCCCCAGCATAAAAAAGGCAGACGCTTTCCATTTACAGTAGAACTCCTCAAACATTGTTGGCTACACAACTTAGCTTTCCCTTAGCAAAGATGGCCATGCATAAGAACCAGTTAGGAAACGTAAAAAAGGGGATAACACCACCAAATTGTTACAGTTACACTGTGCATAGCAGCTACTACACGGCAGCAACATATTTTTGCGACTCAACTCCGCCTACACCGTTACTCCAATTAGGGTCTTAACTCTACCGTAGGAAACTGGATTTACATAATCTATCATAATGTACTGACTATAAAGCACTCCAGAGAAATCCTCAAAACGACTTAAGTCGTCCTTTGGCTCTATTACGATAGATCTACCAAAATATATATTTTTTTGCTCATTCTGTTTTCAACTGAATTTAGCAGTTTTGTTTTTAAAAGCCATTTAGTGGGAACCTTACACACTTTAAGCTTTTTGAGAACTATTATTGAGTGTGTTTTTCACGCTTAATGTAATCAGTCCGAGGAACAAACCCCCAGTAGATATAGGCCCAAGCATGTTCTGTAATTAGGTGTGTAAATATCCGCGCACATAGAAACCCTTTGCCATGAATGGTCCCGCCCCTTTCGCGTTCACTGGCCCAGGCCCGGCTCTGAACTCTGCAGTTAATCACTCTCTAAGAGACGGGGTGAGTGAATGGTGCCACCGGGACAGCTGGACAGGGTGGAGGCTTGGGGGGGGGGTCGCTTGAGAGAATGCGTCTACCAGAGAGACAGGGCCGTTTCTACCATTAGGCAAGACTAGGCGGCCGCCTAGGGCGGCAAAAGGGCTAGGGCGGCAAAAGGAAGTTGGGACATTTGCCCCTGTGTGCGCAAAATTCGTGGTTTCGTTTCCGCGGCGCCTACAGATGTCTGTAACAAACAGGGCCATCAATCATTCATGACGGCCCTGTTTCTTGTTTCTGGCCTGCCCCCAGAGAGAATGGACCAATGATCTCACGAGGGGCAGGCCTGTCATCGTTTTGTTTTCACTTTTGAATCCCTCCCTGCATTTGCCTTGGCGCGGGCGCGCAGTAGACCTGGAGTGCTGTCGTCTCTCAGCAAGAGGTGAGGTGAAGATGGAGAGGCAGGACCCAAAGGGGGCAGGGGGTTGCACTTCTGGGGCAGCAGAGTTTTATTGACCATAGCGGACTAAAGGAGAGTGACACAGGAACGCAGGATTGTAATTTGTGAACTGACAGTGATCCCACCATGACTCGAGAGCATCTGTGCACAGCCTTTGAGTCAGTGACACATGAGCGTCCTGCTGTTGCCGTGACGCTGACTTGTTGGCAAATGATATTTAATTGTGTACTGGCACGAGTTTGTGAACTGACACTGATTTCAGTGATGCGTGCGCTGACACTGATTTCTTGTAACACAAGCATCTGATTGTGCAGTGGCACTGACATAATGACTCAAAACATTTGATTGTTCACTGAAGAATGTGTTGGTGACACAAGGACTTCTTATTGTACACTGACACTTTATGACTCGAGAGCATTTAATTGTGCACTGACACCTACTCGTGACTCGACGTCTGATTGTATGTTGATATCCTCGTACAATATCGTGGTACGTGGTTCATAGGAAAACACTGACACTTTCTCATAGTATGGATTGTGGGCAGCTCAGCCTGTGCATGTACATAGAAGTGCTCTACCACTAGCGTATCGGCACTTGTTCACTCACACGTTGCACGTGGATGATGGCACACGACATCTAATCGTGCGCTGACACTTCCTGGCGAAAGGATAGCTCAGTGCACGAGGGAAAAGTAGTGGTTTCTTGTATGGTTGTCTACTGAGAACGGAGCGATAGTGAACAGGCAGAATATACAGTTGCACTTATGCACAGACACATTTATAGGTCTACGGGCCGCTGAATGGATGTGATCCTGCACATGGATGAATTTCTGCTCTGACACTGTATTTGTGAAGAGTTTTGTATGGCGCTGCGGGTGCCCATTGTACTTCGTGGTGCTAATTGCTGACCATGGCACAAGCGCATCTCATTTACTACTGGCAAGGAATGTAATTTTGCTGCATGGCAGTGGAGGCTGAGTGTGCAAGCGCCGTAACTGCACGCGGTTGTTAATTGGGCACTGACACTGGGACCTAAGTGTGCGTGTACGGAGGACGGTGGATCGGCAGCTGATTATCGGCAAGTACTACCCGGTTCAGGGGCAACCAAAGCTGATTGTGCACTGGTCCTTTATACATGGGCACTGTGACTGGTGCTCGTGCACACTGACCTTGTGCATGTCACCATCGGAATGTGCACTTTTAGAGCTGATGACGCACTGTCCAGACAGCATCACTTTTACATAGCTGTATATTGAATCGTGTGCTTTCTGGTGTGATATTTAAGCATCACTTATGCACAGGACTGTCCCCTATGTACTCAGTGCCCTGTACAGTATTTAAGCATCACTTATGCATAGGACTGTCGCCTATATACTTAATGCCCTTCACAGTATTTACGTTTGTTTACACGGAGCAGCAAATGTTAAGCCAGGCGAGTTTTATTTTACGTTTTTGGCTAATTAACAACTGCGTGGTGCGTTGTCTGAGAGTGCATGTTCGACAGCATTGCTTTTGTAATTTACTCGTAGATTCGTTCTTCGTGCACGTCACAACCAGATTTGTCTCTTGGTGTGTTTCTTTGTGTGAGTATTAACACTGCGGTTCTGATACCCATTGTGAGGCCTAAAGTGCTTACGTAATAGCTAATATTATTAGCTAACACCCTTGTGTCACCCTGAACGGCGAAAGGTGAGCCGGTCACCTTCTGAGATAGTTTTTGTTTAGTTTTACAACTGTCACAGGTGATGGACTTGGTGCTCCCTCAAAAGGGCAACTATTGTGTGTTTTATGGCACATTGTGACAGCCAAGCTTTTCCGCTCACCTCAAAAAATGCCTCAAATTGAGCAAAAAAACATACTTTTTAATAAATATAGTTACAATACTTAATACTAAGGCAGGCTCTTTTTCTACATGCTCCTACATTTTGGCAGGTAAGGTAACCAAGGAAGTGTGAGCCTAAGTTATTTGTCCACGATCACACGGTATTTTACGGGGAAAAGCTAGGATTGTAAATCAGGCCCTACGGTTCCAGAGAGGCCTCAAGATCACATTACCAATTTCAGAAACCACGGACGGCCCCTACTACTGAAGGAACGTTGACCGGTCCAATGAAAAAAACAGATTTCATATAATAGCAAAAAAGAAAAAAACAGGCCCAGCGCTCGCAAGTTGGCCCCAGCCCCAGCATGGACCGTTTTAGGGGCGAGGTTGGAGGTTTCTTTGCACAGATGTTCTGCTGGTGTCTGGATTATGGGTGACATACCTCGACACAGGGCTGCAGGCGGTGTGGGTGTAGGTTTACATGGGTGTGTCTCCTTACTACTGCATGTTAACCAGATGTTGAACTTGAAGTGTCCGTTCACTGCCCGGACCAGGCTAGCGGGCCTTTGCTTCTAGACGCTTCTCTTAACGGGTGTATTCGCCACACTTCAGATGCAGTTCATTACATTTCTCTCTCCAAATGGTAGTAAAAGGGAGGGGGCGGCATTTTTCAATTCTCGCCTAGGGCGGCAAAACACCTAGAAACGGCCCTGCAGAGAGAGCTTCGCAGGGACGCTAACAATAGCTAGAAAGAGGGCTGGGCGAGAGCAGGGAGGCGCTCGGCCGGGGTGGGCAGCAGGTCTCGGGTAGGGAGGGAGAGGCAGGAACTGAGAATGTGCGAAAGGGAAGAGTTAGTGGGAGGAGAGAAATAAGAAGGCAACTGGGAGCAATTAATTAGATGCATTGTTTGTGTCTATTTTGGATAATGCACTCACGTTCTACGGCCTGCTCCCCTCCCAGCAGAATTGGTTCAAACATAAATTGCCAATGAGCACATTTATTCAAATGGAGAGGGCAGCAAAAGGCAACGACAGTGCAGACCGAGAGAGAAAGCAAGGGTTAAAGCAAGAGGCAATCTAGAGACTGTGTTAAATTAATCACATGGGGACACTCTCTCAGGCTGCCTCTGTCTCGAATGCCTGTATTGAGAAGAGCGCAGTCTGCCCTGACTGTGAGAAATGGCGGGTGACGGGCACGAAACTGAGGCCACGAAACAAAGTGATTTGCCGAATATCACACATTTTGGTGAATACTGTCAGCCGGCACTAGGTAGGTCTCCCCTCCAGTACGCCACTGTATAAACAGATAAGCGGGGAGCGGGCCGGCAACGCCACGGTGGGGAACGGGGGCGAGGCTTTGAGGCTCAGTCTGTGTACAGCGTTTACCTTGCGGGAGCGAGCAGCGGCGCTATCTGTTTCCAAAGCGCGAGCGCGAAAATTGCAAACAGATGGCGCCGCTGCTCGCTCCCGCAAGGTAAACGCTGTACATGCACGAGTGCTCATTGGATACAGTGCAGAACATGCACGAGTTTCCCAAAAAGTCCGGAGTGATTCCAAGAGGTCACTCCAAAGCAGCGCTTGCGCACTGCGTAGGCAAGACCTAAAAAACAGTGGCCAGTGTACCAAATTAGGGCACGCAGTGAAGGAAGATACCCGAAGCAGTAACATGCTTAAATTTGAAAAGCGGGAAATTTACCCGACGTTCGTAGCTATGCAGGCCAGGATGGAAGTATAACCGGCAGAAAGACACACAGTACCTAACAAGTCAACAGCCCTGATGAAGTCGCGGGATTGAATCCCTGAAGCTACGAAACACATGTTGGCTAAAGACTTAAGAAACAATTAAAGAACACAAGAACAAAAGAATCTGTGGAAATCTGATACATTACTGTACTTGTTGCATAATGATACTAGCGTGTGCTGGAGGCTAAAATCATTTGTATTGTAGACCTTGGTCATATATTGGGGTGTGGGGTGTTCTCCCTACCTCATAGCACCTCAATACACTACGGCATATATAAATAAATATGTACAGGTTTTTAGAGCACCACATCCTTTCAATAGAATCACTCAAGAAATCAATAAACATACTGCAAATAGAGGACATCATTCAATCTAGCACCAACAGTTGAGTGGAAAGTTCTATGAATGATTTAGGGATACTAAAGAAACAATAAGGGCAGTAGCGGCTCCTGGAGGGAGTGCTGCGGGTGGGAAGTAGTAAACTACGGCATACGGCCGAACATAGGTAAGTAACTAAATAAATAAATAAAACGAATTACATTGCGCGCGCTGCAACGCCAAATGGCGATGCAGCGCGCGCAATGTAATTCGTTTTATTTATTTATTTCGTTACTTACCTCTGTTCGGCCATATGCCGTAGTTTACTACCCTCCCCCGCCCCACCGCCCTGCAGCACTCCCTCCAGGAGCCGCTACTGAATAAGGGGAAATGAAGACCAATAATACAATGAAGTTGGATACAGTTACAATTCCTTTACCGCAACAAATAAATAGAATTATTTAAGTACACAATTTTCTTAAATACAAGAAGAAAATGAGTGGCATACAATCAATTAATCGAACCCGCAAATAGGAGTAAATATGACTAAAGGATAGAGCCCAGACGCGCCTGTCTAGGGCAAAAGTTTAAACATGAAAAACATTGAGATTGGGATATGATATAAAGAAATGAATGTCCTATCCCCTAACGAGAGGTCCTCCTATCAGGATGGGGTTTAGTATAAATAAATTTACAGTACTCTAATGATGCTGATGCTCCGTACTTTACTTACATTCTTATGGTAAAATAACAAACTAACTAAAACAGATTTTAAAAAACCTTCAAAAACTTGAAGATTTTTAAACAAACTAATTAATTCTTTGTGAAAAGGAGAAAATCACGAGCTGTAGCTACAGTTTGATATTATTCTGTATAAACAGAGGACGTAACAGACGTAGGCGATGAGGTATGTGGTAGTAGGGTTGGGCATACAAACAGAATATGATCAATGTTCTTGGTGCCCATATTACACAGATGACAGTATCTCCCTGTGCTTGAGGAGAGGAGGGGGGGGCAACTTGCCGTTAAGTCATTTAAAGGTAAAAGGTTCATACGGAATAAAATCAACAAACGGCGAACCCCATGATCTAGACTCCAAGATAAATATTTCTGGGCAGCTCTCGGGTTCCAGGAGTTAACTATTGTCTTCAATTTGTCCTGAAGTCGGAAATACTTGAGATCTCTTTGATAATTGATAGTGCAGCTAGTGCTTTTTATGAAAGCTTTGAGTTCGCTGGGTGAAAGAGAGAGCACTAGCTCCTCTTGTGTGCAAAAGAGATTTATTGCTGAAGTGAAGTCACGTGCAAATGAGTATTTGCCAGTCTTTGCATCGAAGATCTCTCGACTTAGGAAGCCCCTTATTGTATTCGAGTCACTATTCTTTAGCAGGTATCGCCACCGGATTACTCTAGCTAAGCCTTGGATGAATGAACTTATTAAACCAAATTCCAGGCGAATGGCTCGAGTCAGGACCAGAGTATTAAAGTTGTTTAATTTACATAAAATCTAGCACTCTGTTTTATCAAGGAAACTCCATTCTTCTATTTGAATGGATTCAGTAGCATACAGGAGTGTTGGCGAGACCTTTGCTTTAAAGACAGACATGTGCAAAAAGGGCCTACGCCCATTTCATTATAGAATCTGCGTAAGCCATTAGCGTGCGACGTTGCTTTACTAGAACAGTGATCAGTGTGGAATTTGTTCTCAGTGTTGCCAGCTATTATTTTACCCAAATAAAGATAGGACTCTACAGTCTCGTATTTCTCGGAGCCTGTGCTCCAGACAAAGTTGCAATCTTTCCTATTCTTTCTATTTTTTAGAGTCAAAATTTTACTTTTCCATGTGTTTATCTTCAAGTATTGAGACATCGTATATTTCTGTAGAGCCTTCGGCTTCTTTCTCAACCCTAAGGGAGTTAGATCCATAATTATAATATCGTCCGCATACATTAGACAGGGAAAAGGGTGGCCGCTTATCTTCGGAGCGTCGCCTTCTTGGGAAGAAAAACAATCCGGAAGGTCAGCCACATAAAGGGAGAAGAGGATGGGTGCTAATAGGCATCCTTGCTTCAGGCAGTTTTTTGTAGGAATTGTGGCTGAAAGGCCTTGATCTCCTCCTAGAAGAACCAGAGACCACGTATTCGAGTGCAGAGCTATAATGACAGATAAAAGGGGAGGGGGGATGTCCATTTTTTGAAGTTTTTCCAGAGTAATGGGCGATTTATCTTATTGAAGGCGGTTATAAAATCTATAAAAGCCACAAATATGTGTGAGTTGCGAAATTGAGTGTACTTCTCTTCAATTAGTTTCAACATACAAATATTATCTATGGTACAATGATCTTTCCTAAATCCGACTTCTTCTAAGGGGAGGATTTTCTCTTCAGACACCCAATCATTAAGATGACCCAGTACGCTACGTGCAAAAACTTTCCCAACTGAGTCTAATTGAGCTAATTGCCGGTAGTTGCCTGGGTGGTGCCTAAGCCCATTTTTAGGTCTCGTCTGAGCCAGCGCGCATGCGCTGCTCTGCGAGGCATTAAGTAAGGGCTTTTGAGCTCTGAACACACGCTCGTGCGTGTGCTTTTTTTTTCTTAGCCCGCAATTGGCCTGTGCATGTGTCTTTTTTAAAAACACAGCACGCAATTGGTGCAAGGTGGGTGATTATCCTGCCTTGTTTGGTCGATGGCCTAGGGTCCGCGGGAGCGAGCTTTAACCCCATCTGTTTCCAATTATCGCGTTGGCGGTAATTGGAAACAGATGGTGCTCGCTTTTTTTTTTTAAGCTCGTGGTTGCTATAAACATTGCCTCGGGCTAAATCTTAGTGTTTGAGAATGGAGACTACACCAGGCGTAACAGATTTGCCTGGATTTTCTTATTTTACTTTGGTGTTCTGTGTACTTTTTTTTATTTAGATATTTGTACTCTACTCATTTTGCTTTGCTTCGGGGTTGGTGAATTAGCACAATGCATCGGGGTTGGTGGTTTTTTTCCCCCCAAATCCATGCTACTGCGCCCGTGTCAAGTGGTTGGAGGGGGTGGTTTCTTTGCCACTTCAGTGTGTCTGTCTGGGCAATCAGGTTCGAGTTTGACAGTGGGTGTAATATCTTGTGTTTCTTGGCAAGTAAAAATACATCCTTGTGTAACATAACTGGTGCTTATGAAAGGGCTCCAATACCTTCGTGTCGAGTCTGTGCTATTTAAAACTGGATAAAAACATAATCCTGCATGAAGTGCAAACATGCAGACAGCAACAGTTTTTGCCTTAAACCCCCTCCACCCGCTATTTATAGACAGTTACGCCACATACTTTCTCAACTTTTCCGAACTCTTAAAGTTGGGGATTTTTTGTTAACTCGCCGAAAAACATAATGAAACACTCCACCGTTATATTTTTTTTCTAAAAAAATTGCAGCGGATTTGGGGCTCACAGGACGGTGGGCATACGATATGTGAAGGACTAATTGAAAAGCCAACAGTGCCAGCAGTGGAGTGTTTTTGTAAGTAGGGGGAGAGCCGACGCTAAGACTCGAACACGGTTCCAAAGTCGACAGCTGTATGTGTTACTCCACATACTAATTATTTACAGCCCTGCCGCTTCTCTCTCACTTCCACTGCCCTCCCTCCCCCTTCTCCCCCTGCCCTCCCCAGTCTCTCTGCAGTCTCCGCTGGACCCGCCCGCCCTTGGTATACGTAGCACCCTCTCTCCCCAGTCCCTCCTCCTGTTCCCCTCTCTGCCTCTCTCCCAGCTTCTCTCCCATTAAGTCTTGCAAGTTTGGGTTTCAAACACTTTTTGTCAATGCCCGGGGGTAGCCTGATATGCAGTCACGCACATTGCATGCCTCCTTCCGTGAGAGCTTTGAGTGAAAGCTCAGTTACATTTATGCTAATTGTTTTGCAGTTTTACGTTATTTAACAATACAAACAGAAAAATAGGGAGTGCAATTCTGTTAATCTCCGTGCGTGTTTTTGTTCAGTTTTCGTTCGTGTAAGAGTAGTAGTACAGCAATTTCTCTTGGGGGTTCGTTGTTTTCAGAGCATGTCACTTAATAACAAACGTGTACAGACTCGGAAACACTGAATGGAAATTTGAGACCCTGACTAGAAGCCAGCCATAAAAAATGGTTTGAAGTAAAGTGTCTTAATTGTAGATAGCTTGAGTGAAAGGTTGATAAATTCAAACAGGGATATCTTCTTATATTTTAATATAGCGTCCACATAGCATAGTGTACTATAAAATGCAAGCAGCCCTCCTTCAGTTTCTAGCTGTTTATACTGCTAAACTGCCTCTCTGTATGCAAACGACATGGTGGGGATCACTCAGCGCACCACAGCATCCACTCAGCGCAACCACAGCATCACTCAGCACAACCACAGCATCACTCAGCGCAACCACAGCATCACTCAGCGCACCACAGCATCACTCAGCACAACCACAGCATCACTCATCGTAACCACAGCATCACTCAGCGCAACCACAGCATCACTCAGCGCACCACAGCATCATTCAGCAGCACCACAGCATCACTCTGCACAACCACAGCATCACTCACCAGCACCACAGCATCACTCTGCGTAACCACAGCATCACTCTGCGCACCACAGCATCACTCAGCAGTACCACAGCATCACTCAGCGCAACCACAGCATCACTCAGCGCAACCACAGCATCACTCACCAGCACCACAGCATCACTCTGCAAAACCACAGCATCACTCACCAGCACCCCAGCATCACTCTGCGCAACCACAGCATCACTCTGCGCACCACAGCATCACTCAGCGCAACCACAGCATCACTCAGCGCAACCACAGCATCACTCAGTGCACCACAGCATCACTCAGCGCAACCACAGCATCACTCAGCGCAACCACAGCATCACTTGGCGCCACCACAGCATCACTCGGCGCCACCACAGCATCACTTAGCATCACCGCAGCATCACTCGGCGCCACCACAGCGTCACTCGGCGCCACCACAGCATCACTCAGCAGCACCACAGCATCACTCAGCAGCACCACAGCATCACTCTGCGCCACCAAACCATCACTGAGCACTAACACAGCATTACTCTGCACCACCACAATGCCAGAAAGCATCACTCAGGGCCACTACAGCATCACCCAGCACCAAAACAGCATCACTCAGCAGCATCACTCAGCAGCACCACAGCATCACTCAACAGCACCACAGCATCACTCAGCGCACCACAGCATCACACAGCGCAACCACAGCATCACTCAGCGCAACCACAGCATCACTCAGCGCAACCACAGCATCACTCAGCGCAACCACAGCATCACTCATCATGACCACTGCATCTCAGTGCCACATAATTACACACCACATAATTACACTCTACTCAATGCAACATAAATACACTCAACATAATACCAGTCAGTACCACATAATTACACGTCACATAATTACACTCTATTCAATGCAACATAAATACACTCCACATAATAACACTGTGCCACATAATAACACTGTGCCACATAATTACACTCTACTCAATGCAACATAAATACACTCCACATAATACCACTCAGTGTGACATAGTTACACGCCACATAATTACTATCTACTCAATGCAACATAAATACACCCCACATACCACTAAGTACCACATAATTACAAGCCACATAATTACACTCTACTCAATGCAACATAAATACACTCCACATAATACCACTTAGTGCCACATAATTACACACCACATAATTACACTCTACTCAATGCAACACAAATACACTCCATATAATACCACTCAGTGCCACATAATTACACGCCACATATTTACACTCTACTCAATGCAACATAAATACAATCAACATAATACCACTCAGTACCACATAATTACACGTCACATAATTACACTTTATTCAATGCAACATAAATACACTCCACATAATACCACTGTGCCACATAATTACACGCCACATAATTACACTCTACTCAATGCAACATAAATACACTCCACAAAATACCACTCAGTGCGACATAGTTACACACCACATAATTACACTCTACTCAATGCAACATGAATACACTCTATACCACTCAGTACCACATAATTACACACCACATAATTACACTATACTCAATGTAACATAAATACACTCCACATAATACCACTCAGTGCCACATAATTACATGCCACATAATTATACTCTACTGAATGCAACATACACTCCACATAATACCACTCAGTGCCGCGTAATAACACGTCACATAATTACACTCTACTCAATGCAATATAAATACACTCCAGATAATACCACTTAGTACCACATAATTACACACCATGTAATTACACTTAACTCAATGCAACATGAATACACTCCACATAATACCACTCAGTACCACATAATCACACGTCACAATTACTATATTCAATGCAACATAAATACACTCCACATATTACCACTCAGTGCCACATAATTACACACACCTAAGCATCATCTAAACATCACCTAAGCATCACGTCAGTCTGCCCTCGGAATCTGGCATCTGTTGATTCTCCCCTAGTGTCCGTCCACTGCTCGTGTTCTAATTAAATTACTATTTTCCAACCTCCACTCCCTCGTTATGTATGTCCCACTCCCCCATAACAAATAAAATTATAACAAACAAGCATGAGAACAGGCAGGAAGAAGTTGCCAGCAGTGCAACTACAAAAAAACTAGAAGGCATTTTTTATGTTAAAATCATTTTTTAATCAGGTTGTTCAGTTGTATATAATGTCGTCTTGGTTTGTATAAAAGTAACAAAAATGCTTAACACTTTTTATTATAACTTTTCAGCATGATGCACAGCAGCCACAATGCTCTACAACATAGCCAAAAGTTCTGGCTAAACACATAAGGTCCCAAAGGCGAGACCTATTGGCTATGCCAATGCTTGTTAAAGAGTGGAAATAAAATACTACCAGACCAGGAGGGGGAATCTTTCCCAGCTCGTAGCAATATCTAAAGTGAGGGGCAAGGAGTGTTGTGCTGTTACACAGATTGACAGTAGTGCCAAGATTGGATCAGGCAGGCAAACTAATCGCTCATTAGGAAACTGGAGGCTGCGACTTTGATTCACCTCTGGATCACTAATGCACAAGTGGAGACTTCTGGAGAGAGGCCTCTAGTGCTCATTTCTGGCTGGCCAGGGAGAGCCAGCAGTCAACCTGAAATGCACACTTTGTAGGCCCAGGTGCGCTCGCTGGCGAGTATGGTTTCTGTCAAATTTGATATTGTTTAAGCCCCACACCCTCAGGCCCACATGCACTGGCTTCCAGGAGCTGCTTCAGACAACCCGCCTGCGGCTGAAGGCTGACTGCAGCAGGCAGAATAAAATAAACCTTAAAATATATATACGTTTATTCACATTTAAAAGGGGGGACAAAATATGAGTGGGGCAACGCCCCAAAGGAGGAACCAGCACTGCAAAGCGTCCAAAACCAAGAGATGGGGCCGCATATTTGATGTCCTCGGGCCATAGGGAACCTGAGAAGAAAGCAACAGCGACCCCTTAATCCATTGAAGGGCAGATGATATCCTGACAACTAGAGGGGTTGGATTTCAATAACTCCGTGTTTCACGGGTGCAGCAACTCAAGAATTACCAGGAAGCCACAGACCCACTTAAGAACAGCGAGCACCAGATGCCATGTACTATGGAAAATATTATATTCTCGAAATTGTATTCCTGTTTTTTTTGGCTTGGTATTCAGGATGAGGTGTCGGCGATTGGATTTTAACAGAGTGTGATACTCGGATCGCCCATGAATTAACCCTGTGTGTCAATAAGAATAAAAAACTTGATATAGTTTCTCCCAACCAAAAACCGTGTGGTCTTCTTTGTGTTGCACGCAGAAACTATGATTGGGTTTCAATCACGAATGAGGCTTTGTGCAGGGCTTTAAGTGGGCCGGGTCTCACCGGTGCTGAGCACTGACAGTTTTTTAAAGGGGGCCTCGAAACGGGTCTCTATCGGGCTCTGTTTTGTGCCCTGGCACAGGCAGTCTGTTTTTTTCCGGACTGCATTGGCAGCAGGCCAGTGCTTAATTTGAGCCTGTGGTTTCCGGTGCTCAGCACCGGCACTTAATTGGGTTCCGGTGCTTGGCACTGGCACTTAATTGTGAACACAGCCCTTAGGACAGTCTGCCACATGGTGGCGCTGCTCATCGAATTTAGAGATGAGCAGAACAACGGTTGTTTATGAAGACAATATACATTAAAAATTACTAATACTTGCCTCCCCAGGCATTCCTTTGGCTTAGGGGACCTGGAATAATCTGAACTTTCGCACTTGCAGGCGAGAGAGATGGTTAGTAGTTGTTTTGGCAGCGATGACAGGAGCCATGGGTGGTGCAAGCCTCAGTGGCCTCCTGGTTAGGGGCCTGGCACTTATTATTTTACAAATTAAGCACTGCAGCAGGCACATCATGTGCGCGTGCTCACACTGCTCACTTCGCTAGTGTGCGCTGCCCACACTGCTCACTTCTCACCAGTGGAGAAGTTACGGCATGACGTCATGCCAGGTGAGCTTTGTAGGGGAAGGGAAATCCTTTCAAGAGAGTCATTTTCTCTCTGGATTTCCCTTCTCTTGCTGAAAAGCAGGAGCAGCAACATTGTCGTGGTGTCACCAGGGCTTTAAGTGGAAGTTTTTTCATTAATGTATACAAGCATTAGTTGCTGCTTATTTATCTTATGCAGCTAACAACCATTGACAAAGCCAATAGTTCTGACTTGTAGGTATAATGTTACTTGTTGTATCATATATCTCGATGCAATGACAGGAACAGCAAAATACAAGTCGGGCGGCACACTATGCTAAGCACAGATTTTTAGCTTACGTGGTTTTAAGCCACGCCCTTAATTATCTTGGCCACGCCCCTTTGAGACCCTCCAGTTTTTTCATCCCACTTAAAGCCCTGGCTTAGTGTAATAACGCTTCTAGTTTTCTTGGGTTGCAGGTACCACTGTTTCTGAAGCGGCGTCACAGAACGGAAGGAGGCTGGACTGTCAACAAACACGAGAGCAACGATAAAGGTCGCTTGCGAAAACCTGCGATCGTTTGCAAAGAGGTCATCGGGAGGCGGCATTTCATCAGATCACGATCTCCAGGGCATTCGCATTGGGCGGGTTAACAACTAACGTAGGCTGCGCGTGTGTCACGTGACTACCTTGTAGCACTGGAGGCCGGGTTGGATCCGTAGGGGAGGGCGGATAACTTTCCCGTTGTTGTGGGGTGTGTTAGGGCAGCTATCGACATGCCTCATTCGGGCACCTTTGACGACGTAGAGGAGTGGGAAGGTGTGGGAGCGCCTCCCTGTCTGATACGTTTCATTCAGCGACAGCAGTATGTCCGAAGAGCATGCGGATTTCAACAGAGGCAACCCCAAGCTCAACGATTTGCCCAGCCACACCGCAGTAGTGAAGAAGGCAATCCTTTTTCTAAGGCAGAAAGCTGAGAACGAGGGCTCGCGCTGGCCCCTGGGTTTGTCGGATGAGTTCTTGCTTCGATTTCTTCGAGCCAGAGATTTCCACATTGATCCGGCATTCAAGGTAAACAAACGCACGTTTTCTTGCTATTGATTCATATTGCGGTCTACAATGGGATTTCGTTGCAAACCTCGCGGTTCTTTTGCATACACTCACAGTTGCTCATTATTTGCGAAGCACAGCGTTCGCCCGTTACCTTGCCTCGGGCTATCTGTGGCTGTGATTCCCCAAGGAGAGGTTCTCTAACGATTGTGTTCCTCTACCAAATTGGTGTCATTGGGTAGTTTGTGTGATGTGGGTAACGGGTTATCTTCCCAGAGGTGTTTTGTAGGGTGGGGTTATTGTGACCTTCCTAGCCTAACTCTACCAATGTTGTGTGTGTAGTGGAGTGTCACCACATGGCAGCCCGCATTGAGATTTTGGTCTGGAGGATTTTTTTGCCTAACCCGTGTGAGCAATGGTAGTGCACGGCGTGGGGGGGTGGGGGGGTGGTGGTGGTGGTGTAAGTCGGTCTTGTGTGCCTTTCACAATGACCTAGGTGGCTTCTTGTCAGAGTATTTCTAGTGCAACGTTTGTGAGTTCGTCTGGGGTGTATTGTTCCAGATCTAGGCTTTAAAAGAATGAAAACACTCTTGGTTCTTGTTTACCGGTCTCCTCTATGGAACAAGTGTTTCCCTGTCATCCAGTCTCCTTTGCTCTTGGGTGAAGTGAACCTGTTTTGTTGTCTGTTTCCTGACCCAATGTGTCTCAATTGTGAGGTCTAAGTGCCCCTGTACCCATGGTTCCTTGCCTCACGAGAGCTGTTCCTGAGGTTGTCTTACCCCAAGGCCACCTGTTACCTCTAATACAAATAACATGGACTCTCCAAGAGTGGTTTTACTTAATAAAAAATCAATAAAAATAAAAAAATCTAAGAGAAGAGGCCAACAGGTTACATGTCATGTGTGTAACTATGTGTCAGTCCTGTCTTTTTAGTCCACTACATTTGCTTTGTATGTTGGTAGTTTTAAATCAATACTTCTAATGGAGAAGAGTGGAAGTAGAAGCTAAAGAGTTTAACATAATTTAAGTAAGAAAGTCAGGCTAACAAATGGTGTCATTCATAATATGGAGCCAGTGGTAAGTGATATAACATATGCATTCTGATCATCTTTATATGCTGGATAGTGAATGCAGTAGAAATTGTCGCTCAGCGTTTAATTATCCCAGGGTACAAAGTGACATATCTCCTGGTTGCAGTGTGTCGTATGGCCTTTCTTTGAAGTCAGTGGTTACTTTAAATCGTTTTGGTGGTTGGACTACCCTGTTGTTGTAATTTTGTATCACTTTTGTATTGTGTTTCTAATTTTGCCGAAATTATATTTTATTAGGTGTTTAGAGTTACAGAAACTGCTATAAGAACAGGTTCCAATGTCTCGAAATTCACTATAATGTTCCAAGGATACAAGGGTATACCTAAGGGTTCTACCAAGAACCTGGGGTAATTACAAAGTGCAAAAGCATGCTCAGTGCTTGCGTGTGATTCACACGCAATATATAAAAGGCTTGCAGTGTGAAAACAGGAACTCCAAATGACCAAAGGGTAACAAAATATTGCATTGTTTCCAATATTTGCAGTTTTTAATAATATTGAGAGCATATCAAAATTTGGCTCATGGTTTCAAAGTCTACTGCGTTTCAACCCAACATAATAAATGGCTCATCAGGACAGTAGAATTAAAAATTCACAGGGAAGGAATATAGGCATGCTAGAGGTCCCAATTTACTTATACCAGAGTGGCCAGTTTGAATCACCAGGCCAAGGCTAGTGTACAGTACCTTTTGAAAAGAGAAGGTCCAGCGAGAAGGCAGTAGGGCACTGCTAGGTATATTCCATCATTTAACCCTTAATAAGACTCGGGCACTTTTTAGTCTGCAAATATTGGAAAGCAAAACTATAATTGGATTGTTTCAATTGATTGTCATTTGGTGATGTGGG
Source organism: Calotriton arnoldi (assembly GCA_963921515.1). NCBI lineage: Eukaryota > Metazoa > Chordata > Amphibia > Caudata > Salamandridae > Calotriton > Calotriton arnoldi. Next base: position 864,783 of record CAWUFW010002241.1, on the reverse strand, counting down.
TTGACATCCCTACTCCTAGAGCATTGCATTGATTGTTTTCTTTTTAAATACGGATGGACGCTCTGTTCCTGTGTGCCTAATTTCCCTTATAAAACCAAAATTGTTTTTTTTTTAAAATTGGATTATCTTTGACCATTTGGAGTTCCTGTTTTTTCGGTCTAAGAGCTTTTACATAATGTGTGTGAATCACTGGTGAGCACCAAGCGCATTTACTGCATTTTTTGTTAGTCAGTGTATCATCCATTGTTTACATTAAAAATTCATTTGACATATCTGTGCCTGGCATGTTGTTTGTCTCTTCCAATAGGTTTTGTCTGTTCATATCTATCTCCTGTGGCTCTTATTACCAATATTGTGCGTGTAGATGCTTTTGCGTAGTTGGATATAACATTATTTTATGACAGTATTTCCTTAATTTCTTTTTTATAATTATTTTTATTGGTATCGGCTCCAAAATATAACAACTGTGACAATGTCATGTATATTCGTCATGGGTACAGAAGAGATGGACGATAATCAATAGCAAGACATGCATATCCAGCAACGGGGAGCGCAACAAATCTAACCGTGTGGAGACGACATGTGGGAGGGATGGGAAAGGGAGAGAGCAGAACCCAAGAGGACGAAAGAGAGGAAAGAGAGAGAAGAAAGTTGTGCGAGATCAGTGGAGAGAGGGGAAGCCGGTGGGACAGAGGTAGGGTGAGATGTGCGAGTAGGCTGAATCCGCAAGCGGCCTAGTGGTGAGGTGAGGGCCAGGAAGGGTGATGGGAAGAGGGCAGGAAAGGAAGCAGGAGGGGGCAGGGAACCCAAAGTAACCAAGGGTAGGGCCAGGGCTCGGTCAGTCTTCCACTATTTCCTTAATTTCGTATGTGGTTGTAAAAGTTAGGTAGGACTAGAGCACATTTGTGGCAAAATACCGGCGGTGCATTGGTTAGTGCCAAAAAGGGGTTTACCCCACTTTAACAATGCCACAAAAATTCTCAGAGGTGAGAAATGTCAACCTTTTCTGGGCAGGCCTTGATTATTAGTGAAACACAAATGTTTCTCTTTGTAGAGCTCTAAAATTAACCAGTGTACACTCCCCGAAGACCTCACTTTCCCCGTGTGTGTTTTTTGTGTGTTTTTTTTTAACGAAATGTCTCTGCAACTACTTAGTTGCTGCTTCTTCTTTTTCCCCAGCCTCTTGTTCACACACCCATCTCAGTCGTGCACCTTGAAGCATTAACGTTATTGTCCTTCTCCTAATCTATTGAGATGAAATGCAGTACATCCTGGTATTGTCGCTCAGAATTTTCTCTTGTGTTTTGTCAGACAAACGGGATCCTTATTTCAGTTTCTGCCTTGGATTACACACCGTCAGCAGGGGGCATTTTTGGTATTTTGCGAAAGTACTGCAGAATTTCCCTACTTTCTATACATAATAAATGCAGAACGGAAATATGGCACTTATCTAGTGCATATATGAGAGTAGCAAGCGCCGGAGAGTTACTACATAAAATGAAAATGTCTATGCTTTGGGGTATGTTTAGCAAGTGTTTTTCTATGCTTTATATATTTTTTTACTTTTGTGTACTCTACAGGTTTAAAAGTTTTGCAAACTTTCATAGCTTTTGGAGTTGGCCCAAATGTGTTTCAGAGCACATTGTGTAATCTTTCTTTAGTGCTAATCATATTATAATGGCTCTTTAAATGGTTTGACTATTTCGCTTTTGAACACTTAACTTGATGAGGCACTGTATTTTAAAAATAAATTTCTTGACATTGAGAACGGGGTGTCTTTCCAGCACCCAACCCATGTCTCAAGCAGAGTATGTGGACACACAGCAGGAGAGGAGCTTCTGTGGGACAGTTTCTCCTATGTGCATGTTATTTTGATGTTAGACCCGCACTTTACTTCCATGAAGTAAGACTGGTGGGATTGTCCTCTACAAGACTTTTGAGACCGAGATATTCTAGTTGTTTGTGAAAGACAAGCACATGATGTGTTTCACTGCAGTTTTAATTTCCAGATGAGCACATTCACTAAACTTCAGGAGGCGATCGTACAGCGTGATCATGTATGCAACCATTATGAATGAGGTTTAATTTGGTTCTGCTGTGGGTAGTGTTTTTTTAATTATAAGTCTTTCATTTGGGGGCTTATTTTTTTATAGGCCTACATGCCTTCAGGGGCACATGTGAAATACTCTTCCAGGAGGCTTTGTAAAGCATGAACTTAAGGGCTCGAATGGTGACTAGGTGATCAGCATTTCATCATTCAGACATAAAGAATCCTTCCTGGTATTCCTCGAGCGTTGCTTGAAATTCATTCACATGATGTTTGTAGATAATTGGGCTAAGGGTGCCACCTTATTGTGTTTTTTTTCTTTCTCTTCCAGCCTGCATTCATCTTTCCCAATTCCTTACTCAAAAAGTCACGAGTCTACACCTGCGGATTGCCTCTTTTATTTGGATTACAGTTCTGTGTGTTTGAGGATTCACAGTTCCCAGAGTACTACTTCAATTTTATGTCAAGACAGGAGGCTAGCATTATGCATTAAACTTTTATTTCCCACTTCTGAGCAGCACCATTAAAAGCTTATGGAACCTTACAATATCCCAATCAACAAAGGAATCTTCCATTCACATAAAATTGCGATTCTAAAAGGTTTACTGAATATAGAATCGAGATTTTATTAAAGACAAGGAGGCTAGCGTTATCCCGCCCACCCTTCGCTTGGGTGAGGCAGTATTTGAATATTTAATGTGCGAGTTAACCCCTTCCATGCTCGTGACGGAGCGGTTCCGTCATGCACGTCGGTTGCGCTGTGCGCATGACGGAACCGTTCGGTCACGGTCCCGTAGGTTAATTAAAACCCCCCCACACAGCACGAAAATTCGCGCCGCGTGGAAGGGGTTAAAGATTTTGGTTTGTTTACTATTGGATTAACTATAAGGAAAAGGGTTTGCATTCAATCTTGTTCATATGTTTTATTGTAGAAAGTTAAAAGAGGATAATTTGGAGTATTAGGAGTCATGAAGAGTAGAAGAAGAGCAAACAAAAAGAGGAAGAAGATGGTGGTCGCATGCTAATTATGGACTGGAAGATTCTTTTGTTGATTGTGATGTTGTAAGGTCCCATGAGCTTTTAATGGTGCTGCTCAGAAGTGGGAAATAACATTTTAATGCATAATGCTAGCCTCCTTATCTTTAATAAAATCTCAATTCTATATTCAGTAAACCTTTTAGAATCGCAATTCTTTGATCGCTTTAGGCTTCCATCCTTACCGCTACAGACCAGTTTATATTAATGTGATTCGGAAAATGTACACGCATAAGTAGGGAGGTTATGCGCTTTTGCACCCACAACCTATATTTTTCTTTCTCCACAGGGATTTTATTTCTTCTTTAAAATCATTTCTCTACACCCTCTTAAAATGGGAGTACAGAAGAACTATTCCACCCCTTTACACTCTTACTTAAATACTTTTGGTGGGTACACTCTTACTTAAATACTTTTGATGGGAGTAGTGTTTTCGGTATGGTTTTAGGATGAAAACCTCTGTTAAGAATGTTTGTCAATATGTGCAAAGTTATGACTTCGAGGGTGCTTGCATTTTTAATTGTCACTCCTCCGCCCTTCCCTGGAACATCCATGTTATTGCGCCTAAACCTACAAAGGTAGAGAATCTGTCATATCTGTCTGCCTTTCAACATGGTATATGAATTTAAAAATACAAAATTCCCCAATCTGGTGTTGTGAATCAGGATGTGAAATTAGAATCGCAAATTACTTTTTTTTTTTTTTTTTTTAAGAATCCTTGAGTTACATTCACAAAAAATGTGTCGAGCGGGGTACTTTAATAGTTTGTCCTCGGTGCTAAAATGAATACAATGGTTTTGGCATTCAAAGAAAGGACATGTTTCCATTTTTTTTTTTGTCACTTACATATTTGTTTGTAAGGGGACGGTGGAGTGCATGTTTTATGCGGAAAAACGTTTAGGTTTCTATATAAATGTTACTGTTCAATCAATCACAGAATTTGTAGAGCGCACTACTTACCCGCGAGGGTCTCAAGGCGCTGGGGAAAGGGAAGGGGGGGGGGGATGCTGCTACTGGTCGAACAGCCAGGTCTTGAAGGTCCTGAAGGTCAGCAGGTCTTGGGTCTGTCGTAGGCTTAGTGGAAGGGTGTTCCAGGTCTTGGCGGCGAGGTGTGAGAAGGATCTGCCGCCGGTGGTTGTTCTTCGAATGCGAGGGACGGTGGCGAGGGAGAGGTCGGCGGAGCGGAGCTGTCGGTTGGGGACGTAGAAGAAGAGTCGTCTGTTGAGGTAGGCTGGGCCAGTTTTGTGGAGTGCCTTGTGTGCGTGGATGAGGAGTTTGAAGGTGATCCTCCTGTCGACGGGGAGCCAGTGCAGGTTCCTCAAGTGGGGGGTGATGTGGCTGTGGCGTGGTACGTCGAGGATCAGTCGTGCGGAGGCGTTTTGTATGCGTTGCAGTCGCTTGATGAGCTTGGCCGGGGCTCCCGCGTAGAGGGCGTTCCCATAGTCCAGTCTGCTACTGACGAGGGCCTGGGTGACGGTTCTTCTTGTGTCTGTCGGGATCCACCTGTAGATCTTGCGAAGCATGCGGAGGGTGTTGAAGCAGGAGGAGGAGACTGCGTTGACTTGCTTGGCCATGGAGAGCGTTGAGTCGAGGATGACTCCCAGGTTGCGTGCGTGGTCGGTGGGTGCCGGGGCTGCTCCCAGCGTCGTTGGCCACCAGGAGTCGTCCCAGGCTGAGGGGTTGGAGCCGAGGATGAGGACCTCCGTTTTGTCCGTGTTCAGCTTTAGTCGGCTGATCTTCATCCAATCGGCGACGTCCTTCATTCCTTCGTGGAGATTGGCTTTGGCGGCGAGTTAATTAGAAACTTCAGGATTCTTTGGTTCACAAGGTTGAAAAACAGTTTGCTCATGTTACCCTTCAAACACATGCCTTTATTCTTTGAGTCAAGGGCTCCCCCATATTTATCGAATGTAGTAATGGATGAGCCGCCCTTCATTCAGGCAGGCGTTTGTTGACCCCACTGACTGTATTATGATGTTGGGTGGTTCCCCTCTTGCATTTCGAATACAAGTTGTTTGTGCATCTGATATAGTATGTGTTAGACTTGGCACCATTGGCGTGGGTCTCCCCTTTTTTTGCTGTTGCCTCTTATGTTTTGCTGGTTTTAGATGCTTTTGGGCACTGTGCCACTGCTGTTCAGTGCCACAGTGCAAGTGCTCCCTACTGTAAATTGATGTATGGATTAGTGACTCCATGATTGGATGATTGGTTTACTTGTCAGTCCCTAGTACAGTGCACTGAGTGTGCCCAGGGCTTGTAAATCCAATGCTGCTGGTGGGCTTGCAGCACTGGTTGTGCCACCCACAGAAGCAGCCTATAAAGTGTGTCTCAGGCCTGCCATCGCAGAGCCTGTGTGCAGCCTAGGGCTGCCATGTCGACTTGGTGAGTACACCCACTCACCAGTCCCTAAACCTTCCCTTTACTGCATGTTGGTCACCCCTAAAGTAGGCCCTAGGGCAGGGTGCATTGTAAGTATAAGGTAGGACATGCCCTGGTGTGTGTGGCCTGTCCTAATAGTGAATTACAGCCATTTTCGTTTTCACTATTGCAAGGCTACCTGTTCTCCATAGGCCAGAATGGGCAGTTTGATTATTACACCTTATAATCCTAACTGACCCAGGGAACATGGTAGAAAAACGAATTTAGTATGCCTGAACTCAGGATGATAAAATACATCTTTTAGTGAAGTTGGTTTTAACATTCTTTGTTTGAAAATACCACTTTTAGAAAGTAGGTATTTTCTTGCCTAAACTCATCCAGCTGCCTCTGCTCAGGTTGTGTATTGTGTGTCTGGGTTTGTGAGTGACAGGGGCTGGGGGATTCCAGGAGGCAGGGTGAGTCAGCACTAGGCTGAATAGGTCTGCCTGAAGGAGGATGGGTGGGAGGAGTTGCACCTGGGTCTGAATAGGGCTGTGCCTGCCTTCCACAATGCTGGCTCCACCTCCTGCCGGGCGTCTGATGGCTCTGCCCCTCACTCTCAAAGGAAAGAAGGAGTCAAGAAAAACAAAGTGCTCCAGGACTGACCAGAACTGGTTTGGACTAGGCAAAGGCCTCTCTGCCTTCAGAGAACAAAGGGAAAAGGTGTATAAAAGGGGACCCAGACCCCTAGGAAATTAGATCACTTCTGGGAAATCAAGAAACCTGTTGCCAAGGAGAAGAACCGGAGAAGCTGAAGGAGGAGTACTGCCCCTGTGCTGTTTTGCTGATTGGGGTTGGCCTGCAGTGGTTGCTTTCTGCCAAGGACAGGAGAAAAGACTTTGCTGTGCTTTGTCATCTTGAAGAAGGGAATCTCCAAGGGCTTGAACTGAGCTTGCCTCCTGCCTGAAGTCACAGGGACACAAAGACTTCACCCCTTCTGTTTGCCTGCATCTGGAACTGCTGTTTTAGCTGCTAACAGAGGGAAATTGCAACACCGGCGCCGGCGACGACGCCGTAACCTGCACCGAAGCCGTGGGCACCGCTCGTGAAGGGCACGACGCACCGCCCCGACTTGCACCGTAGGCCCGACGCCTGCCGACGCCGTGCGACATCGACTCCGAAGCCGTCATCGAGGCCGCTGCCTGCACCGGAGCCGAGGACACCGCTCGTGGCGCTCACGACGCACCGTCCCGACTTCGCACCGCAGCCCCGACTTCACCGACGCCAGGGCTTCATCATCGCGGAGCCGATCCTCGGCGTGGGTGACCCCCGAATCCATCGGCGCCGCACCATCGTAAGGAACCGACGCCTCGCCGCCATCCGTGACGTCACCTCCCCGACACAGTAAGGAACCGACGCCTCACGCTCCCCTGCGCTGCAGTAAGGAACCGAGACATCACCTCCCCTGGGGTCGTAAGGAACCGGCGCCGCCGGCGCCAGCGAAGCATCACCTCCCCGACGCCGTGCACCGTCTTTGTTTTCATCGAATTCCAGGTACTGTTCTTTGTGGGTCTGCTCGACTCCGGGCCCGACGCCGCGCACCTCGCGGTCGGCGCCGTACTGGGATTTCCACCGGTCACGACCTCGTGATAACTCCAAGTGGAGTTATTTGTTGCTACAAGCTTTATTTGATTGACTATCCTATTTTTGAAGATAACGTGAACTGTCTCTATCATTTTAAGTCTATTTTTGAGTACTGTATTGTGGATTTTTGCTATTGGGTCTTGTGATAAGTCTATATAAAGATTACTTATTTTTACATAAACGACCTGTGTGGTGTCCATCTGTAGTGTTTTCACTGTATTTCTGTATGTGGTCACAAATGCTTTACACACTGCCTCTGAGATAAGCCTGTCTGCTCGTGCCAAGCTACCAGGGGGTGAGCAGGGGTTATTTTAGGAGTGTATCCCCCTTATCCTGACTAGAAGCAGGGGTCCCTATTTGGACAAAGGTGCAAACCATTGCCAACTGGAGACCCCCAGTTCTAACAGTATGTAATACAAGTTGTTTGAGCATCTCCTGTACTTGTATCGTGAGCCTCGACATTTTTCTTTTTCAGTGAATGCCCTCATTTAATTTGATTACTCCAGTTCTTCTGCTTGTTGGTGTCCGATTTCCTCCAGGAAATCTGGTTTATAAAAAATAACTTTCTGAGGTTTTTTCCCCTGCGATATCACTTTATCTGTATTTCTTAAGTGTTCAGTTTTAAGTCCACAACCTCCTTCAAAGAGCTAATAACGGAGTTGTTGCTAAATCTAACTGAGCCAGTTTACCTTTAATGTATTAATCTGTTTTCTGTTCCATTTTCTTGTATTCTATTCCCTGGGCGTGCAAGGGTATTTTGAGTGTAACTCGGGATGCACCGCCTCCATTACAAACTATGTATCCAGATGACCACTGTGTTCATCTTCTTCTTTTCGCTGTTCTTTAATTGATACTGTTGCTCTGCTGAGGAGGATTGTGCCTGCATCTCCGAAAACCTATTTTTGTGTGAGCTTGTCAGTTTGCACATCCTGTTAACTCCTTAACTGCGAGGCTTTTCCATCCCAGTGTTGAGCGCATTTTTTTTGTTGCCATATGCCCTCATGCCTCCATAACCTTTTTGCCACAGAAGTGTGGTAACATCATGGGGATTATAAAGGTACCCAGGATTTGTGGATTCCCCTGAAAGGGACCGAGAAAATAGCCAAAATATATCTAAAGTTTGGTTTTTTGGGTGAAAAATGGGAAAACAATACTCCGCAAAAAAGTGTCATTTTCCCCCCACTAAAAATGGCATCAATTAAACGTTTGCTGTGCTAAAATCACCATCTTTCCAGTTTAATTTTCTACTTTTGTTTTTAACCACCGTTTTGGATTTCTATTAAGAAGTGGCCCATTTTTCCTAATTTTTGTGCTTTCAAACTACTTCCAGTTTGTGGTGAAAAGGAATATGAAAGCCATGGGTGATGCCAGAAAGCTATACATCCCTGAAAAGTAGACACAATTCTGAATTCAGCACAGGGTAATCTGTGTAGATTTCTCAAGGATTTCACATATATATTTTTTCATTTCAACAGTGAATTTTCTAAATGTAAATGAGTAGGAGAAAACAGCCATATCTGACAACATTTTAATCTGTAACTTCCTGAGACTTTGGCTAATTTACAAAAGCAGTATACCATTACATCAGATAACCCATCCTGGGTGTAGGGTTATATAGGGTTTGTATGTTCATCAAGAACCTGAGGTACCCAGAGCCAACAACTAACTGAGCTGCACCGTACAATAGATTTTCATTGTGTACCGAGTAGAAAACTATTCATATGGTAAAATATAGAGTGAAAAATGGAAACCCATGTATTTCTGAAATGTAAACCAGACAGTGGTAGCCGGTGAGATTTGAAAGTGGTGGGGCGTAAATGTTCGTGATGAGTGGTGTTGTATACTTCCTAGGGTGTCCATAAACGGGCTTTCTAGAATCATGTCCTTATATAGGCACAATTCGCCTTGCCCTTATATAGGCATAAAATCCCAGCCCTTATTTAGGCATAAACCGTGCACTCCAAATACAGGCATGGTCTCCGACATCCATCCACCCTAGTGTCACAACGAGTTCATGAAAAAACAGACCCTTAGGCAGCAGGACTTTCCCTAGCCCAGGACTATTGATTTCTTCAAGGACTCATATATTATGCATGAACCATTATTCCTTAGGGGTTCATTCATGACGTCTTCCGCTGTCCGACTCACGTCAATGCTAACATTTTCAGGTATAAATATACCTTCCCAAACCCCTGTAAATCAGAGGAGACCTCGACTTCAGAGGAACCCGTTTCCCGGCCGGACGCACTGAGAAGACGCTGTCATTCCTGCATGCAGAGAGTCCAGCTTGCGGGGTGTTGGAGTTGGAGTCTGGAAAGAGATTCCTACCTCTCTCATTCTTCAGGTATGGAGCAGACTAGAACCTAGAGGGACTCTTGGCATACTAGGCATACTAGGCATATTAGGCATACTAGGCTTAACATACTCTTAGTATACTATAGTAAGGAATACTTCACCTACTTCTACTTCTCCCTACACCTAGGTTAGGTTAGGTACACTGGGGTAGAACTAGGCTAGAAACACATCGTATGAGTACTCGCATTTTTAGGCTGTGTCATTTTATGTAAATGCATATATGCTGAAAAGATAATGCTAACGCAGTATTATTTATTTCTACTGCTCACTCTGTACATTATTTATCTCGCATACTGTCTTGTGATCGTAACAGCACATTTAACTTACACCGGAAACAAGACTGTTCAATAAATCTTTTATTGAAACGCCCATCTGTTCTCTTTGTGTAACTTTGAGGAAAACTAAGCATGCACGACTGAGCTGAGTGAAATAGTTATCTATTGTTTCCACGACTCTGGGACACGTTCTGATTCTAAAGGGAAACACAGTGGTCATGTTTTGCGGCCGCCAGAAACTACTCCTTTCTTGTCGTCAAGAAGTTTCTAGTGGCCTCTGAGCTAGCTGGCACAAGTAATTAAGTTTAATATACTCGATAGGGACATACCGACCTTAGTCCGATGTCAAACCTATAGGATATATTATTCCAATGCGCAGAGCCTATTAGGGAAATAGGAGCTACACTACATGGCGCCCAACGGTTTGGTAAGGCAGTAATTCAACGTTAGATACTGAGTAACTCAGCCGTGCTTCTTCTTTTTCTCTCAGAGACCCCTACCCATATACTCCAAAAGACGTCTGGAGTGGGCAGGGTTAGTATCCACCACGGCTACATAGGGCAGTACCCTATATATTAGCTGTTTGGTTTGTTCAACGTTGAAGGATACAGTGTTCCACAAATATTGTGCACCTTATCTTTGTTTCCTTGAAATTTGTTCTACATTTTTCATAAAACAAAATGAATGAAGACGCCAGAAACGGTGGAGCTGCGGCTGATCCAGCCCAAGCAGCATTTTGTAAACAATACAGGTTTAAATGAAACCGAGGAGGGTGTCATTGACATCGCTCCAAACTTAAGACGAGCCATTACTCTAAAACTTATAAAACATGGCCTACCACCGAGAGGAGGTAGAGCAGTTTTCATGATAGAGGCACATGAATCCTTTCAGACAGAGGTATTCTATTTATGGGTAATATTTCCTGAATCCAATCCAGTAACTCACATGTTTCACTTCTACAAAGAAGATGAACCACCAGAGGAATACATTCCTTTCGAGGATATAGAGATTCCATTAACATACCAGGAGCATCAGCTCTGGTTTAAAGGCACCCTAAAACATCACAGAAACATTACCAGGCTCGGTCCACTAGGTAGACCAGGAGCAACATGGCCGATTCTAGCCGGCTACACACCTCATCCTGAACTTGACATAATGTCAGATGAGGAACTACTTATTCAACTCGCAGAGTTAATAAAAATCTACAGACAATTGGTTCAATATGTCATGCGGACTTTCACAGTCCAACCACCATTAACACTTCCAAATCAAAACCCTCACCAGGGGAACACTCTAAAAATAACACCACAGACTCTATACGCAGTCATGGGTAAAATGCCCACTAAGCGTGAGCAAATTCCTTTCTGGATAGCTCAAAAAATTACTCAAATCGAAGCAGTATTTCCAAATACTAGCCTGCATGAGAAACACAGAATCCTAACCATCAGTTTACCGATGGGGATCACACCACAACTGGAAGACTGCACCACTTGGGGCTCAGTCTTTGCTGCCATCTATACTAAAACACATGGCATTCCGTCAATTGCGGTAATACCTGATGTCCTGAAACAAATTCAAAATGAATACAGGGTAGAGCCTGCTCTAAATTTAGGTATGAAATTACTGAAAAATTTCGACCAGGTCTCAACAATAATATTATCTAATATTAAAGGGAGGCAGCAGCAGTGGCGATCCGACAAAAATTAAGGGAATTTGATGTTACAGAACATCAAACAGAGCTACCCAGAATAATAGAACAATCTTATGCAGAATTAGGCAGAGATAGTTTGGGTGGGAGACCAGTCTACAACCAAAACTATCTGAAAGTCCTGAGAAGGACTCAATTAAACAAACTCCTACATCTTCTAAAAAGAAGTGTGAGACTAATAAACAAAATTCAAACGAGAAACGTTCTCAATCCCGAGGTAGGTCTCCTTAAATGGAGCCCTCTGAAAGGAGGTATAACCTCAGGAATAGGGATAATTTGAGAAAACCTGATAGGTATCAAGATACTGATACACGTTCCTCTCGTCCCTTTCAGGTCTCATCACAGACTTCGGAAAGAAGAGGACGAACAGAACATAGAGAAGAACGCGTGAAATCGAGAGACGACAAACACGCTCCAAAACCTAAAGCAAAACCTCAATTCTCCAAAAAGAAAGTAGCAGGTCTGAAGATAAGACATGCCGAGAATACTGAGAACACAACTCAAGAACGGAGAATGGGCTCAGACAATGCTGGACAGTGCAGCAGAAGTCACAATAGCTCGCCAGAACCTGAAGGAACTTCTGGAGATAGTGGACTTGAATGAGTATATTACAGTAGAGACTGTAGACACCAGGGTTAGTACTCCACAAAAGTTATATGACATAACACTCCGGATGGAGTGAGACAAACCTAGACAGGTTAAAGCACTCTTTTGGGAAAGACTATCAAAGGGCTATGACATACTTCTAGCAGAAAAAGACTGGCCACCACAATTTGTCAGGGAGTGCCCACACGGCGAGGACATTATTATGCCTGCCTTCTCCAACCATATACCAATGCATCTAAGATATACATATGCCAGAAAATGGGCAGTGGCCCAGGCCCCAGCATTATATAAAAATCATGTAGGATGGGATGAGGACTCTCCTCACCATAAAATAAATCTGAAACATGAACCAACTGCTCAAAGGCAGTATCCTATTAAGCAAGAAGCTAAAAACAGGTCAGGGAGATTTTAGATCAACTTGAATATCAAGGGGTGATTGAAACATGCACCTCCTCAATGAACAATCCTTTGTTTCCTGTCTCCAAACCAGACAATACATATCGTCTAGTTTTGGACTACAGACACTTAAATACATGTTCTAAAACTTTTGCAGTGCAAAATGCACATAGCACAGCATTAATGAATAACATTGTGCGTAAAAAATACAAAACAACATTAGACATCTCGAATGGTTTCTTTTGTCAAAATATAGCACCTGAAAGCAGGTACTTAACGGCATTCTCCATAATGGGGACCCAGCGTCACTTTTGTCGACTCCCACAAGGGTTCAAGAACAGCCCAGGTTTATTCTCAGCGAGGGTAACGGAGTTACTACAAATCAACGAGGCATTGTCCTATGTCGATGATATCTATCTGACAGACGACAACCTGGAAAAACACTTGAACAGGGTGAGCACCATTATACTGGGATTCGCCTCTGAGGGCTACAAGTTCAACTTTAAAAAGTCCCGAATTGCCCATATCAATGTCCTATTTTTGGGATATGAGCTTTCAAGTGAAGGCAAGAGCTTGGCAGCTAACTTTCTAGAGAAATGTGCGCTGCTCCAACATCCAAAGACGCTAAAAAACTTACAATCCATCCTGGGTTTCCTAAATTTTGGCAGAACATACATTCTAAACTACGCAGAAAGGGTTAAACCTCTCTACGCATTAATCAAATTAATCAAACCTGATTTTTCAATCAAAAACTGGACACAGGAACACACAGAAATTTTGCGTTCACTCCAGGCTAACATGTTAGCAACAAATCACTTACAGACACGTGTAAGTCAACGAAATTTGGTGATTCGCATAATTTCGGGTCAATGTGGATTCACCTACTTAACCTTCAATGATGGTGAGAAAATACAGATCGCATACAAATCACATTTGTACACACAAGCGGAAATGCGCTTCAGTTCTACTGAAAAAATTCTAACAGCAGTTCAAACAGCTGTAGCAAAAGAAAGAGCCTTAGCCCAAGGGAAACGCATTATTGTCGTAACCCCAGTACCAGCTTTAGAAGCGGTCACAAAAGCAAGCATTCCAAATGCTAAAGCATTACATCCGAGATGGATACAATGGGTTAATTCTCTTGCTGCAACTGATGTTGAATATGTTTTTGATCCAGATTTAAAAACACAAGCATTCCTGCAATATGAACACGAATGTCCTCTGCCCACTGAGATTCTGCCTCTCGATCAGTACGAATTCATAATTTACACTGACGGATCCGCACAACCCGCAACAGGGAGTAAGCAAGCTTACAGTGCAGCGTGTGCTATCGTTAAAGGTCGCATGCGAAATGGCATCTTCAGACCCATGGTCACAAAAACTCAATCATTAGGTGATTGTACAGCTCAGCGAGCTGAACTACAGGCATTCAAACTGGCACTTGAGAGTACGGATCGAGAATTCCTCACACTGATAGTGTGCGATTCCTTTTACTGTGTTCAGTCGTATAATGACTATATACGAACCTGGCTTGAAAGTGATTTCAAAGATGCGAAAGGTGGCACAATAAAGCATAAATTGCTTTGGGAACAAGTAGTTCAGTTGAAAAACGAACTACCAAAGGCTCACGTGATTCACACACTGAGTCATCAACGTGATGGCGTTCAAGTTGCAGGGAATTCATTGGCTGATGAAGCCGCAAAAGGGGCTGTACATACGGCTTCCGTAGCTGCGATCACTCGTTCAAAAACAAAAATAGACGGTGAGATAATGTTGGCTGTCAATGCTTCAAGCAAAGGCAGCAGTGCAGCGTTACCAAAAAGTTTCCACTCAAGTACTCTTATGTAATTGATGCGAACAACGTTCCTTTTGCTCGAATCCCTGGAGTGGGGGATAGGGTAATTCCAAACATGGAACGCAGAGCAGCCTTGATTTATGAAACACATTTGGGGGAGGGTCTGTCACATCAAGGGATCTCTAAAACAATTTTGACGTTAAAAGAGATGTACTGGTGGCCTGGAATGAATACACACATTCACATATTCATCAATAACTGCTTAGACTGTAAATTACAGCGAGAGAGCTCACCAGACACCATGCTGCGCAATGCGGTAGCCCGGTACAGACACCACTGTTAGACAGCATTAGGCTTATCTACTCGCCTGCGGTCCCACTGGACAAAGGCATTCCACACAAATACTGAATCCTAGGTTCCTATGGTTATGGCCTCAGCACTCGGCTGACGCTCGAACTGTTATAAAAGATTTGCGAGTCTTTATCGGCACATACGCAATAGGCACGCTACATTCTGACCAGGGTCCAGCGTTTAGCTCTAGGGCTTACAAAGAAGCCATGGCCAGTCTGGGCGTTGCATTGCGGTACTCCTCTCCATTCCATCCTGAGGGAAATTCGGTTGTGGAAAGGAAAAACCGGGACATAAAGCAGTCTATAACAGCTAGGGTATTAGGTTCGGGTGATGGGTGGGTCAAACACCTCAATAGCGTACAGCGCGCACTTAATAATCTGCCAAGAAGTTCTCTAGGGGGGGTCACTCCATATGAGGTCCTATTTGGGACAAGAATGTGGGTACCAGACCTTGAACACGTAGGCACAGTGGTGGAAAATAAACCATTTGATATCAAAGATCGTTTGGCTGTTTTACAGGAACTCAATAAGCTAAGAACGCAACAAAGCAACGTATCCCTACAGCCAACCACCACTGGGGAAACATCGGCGGTCCCGGCAAGGCCTGTCTGGATTCCAAAAGTTGGGGATCTAGTCAGAGAAAAAATCGCGGACAAGAAGGAATTTGGACCTTCTTACAGACAACCGGTACCTGTTCTAGCAGTTCCTGGAACAAGAACAGTACTTCTGCCGCCCCTTGCTGGAAGAAAGGAGAAAAGATTTGTGTCCATCGACCTGATCAAACCACAGTATGTGGCCAATACTGAACAGTAGGCCTCGTGGACTCCGACCTAGTAGCAGACGCACTCCTCTCGCTACTATCCAAGAGGTTCAGACTGAAAGACTGATAACTATCGAGAATTCAGCTGTAACAGATGGAGGACTAAGCAACCATGCTATGGAACTCATCCCTCTTGACAACCAAGTAACAGTTCGTCCAAACACACCTGTCTACACCAACGTGACACGTGATGAACTGTCACCTGTGATTTCAACAAATCCTGATGCAATTCCAACAATTGACAGAACTGCTTATGGCTATTTCATTGACTTTGATACGTTCTCAGAGGATCCAAGCGAACCTGAAACGACGCCAGCATCATTCCAACTCAAGCAGCAAGTACAAGACTTTATTCACTTTCTGAAAAAGACTTATCTGGTTTCTCCATGGATTGAACTCTGGATTACATCTGGACTTTTTGTTTTCCTGCTCTGGCTAGCTTTGGTAACAACTGTAAGCGTGCTTATAAGTGGCAGATACATCCATGTGAACAGTGAAGGAAAAGACGTGAACGTACTTTTGAAACCACATAAATCTTCCCATCGTGAAGCAAGAGACTTGTCATCAGTGAACATCACAGCTGTTCCTATACAGGATGGTATAGTGTGGGACAAAACAGATTATGAAATTTTCGGTCCGACGGAACAATTGAACATTCCACATTTGTTTAAAATTTCACTAAGTGATTTAATTACGTCTAGTACCTATTCAGATGATTGGGACTTAGAGACTGTGAATGATATAATGTTTGATCTAGAAAAATCTGCTGCATTTTCTAAAAATGAATATTTAGAGGGTTCATCAGACTATGAACAACTGTATTGTTATAACCACTATGGTCATCATTATTTGCATAAAACTGCATATCCAAGAAATGTGTTTATGTTTAACCAATGGGAACATTGTCCTACACCACCAAAAGGTAGTTCAAAAACATTTGCTAGTAAGTTCCATACTTTTCAGGTTACAATACATCTGATCCAGAAACGTTTTACTACAAAAGTGTAAACAAAACAGGCCTGAAAATTATGTTAACAAATACTAAACAGATTTACTCTGCAGCATTTATTGTCCAACTGTCTACACAGGGTTTCGACTTATGGAAAGACACAATAGAGACAAAAACTGTCTGGGGTAGTAAAGATTGGCAAGTACAGGGTATAGAAGCATTATTTAGAGCCTGCATCATCCCTGAACAAATACTGTTTTTGAATGAAACTGTCCAACAAACATCTTGTCTTGGATTAGCCAAGATCAAAGAGATGAAAACACCTTCTGTGCCAGCACCTGCCAGTGATAAGGATACAAAGGCAGTGGTGACAGTTGACAATATACTACAACTCAACAGATCTAATCCTGATTGGAAAAAATGGTTGATCTGGCCCACAGACACGAATAACTGTCAGGAAAGATTCCTGAATAAAACTCAGGGCTTTACTATTCATAGGCCAGACCCAAGATATGTCAAAAGACAACATCCGGGGGTAGTAACAACATACAGTGTAGGAAAATTATGCCTCGATTCGCTGCATAGATCTACACTACAGGATGTGAAACAACACTTATCCTTACTTAAATATGACACAGATCTTAGGGAATTCTTGCTTGGACCAAGAAAACCGCGTCAAAAACGTTTCATATATGCCGGCATTTATGCTGCTTATAATGAAGCATGGAAAGTGTCACAGATGGAGGCCGCAGAACGAATACGTGAACTTGATCGTATTAATTTAGAGAAAACGCTCTCTGTGGTCGACAATGGGTTAACAACTTTGTCCTCCAGAATATATTCATTGGATGGCATTGTATCCTCTGCTATCGACATTCTAGAACAAGATTTGGCGATGTTACAACAAGGTCAATCTCAATTACGTTCTATAGTGTCATTGAGCTGGACGCTGCAATCTTTGCGAGCGGGCTATGTGCCTTGGCGTTTCATCAACACAACGGCTCTGTTTGCAGAATACAATCTAACTGATAAACAGATCGAACTGGCACAAAGAGGAGCAAGGTATACAGTGCTGAGCATTGAAAAACTGGAAAAATTCCCATTTACAGTGGCAGAAAAACCAGCTACAGAATAGGTTATTCATGGCAAAATAACATTACCTGTGACTACTTTTCAGTTTCAGTATTGCCTCAGACAAATGGAAGCAGGCAAATATGAAAGGTTGGGTAAGGAATACATTAAGACATCTTGGGATTTACCGTATACACATAGATGTTGGAGTGGGGATCGTGAAGTGTTTTTGAGCGGTACAAACTGTAAACTTGCACTATACCCTTAGGCGCCAAGACACCTAAGGGTATATGTGCGCTATACAAGTCATAATAACATAACATAACTAAGCGGTTCGCTTATATGTCAGGACATTTCTTTGCACGGGGCTTGTAATGGTTCTGTGGCAAATTTGTCTTGCCATCAGCAGGGTGCACCAGCTGCTGTGATTAATCCAATGTTTGGACAACTTTCAAATGGGAGTTACCTCATGTTGAATGATCAGAGTTGCTGTGGAATGTTGCCAGGCATCCCATATCTAGTAACGGTCAACTCCAGGGTCACTTGCTGTATGCAAGTATTGTTTCCCCCAATAGACACAGTCAGGGAGTCGCCTCTATGGCCTTCGCTGAACGTCTCTTTTATAAGATTTGATACTTTGAGCAGAATGAAAGCCATGCTTTTACAGCGAACAGTGCCTTTGACCTCGGCCAAAGAAACCTATGATCTACAAGTAGCAAGGACTTCGGCTGAGATACAGACTTTAATACGTACAAACTTCCCTATACATTTTGTAGAAATGATATCACATATCTTTAACATGTCAGATACAACAGGACTTGTACATGTATTTAAGGGCATTTGCTCCGGTCTGTTAGCACCTTTCCAGGCAATACTCGGAATTATCCCGAACTTTGCACATTCGGTGTTTGGTGGCATACCATTAATTCTAGCACTTGTTGCCGGAATACTATTTCTCTTCCTGCTATTGCGCTATGGCCAGCCTATTCGAAGACATCACTCCGAGCGAAATGGAGAAAGCTCTCCTTGAAAGAAAGTGCAGTGAGCGAATAGTACAGCTATTGGGCATGACTCGTCTACGAGACCTGAATACCACGTGGTTCCTGTCATTCAGACCAATCTGGGAAGATTGCATCTTACCTGTTCTACGATGCCTGCTATGCGGTGAAGAATGCGTGTTGGACGCTTGTCTAACATATCCATCAGCTGAGCCAAAGGATGTCGATACTTTGCTGGTCCCGATAACGGCCCATGCTCTGTGTTGTCCCCAGAGGCTCCCAATCCTGATGTCAGCATTCATTGAGATCTCACAGACGCTTCCGGCTGCTGCTGAGGTACGAGAAAGGACTCCAGGCACACAGGTAACAACGGACGTGAACATTGCTGCAGCGTCCTATGCTGAGAGCGATGTTTCACATCTCTGTGCAGTTAATCTTTTACACGAGGTGTTCCAACTCACACCAACGACAGTGGGTGATGTTTTGTCTATAGAAATAGATGATCTCATGTTTACACCAGACCCGTAAACTGACTCTGAATCAGCATACAGTGTTCCAGGGATGCAGTAACAATTTGGCCTTCATTTTTCAAAAACTTGGAACTCTACCAAATTTGAATTTTTGTCCCATTTTTTCGAACGAAAATGGTACTTTAATCTGCTTAAAGTAGAACTAGCCTTATAATACAGACTTGGCGGTACTTCCACGGACACTTAGTCATCTTGTGTGTCTAAATTAGTTCATTTAATTTTCATGACAGGAAATGACTGTGAATTTGAACAACTTATCGATCATTTTTCGTCATATGTAAATATTGCTTTTTATATCTTATTCCCATTGCATTTATTTCGAACTTTATGCTGGAAATGAAAAGCAGTGCTTAATAATGTACAGTACCTTTTGCATTTTTTAATATGTTTTTTAATGCTTTTAGGAAATATTTTATATGCGGTACTCCATTTTTAATGTTTAGCAGTTTATATGTTTAGCATTTTAGTATTATCGTACACACGAAAGAGGAGTGGGTGTTGTATACTTCCTAGGGTGTCCATAATCGGGCTTTCTAGAATCATGTCCTTATATAGGCACAATTCGCCTTGCCCTTATATAGGCATAAAATCCCAGCCCTTATTTAGGCATAAACCGTGCACTCCAAATACAGGCATGGTCTCCGACATCCGTCCACCCTAGCGTCACAACGAGTTCATGAAAAAACAGACCCTTAGGCAGCGGGACTTTCCCTAGCCCAGGACTATTGATTTCTTCAAGGACTCATATATTATGCATGAACCATTATTCCTTAGGGGTTCATTCATGACGTCTTCCGCTGTCCGACTCACGTCAATGCTAACATTTTCAGGTATAAATATACCTTCCCAAACCCCTGTAAATCAGAGGAGACCTCGACTTCAGAGGAGCCCATTTCCCGGCCGGACGCACTGAGAAGACGCTGTCATTCCTGCACGCAGAGAGTCCAGCTTCCAGTGATCTAACTTCCCTTGCGGGGTGTTGGAGTTGGAGTCTGGAAAGAGATTCCTACCTCTCTCATTCTTCAGGTATGGAGCAGACTAGAACCTAGAGGGACTCTTGGCATACTAGGCATACTAGGCTTAACATACTCTTAGTATACCATAGTAAGAAATACTTCACCTACTTCTACTTCTCCCTACACCTAGGTTAGGTTAGGTACACTGGGGTAGAACTAGGCTAGAAACGCATCGTATGAGTACTCGCCTTTTTAGGCTGTGTCATTTTATGTAAATGCATATATGCTGAAAAGATAATGCTAACGCAGTATTATTTATTTCTACTGCTCACTCTGTACATTATTTATCTCGCATACTGTCTTGTGATCGTAACAGCACATTTAACTTACACCAGAAACAAGACTGTTCAATAAATCTTTTATTGAAACGCCCGTCTGTTCTCTTTGTGTAACTTTGAGGAAAACTAAGCATGCACGACTGAGCTGAGTGAAATAGTTATCTATTGTTTCCACGACTCTGGGACACGTTCTGATTCTAAAGGGAAACACAGTGGTCATGTTTTGCGGCTGCCAGAAACCACTCCCTTCTTGTCGTCAAGAAGTTTCTAGTGGCCTCTGAGCTAGCTGGCACAAGTAATTAAGTTTAATATACTCGATAGGGACATACCGACCTTAGTCCTATGTCAAACCTATAGGATATATTATTCCAATGCGCAGAGCCTATTAGGGAAATAGGAGCTACACTACAGTGGCTTGTGGTGGTCGAGTGAGCCCACCCACCGTAAGGGGGGTATTAATCCCCCTGGACATTTTTGAAAAAAGAGTGAGGCAATGGTGCATTTTCAAGCAAATTGAGAATGCAAGAATGATAATAGAACAATTGGGAAAGAGGGTTGTGACCTGGTGCTGCAATTGGTACCGGGCAGGTAGGGGGTGATTGATGTCACCTGACTATGTGACTATCAGCGTTGCACTCTTTGTTGCGCAGCATCACATAGTGTGTAAGCGCATAAAGGTTCTGACATGTTTTACGTTTTTGTGTTTTATTAGCATGCTAATAAAACACAAAAGCATAAAAAATGTTGAACCTTTACACGCTCACATACTATATTTCCTTCCTTGACCAGCACTTAAGTGATAGAGGGCTGAAGACACAGTAACTTATAACAGGCGCCTTCATGGAAACTGGGCCGGTCTGTTTGATTAAACTTGTATTTCGACTACATGCACAGCATGAATAATTGATAAGGTATTGCCTGTACAGAAGGGCAGCTCTAGCATTGGAGGGGTGAGCAATTAAGAGATGCTGGAATCCCCACCGAACCCCCCTTCTTGTACAGAGCAAAACAGACCCCAGAACACAATGTCTGCTCAAATGATTCGTCAAAATTAAAGGAACCTGTTCAGCACAAACAAACAAAACATCCTGTATGAATGAAGCAGAGCTCCTCGTTAATGTTTGTTGGTCCCTTTCCTGTGCAAACAGATCGCGATGAGAAGAAATGAAATATCATTAGCCAATATAGCCATATATTCTAAAAAAAATCACACAGGGGACATTAAGAACTCAAGGAGTGCTGCGCACCTAATAAGTACAAGCACAGACTGTGAGAATACGTAAACGTGCACACCTGGCCTCCGCACTCGATACATGCTGCAACCGGCCGGCAGCACCTGAAGGACTTTTTTAAAGTAGTTTACTAGTAATACTCAAATTTAATTAGGTGAAGGGGGGGGGTGCAAAATATGAGGTAGGCACTGCCACTGACACCAGTTACTACATTTGGTAGCATTGGCTATTTGTACATTTCTGAATTTATGGTAGCTCATACTAGCTTGTGATTTAGAGGCTATTTTGCAAAATGTCTTCTTTCTTGCATACTGTCTTACATTTGAAAGACACAAATGCAGGGCAGTAAAAACAAATGTTCTATTATTCTGTGTTCCCACAAGTCTCCTTATAAAGACTGTGCCCCACTTGTGTGACTGGGTCTAGTGAATGCGGGAAAACATACCCCAGAACGTGACCGTGAGACATTATATTTCACCCAGCACAGTTCATGTTCTATTTTTTCCTTTTCAATGTGGTAGCTGCAGATTTTGGGCCCTAGTTCAGCCACCAACTAAGAAAACCTACCATATTCAGACATTTCTGAAACCTATCCCCTGGGGTGTCCAGGATTGTGTGACTTCTGTGGTTCTAACAAGGTTGGCTTACACAGAAGCTCTTGCAAACCTAAAACGGTGCCAAAGCAAAATCCTCATATTTCTGTGAGGGAAAGTTCTGGAAGGTGAGAGGAGCGATACATTTCCCTTACCACATAGCGTTTCCCCACATTTCCCTATAAAAATGGTACCTGGTATTGTGGGTGGGCATTGCTCCTATGACAGGAAAGGGCCCAAAATGCAATATGGAGTAATCAAATTGTTCCACTCACAACTGACTCTTGTTTAGCAACTTGGGTAGCTGTTAATTTGGAGTCCTAGCTCAGCCTGGACCCAGGAAAATCTACCAAACCCAGACATTTCTGAAAGGTAGACAGGATTCCAGTGTGGTATACCTCATGTGGATCCCTCAACATTTTCATACCCACAGTGCCCTGCAATCCTCAAACTTTGGCTACAATTACAAAGTCTCCACTCATTTCTGTAAGGGAACGTTCTGGAACCTTTAAGGAACCACAGATTTCCTACTACCCGGCATTCCCTCCAAATTTCTCAATAAAAATGATACCTCACTTGTGTTGGTGGGCCTAACTCCTGTGACAGGAAAGGGCATAAAACGCAACATGATCAGATGAAATTTTCCACTCAAAACAGACCCTTTTTGGCACCATGACTAGCTGTTGATTTTGATCCCTAGCTCAGCCGGCAACTAGAGAAACCTATCAAACCTGTGCATTTCTGAAAACTAGATGTCCGAGGGAGTACAGTGTTGTGTGCCTTCCGTGGATCCCACAACAGTTTTTACCCTCCATGCTCTGCAAACGTCAAATTTTGGCTGAAGCACACGTTTTCCTCACATGTCTGTAAGAAAGTTCTGGAATCTGTGTGGAGACACAAATTTCCTACCACCAATCACTCCCCTCCCAAGCCTCCTGATTAAAAATGGTACCTAACGTGTGTGCGTGGGTCTAACACCTTGCAACGGGAAAGGGCAAAAAACGCAAGATGGACACATCACATTTTTCCCAAAAAGCCAAAACTGCTTTCGCAATCTGGCTAGTTGTTGGTTTTGAGTCTTGTCTCATCTGCCACACAGAGGAGCCTCACAAACCTCGACATTTCTGAAAACTAGACAACATGGGAGTCTAGAGTGCTGTGGCTTGTGTGGATCTCGCAAGGATTTCTTACCCAGAAGCAGGCCTCCCTTGCAAACCTTAGACTTTGACTAAAAACACACATTTTCCTGAATTTCTGTGACCGTTCTCGAATCTGCTGGGAGCCACAAACTTCCTACCACCCAACATTCCCACGTCTCCCAATAACAACGGTATCCCACTTGTGTAGGTTGGCCAAGAAAGAGTGGCATAGACGGCCCTAAAGTAGTACGTGCAGAGATCAGCGATTGGTTTAGCTGCCATATTTGCAGCCCGGCTGGACGCCAATGATGGAAACCTACCAACCACAGACCTTTTTGAAAGCTAGACACCCAGGGCATTCTAAGGTGGTGTGCCTTGTGTGGATCCCACAACATTTTCTTACCCACAATGCTCTGCAAACCTCAAACGTTTTCTAAAATCATGCAATTTGATTTAATTTCTGTGATGAAAGTGTCTGGAACCAGCAGGAATACACAAAATTCCTACCACCCAGCATTACCCATTTGTCCTGATAAAAACATTGCCTCACTTGTGTCGCTAGGGCTAGTGACAGGGACAGGAACATATCATGTCACACCATCCTGGACTCCACAGGGTGTCTAGTTTTCTGAATTGTCTGGGTTTGGTAGGGTTCCCTTGATAGGGGCCAATCAAGGGGCAAAATCCGCAGGTATCCTCATTAGAAAAAAGCATTGGTTTTGAGTGAGAAATATTGATTGTCCATGTTGCATTTTGTGCTGTTTCCTATCGTGGGCGCTAGGCCCACTGACAAAAATCGGATTCTATTTTTATGTGTAAACGTGGGAATGCTGGGTGGTTGGAAATTTGTGGATCACTGCAGATTCCAGAACTTTTCCTCACAAAATGTAAAGAAAATGTGTGATCTTAGCTACTTAGGCAAAGTTTGAAGTTTACAGGGCATTGTGGGAAAGTGAGTGGTATCAATGCAAGTACACCAACCTGTACATGTCAGGGTGTTCAGTTCTCAAAATTGTGAGGGGTTGTTATTGTTTCTTTGGAGTCCATCCATTACTGAAGTGAAGACTTACACTTGAGATTTTGGCACAGCAAGAAGTGCTAGCTTCAAAGAGCAAATTTTAATAACTGTATCAGAATATTGAACCCTTGACTACTGGAGGCGAACTGTAAAGCCACGTCAAGGCACCAACCACTTTACGGGCCATTCACATGCCTTTCGTGCTCCACACCCAATGACTTTCATGCTGCCAGCCACAGGCCCAATCCAAAACAGCAGAGCACACATCAACATACCGCCTCTATTCAAAGGCCTATCACATTCAAACAACAGAGGACCGAATCACCAGTCACACCACCCCTCACCCAGTCGTTGACCAACTTGCACACAAACACACCACAAGCAATCCTCTACATGCATATGGACAGACACGTTGTCAGTAGTGGCCTCATTTACTTTTTGCGATCCATTTCAGGTCTGGCATTAGCCAAGACCTTTTGAATTTACTAAAACTATATTTAACTTATAGGGGCTTTCCAACCTGCTTTCTTCATCAATTGCTCTGTTATGTCATTCACATATTTGTTTGGCCCACTGCAGCATAAAACATGCCGCAGTGGTTCAGCTCACTTAGGCCATTGGCTAACTTCGCTTTGAGTTACAGCATTCTTCTCTTTCCCTCAGTGCCAGGGGCTACTATGGCATTGTGTGCTTTTTGAGAGTAAAAATATTTGTCCTTTCAGTAAATTTTTTGTTTTTTTAATAAGTGCAAGGGCTCTCCTCTGGCAATAAAGTTAAATAAAAAAAACATGGTAGAGCATAACCAGCATTGACCAAGCCAAACGGCTTGTAGCCAATGGCAGACCTATTGGCTTTAACAAAGATATTTTTATGCCTGGCTTGACAGTACAGCTTGCTGCTTCCCTTTTGTTACTGATTCTTTGCAATACAAACCGAGTAGGCTTTGGCTATAGTAGAAGGTCAGGATACCTTTACTCATCATGCGTGTCCCCAAAAGTGACATGTTGTTTTTGTCCTTAAAAGTGACAGTTCGTGCGCAGAAAATATGTGGACATGATGTATGTGTGGCAGCCCTAACCGGAGCTGAGCTGTGGGGGGCGTGGCGCAGTGGATGTGTCAGAGTGTGAGCATGTGTTGAAGACTGGTTATGTTAGCAGGGTATTTAGGGTGAAGTAAAAAAAAAAGTGTTCCCAAATGTGTGCGCAAAAAGTGTCTTGGTGTAAGAGGAAAATGTCTGGGCATGTTTTAAACCGGCAACTGCAGAGCTGTGACAGATGTTGCCTGAGCAAGCTGAGCTGTGAATGAGCAGGGCAGCCCAAGTTCCCCACCCCCAAGACAGCATGGCTTTCTAATACCCCGTTGTTTGCTGCTTACGGCGCAGAGGTGTTTTTTTAAAAGCGTCTTTCTTTAAAATCAGCTGTGGCAATTTGAAATGCGTCCCAGCCAAAGCTGGTGGCAGAAAACTATCCGTAACAGGTCTGAAAAGGGGTGCTGCAGCTGTAAACTGCTAGAGGGGGAAAACCTGTAAGCATCACAAGTCACGACGTAAAAGCACAAACACAAAAGGCCCGATTCCCAGGCCTGACTCTGGCATCTAGGTGTCAAAGTGATAAACTGACAACTGGCCTGCGCAAGGCTGAAGTTTGGGGACATGACGAATGACCAGTCCCAAACTTTCCAGGCCAATTCTCAAAAATAGGCTGATACAGATATAAAATAAATCCAGCCCCCAGAAGGGTGGGAAGAAGTGAAAAAAACCAAGCCAAATGTAGAGCCAACAGGCTAACACCTGGCCTATTATAAATCAGACATCCCTTTACACAGAGGCCAATGCTGGGAAGTCAAAAACTCAAAACCTAGAAACTGCTTCACAGATTCCCAGGAGCCTCAATGGGTATAGCACATTGCATGTTATAAAAGCGTCACCCTCTGCAGGCATGGTATTGGTGATCCATCATGTCCCCAAACACCAGCCGGAGCCATCCTTCCCAGGAGAAAGGTTCAAGCAGCTTTAACACCTTCCCCGTTCTAACGTGACAAGGCCCAAGACTGGGGGGGGGGAGGGGAGCAGCCCTGGGTTGACAATGATCCCTAAACACAGGTGATTACACAGCTCTTACCAGGACGGGTCTCAGACTTGATTAGCAGCTGCCAAATGATAAACTGGCACCTAGCATAAACTGTACATACAGTGGAAAAAAGGATCCCACCAAAGACCCACAACACATGGTTCTAAGCCCTCCCCAGCCATAAAGTGTGAGATACTTCTAATTAGCATCCCAGGACTAGTAAAAAAAGCGTACTTTAGGGTCCAGCAGAAACAGACATTTAAAAACCCATTTGGAAGGACGTGTTTGGATTGTTTGCTGCACAGGCCTACATCAGGAATTTAAAGGGAATAATGGAGCAGATCAACTTTTCACAGATTGATGCCGCATGCTGCGCTATGATGGAGGTAAATAATTAGGTGGATGGCACAGTGTTGCAGTCTTAAGGATTTATTTAAAGTATTGTAGGGGAAATGCATTTAAGGTGAATAATGTAGTTTTAAATGTTACTTAATACAATGGGGGTTTCCAATTAATGTGAGCAATACGGTTGTTTTAAATGTATGTCGCCTGAGCATTTTAAATAAAGTTTAACGCATTGTTGTAGAATGTTTAAAGCGCATAATGCAGGAGGTGTTGATGTGAAATGTAGCTGTAATTTTAACTTTTTAAACGGCGCTAAGCGCAAGGAGGACTGTATTTAAGGTGTATAAAGGCTAATTTTTAGGATGTGCAGGGTTGCAATCAAAAGGTATTAACGAGTGTATAATGCCATGATGGGCTACACTTAATGGGGGTAATGCTAGAGGCTTTGAGACGGTAATTGTCCGCAACTTATGACTTTTAAAGGGGTGTTTAAAACATTTGGGGCTTGTATTTGAAGTGAATAATGGTGTTTTTGAAGCATGGAGTTTAGCGCTATGTGTGCAGGCATTTAACGTGAATATGGGTGGTGGTGCTGGGGCTGGCGTAGAGGTTGCAGGGGTGTGTATTCAAGGTACATAATGCTAGAGGCCTTAGCAGGGTACATGGAGAGGCATCCATATATTTTACGGCGCCTAGAAAACATTTTAAACAATTTACAAATAAAAAATAAATAAATAACACAGTTTCAGTACTCACCCGGGGCTATGGTGATGGCGATATGGCTCTGGCACAGGCTGTGGATGCTCTCAGGTACTGTTGTTTGGTGGCCTATGCTTAAGGGCCACAGGTCCACTGGGCCAGAGGCCCAAAGCTGGTGAGGGCGGGCCCCGAGTCCTCTGGGGTCTGGGAGGTCTCTAGGGGCATGTGTAGTAGGAGCCAAGCATCCGGGTGGGTTGGCTGGGGGGCCATCGGCCCAATTCTAAGGAGGCAGACCCAGAGCCCTCGATGTTCCGTGCAGGGGGGCTCTGGGGCAGGGGCCATGGTTTGTTGTAGGGCTGTAGGCCCCGTCTTTTTTATTTTAAATAAATACCCCGGAGCACGCTGAGGTGCTCCGGGGCTGAGGGGCGAGTGCGGCAGGGGCGCATGGCTTTGGGGCTGTAGGCCCCGTCTTTTTTTTAAAATAAATACCCCGGAGCACGCTGAGGTGTTGCGGTGCTCCGGGGCTGAGGGGCGAGTGCGGCAGGGTTCGCATGGCTTTGGGGATGTAGGCCCCGTCTTTTTTTTAAAAATAATTCCCCACGGAGCACGCTGTGGTCGCTGCGGTGCTCCGGGGGGCTGAGGGGCGAGTGCGGCAGGGTCCGCGTGGTTTTGGGGCGGTTGCCGGCCCCCAACGTATTTTTAAATAAAATCCCCCGGAGCACGCTGCAGTCATTGCGATGCTCCGGGGGTCTGTGGGTCGAGTGCGACAGGATCCGTGTGGCTTTGGGGCTGCAGGCTCTGGGGTTTTTTAAATAAATCCCCCGGAGCACGCTGTGGGTGTTGCGGTGCTCCGGGGTGAGGGCGGAATGGTACGGTGCGCGGCGGGAAGCCCCCAGAGCCCTCTGAGGTGTGGGAAGGCTCTGGGGGCATGTACGGGAGGTGTGGGGCTCGAGGGCCCATTTTTGCAAAATGGAAGCCCCCAGAGCCCGCTTACCGATGGCGCTGCTCTGGGGGGCTGGGGCAGCGGTCGGCGGTTCCTGGGATCCCACGTGGATCCTGATGGCGGCTGAGGCAGGGGAGCAGGGAGCTTCCCCTCCATGGCTGATGTGGAAGAACCCTCCCCTTCAGTGTTGTCAGGGGCTCCGTGGGGAATTATTTAAAAAAAAAAAAAAAAAAAAAAGACGGGGCCTACAGCCCCAAAGCCACGCGGCCCCTGCCGCACTCGCCCCTCAGCCCCGGAGCACCGCAACACCTCAGCGTGCTCCGGGGTCTTTATTTAATAAAAAAAAAAAAAAGACGGGGCCTACAGCCCTACAACAAACCATGGCTCCTGCCCCCAGAGCCCCCCTGCACGGAACATCGAGGGCTCTGGGACTGCCTCCTTAGAATTGGGCCGATGGCCCCCTATCCAACCCACCCTGATGCTTGGCCCCTACTACACATGCCCCTAGAGACCTCCCAGACCCCAGAGGACTCGCGGCCCGCCCTCACCAGCTTTAGGCCTCTGGCCCAGTGGACCTGTGGCCCTTAAGCATAGGCCACCAAACAACAGTACCTGAGAGCATCCACAGCCTGTGCCAGAGCCATATCGCCATCACCATAGGCCCGGGTGAGTACTGAAACCGTGTTATTTATTTATTTTTTATTTGTAAATTGTTTAAAATGTTTTCTAGGCGCCGTAAAATATATGGATGCCTCTGCATCTACCCTGCTAAGGCCTCTAGCATTATGTACCTTGAATACACACCCCTGCAACCTCTACGCCAGCCCCAGCACCACCACCCATATTCACGTTAAATTCCTGCACACATAGCGCTAAACTCCATGCTTCAAAAACACCATTATTCACTTCAAATACAAGCCCCAAATGTTTTAAACACCCCTTTAAAAGTCATAAGTTGCGGACAATTACCGTCTCAAAGCCTCTAGCATTACCCCCATTAAGTGTAGCCCATCATGGCATTATACACTTGTTAATACCTTTTGATTGCAACCCTGCACATCCTAAAAAATAGCCTTTATACACCTTAAATACAGTCCTCCTTGCGCTTAGCGCCGTTTAAAAAAAGTTAAAATTACAGCTACATTTCACATCAACACATCCTGCATTATGCGCTTTAAACATTCTACAACAATGCGTTAAACTTTATTTAAAATGCCCAGGCGACATACATTTAAAACAACCGTATTGCTCACATTAATTGCAAACCCCCATTGTATTAAGTAACATTTAAAACTACATTATTCACCTTAAATGCATTTCCCCTACAATACTTTAAATAAATCCTTAAGACTGCAACACTGTGCCATCCACCTAATTATCCATCATAGCGCAGCATGCGGCATCAATCTGTGAAAAGTTGATCTGCTCCATTATTCCCTTTAAATTCCTGATGTAGGCCTGTGCAGCAAACAATCCAAACACGTCCTTCCAAATGGGTTTTTAAATGTCTGTTTCTGCTGGACCCTAAAGTACGCTTTTTATACTAGTCCTGGCATGCTAATTAGAAGTATCTCACACTTTATGGCTGGGGAGGGCTTAGAACCATGTGTTGTGGTTCTTCGGTGGGATCCTTTTTTCCACCGTCTGTACAGTTTATCATTTGGCAGCTGCTAATCAAGTCTGAGACCTGTCCTGGTAAGAGCTGTGTAATCACCTGTGTTTAGGGATCATTGTCAACCCAGGGCTGCTCCCCCCACCCCCCGTCTTGGGCCTTGTCACTTTAGAACGGGGAAGGTGTTAAAGCTGCTTGAGCCTTTCTCCTGGGAAGGATGGCTCCGGCTGGTGTTTGGGGACATGATGGATCACCAATACCATGCCTGCAGAGGGTGACGCTTTATAACATGCAATGTGCTATACCCATTGAGGCTCCTGGGAATCTGTGAAGCAGTTTCTAGGTTTTGAGTTTTTGACTTCCCAGCATTGGCCTCTGTGTAAAGGGATGTCTGATTTATAATAGGCCAGGTGTTAGCCTGTTGGCTCTACATTTTGCTTGGTTTTTCACTTCTCCCCACCCTTCTGGGGGCTGGGTTTATTTTATATCTGTATCAGCCTATTTTTGATAATTGGCCTGGGAAGTTTGGGACTGGTCATTCGTCATGTCCCCAAACTTCAGCCTTGCGCAGGCCAGTAGTCAGTTTATCACTTTGACACCTAGATGCCAGAGTCAGGCCTGGGAATCGGGCCTTTTGTGTTTGTGCTTTACGTCGTGACTTGTGATGCTTACAGGGTTTCCCCTCTAGCAGTTTACAGCTGCAGCACCCCTTTTCAGACCTGTTACGGATAGTTTTCTGCCACCAGCTTTGGCTGGGACGCATTTCAAATTGCCACAGCTGATTTTAAAGAAAGACGCTTTTAAAAAAACACCTCTGCGCCGTAAGCAGCAAACAACGGGGTGTTAGACAGCCATGCTGTCTTGGGGGTGGGGAACTTGGGCTGCCCTGCTCATTCACAGCTCAGCTTGCTCAGGCAACATCTGTCACAGCTCTGCAGTCCCCGGTTTAAAACATGCCCAGACATTTTCCTCTTACACTAAGACACTTTTTGCGCACACATTTAGGGACACTTTTTTTTTTTACTTAACCCTAAATACCCTGCTAACATAACCAGTCTTCAACACATGCTCACACTCTGACACATCCACTGCGTCACGCCCCCCACAGCTCAGCTCCGGTTAGGGCTGCCACACATACATCATGTCCACATATTTTCTGTGCACGAGCTGTCACTTTTAAGGACAAAAACAACCTGTCACTTTTGGGGACACGCATGATGAGTAAAGGTATCCTGACCTTCTACTGGCTATGCCTTGAGGAATATTTTTCAGTGATCTCATGCTATTGGCTGTTTGAGGTGTTCATCCTCCTATGGAGTGTTTGTATTGCAAGAGAATATTCTAAATAGCATAATGAATCGTGGCTCATTAAGTCATTTACCTCCTAGATGTCCATTCATTGTTTGCACTGTTTTTCAGGCACTGTTTTCTTTATTTGCTTCTTACCCTCTCTCCCCATGCTCGCGTTTATTCTTCCCCTCATGCCCCTGTGCTGCTGTTGCTTCTTCCCCTCCCACCCCTGTGCTCCTGTTGCTTCTTCCCTTCCCAGCTCATGTTCCTGTTGTTCCCCACCACACCCCTATTGTTTGTGTTGCCTTTGCCCCCACCTTCCATAACAAAAAAGTCTTATGGTGTGGCCAGCCCTGGTCATGTCATAGAACTTTTTTTACTGTCCTGTTCCCACCCTCCCTCACTTGCCCGTCTCCTCCCTCCCAAAAAAAACAAAGCTCCATGATGCGGCTAGCGCTGGCAATATCATAGGGCTTTTGTTCTGACTTTCATTTAGCCACGCTGTGGTACAACATGGCTAAAAGACATTAGCAAAGCCTGTAGCTCTCACATAGGCGAGACCTTTTGGCTTTGCCAATGCTTGTTTTAATTAGAAGACATGGCACACTAACCTGTGTACAATTAACTATTACTGTTCCACGAGCAAAAGTAGAAAATGGTGACTTGCAACATCGGCAGAATGTTTTTGTAAGAAGTAAAAATGGGGCTACAATGTATACATATTTGCTAAATATTTCAGAATTGTAGCAGTTCTAAAATGTGAAAGGTTTCTCTGCATCAGATCAGTACATAGCTATCATGTGGCAATGTCTGTTATTCACTCAGTTTGTTCCATCTTCTGAGTGATATTTTGGAAGGAAGAGGGCGAGCAGATTTAACCTAACTTTTCAGAGCTGCATGGAGACATGCTTCAGTGTTTCCTGTGCTGCTTCTTGCAAGCGAAACTATCAATTTCCTTTTACTTTCGTATTAACCAACACGGACCGTCGCTAAACTAGACATTTAACCAACCTTTACTAACCATACACAACAAACCAATCATTCTTGTTAGGTGCAATTTAGTCATGTTTTTGGAGCAATGGCATGCAGCTCGTTAGTAAGTTTGTATAGTTCACTCAGGTGGTACATAGACAGCTCAGTTAACCACTCTGACCGTGCGACTTTCTGTATCATGATATGCAGTACTTTTTAATTCATCCTTGGATTTGTGGAACGCTGTGGTGTTACCATTCTCAGTATTTATTCTCTGTGCCGGTCACCACTGGCGAATTCGTAATGCATGATCCCAACAGTCCACTAATTTCCACCCAAATCGCACTAGGCTGTTTGCTGTATTATCTGATACTGTAATTTATCACACGTAACCAAGCTTTTGTCTTCCAATATAATTAAATTAATTATGCCAACAGAAAAGTCCCTGTCAAATAGTCCACACCAAAGTCAATATCTCTGGTCCACGAGCACTTTTGGGTTGTCTCTGTGGGGTCCAGAGACTTGAAAGGAAGAATGTTTCAGGTTCGGGTAGACGTCCTGCTTCCCCCTGTTGCACACCCTGAATAAATTGTGAATTCTCTTGTGTAGTCCTGCGTAGCCCTACCCCCGACATGCCTTGGTCTTCTTCTGATTTTATTGGGTGCACATTAACCAAACCCCACTTTGGGTTGCTCCCCATTCTGGGGATAGTCATTTGTTTCCTAGGGCTCCATCCGTAAAAGAGTGTCGCCCCCTCCTCTCTTTGGCATTTAAGATGCCATAGAGTCCTAACTGTTTTGTCGCTGCTGCCTCTCCCAGGAAAACTTGCAGCGTTCATTCAAGTATCCCAACCGCGGTCCAGGCTTCCAGCGAGACAAATCTCAAACCTGCACTTCTAACTATTGTGTAGACTCTGGGATACTTTGAAGCAAGTTTTTGGGAGGGTCTCGCCTAGGTAAATAAACACCCTTTTCCTGACACACTGTTTGGTAGCCTCCAGACCATCCAAGGGAAGCTACCTTGCCAGTCGTGAAGGCCAGTTGTACACCTGCCTTATAAACAGATAAATGTGGTTTGGACGATTTCTGTGAAGCCTTTAAGCCCAACCCAAACTAGTTAGGTAAGGAAGTCGGGCCTCCCTGTGAGAAACACAATAAGCACACTGTACATTTTAGATTCTGTGCCTAAGGCCCAGATAAGTGTGGCTTTCTGAGTAATTTTTAAAGTGGAAGTGGAGTTCTAGTGTTTTTATAAACGGGTAATTGCCTTCTTAGCCCATTAAGTTAGCTGCCTGTGAGTCAATGAACATAATGCAGTTTGAAATTGTGATTCTTTAGATTGCGTGTTGTAATATCATGTAATTTCTACTAACCATACACAATAAACCAGCCATAAACCACAAACAGATTGATATCTCGGAATTATACGAAGAGGGCTCTCATATAAGGCATAATAGTATAATTGCAATGGTCCAATGTGATATACAAATGTTAATGGCTAAGCTTGGCGTACCAGAAAAGATAATGCCCCTCTTCAGTTGACTGTTTTGTATTGAGATTTATATATCCCTTTCCAGAACTCTTGCAAGGCCTAAAGCACAAGTGGCTACTCTGCATGTTACTTGTACAGCACAGCGGAACCATGGTTGGGCAACAAGAGTATTGCTTGATTTCATGGGTGCATGTTTGGGAGTTCATTGGTTATGTTTGTTTTATGCATGAGAAAGTTGGATGCTATGTGGGAGGTTAGATATAGGCTACAAATGTTATGGGAGATTCTATTTAGAGCGTTACCATGGATATGCTGAAGATGTGTCAGATAAAAGTACAGCCGCGCATTCAGTTACTACACATAGGTGTTGTGCTATATTTTTTCATGGTGGTGCTTAGTGATCTACTAGAGATCTTGATTTTACATCTAATAATGCAAGGCAGCAACGGGCCTCCAGTGATTTCTGGTATTTCCAGAAGTGACAAAGGCTTAGTTTTGCCACATTTGATCAGTTATCTGGTGCTTTTGAACTCTACTTTATCTAAATGCTATAAAGTCTTTGAGGATTGAAGTCATGTTTTTTGGGACAGGAGGCTTTCATTGCTTTACTGAATTCCAGGTAGTTCCTGATCATCCAAATGTTCAGTAGGCTGTTTCACAGTTTGTAGTGTTTACTGGTAAGGATGCTTTCCCTATAATGTTTTTCTTATACCGAGGAATGTTTACAAGCGGTGCCATTCTCAATGTTGCTTTCCTTCTTTGGGTATAAATTGTGTATTTTTATTGAAGAAAGATTGGTCTATTTTGTGTATTACACCTTGCGCAGTGCAGTGGGTTTTGAAGGATATTCTTCTTGCAACAGCTAATCAGTGTGGGGCCTTCAGGGCAGGGATGATGCAAGTGTGTCTGTTCAGGCTAAGTACTTGTCTGGCAGCACCATTCTTGATTCGTTGATGTTTGAGTGGGTCTTTTGATTGGACAGCGTGGAGTGTGTAGGTATACACCAGACACAATAGAACTAGAGCTGTTGATGATGGACCCTGTGGATTTGACCTGGGTAGAGTGAAATACATTGTAATACCCATGATGTTGAAGGTGCTTTTTCTTATTAGGTTGATCTGCTTTTCAAACCATCACTCCTAAGCTTTTTTTCAGTTGATGTTGTTGGAGGAAGTCCAGTCTCTTTTTTCAGTCAATCATTTTGTGGTCTCACCTGCGACAGTGCATGCGCTGTTGCTTGTGTGAGATATTGTATTCAACAAGGGGCTTCCATCCCTTCCATTGCTAAACTTACGTTGGCTTTATTGTCACTCTTAATTGCTGCCTTCTAATTGGGCAGTGTATGCTGGCTTCACTTCCTCTTCTTTCGGCTGGAGCATGAGCCAACCACTGATTTCTTGAGCTTGATTGCTGTCCTGCTGATCGCGCTGTGATTGAGGCACTACTTTTATTTTTTAATTCCTTGTCATCCTTGTTGAACCTCTTGGTGTTTGTAGCTATTCTTTACTATGTCACATGCACCTGAAGGAAGACCGTTTCTCATTCGAAATGGAAGTTTATTGTGACAAGATGTTATCTGCTTCTAAATGTATTTTCGCTAAGACATGGGTGCAGTTGCTTTCTTTCATAGTTTTTTTTGCCAAGTGTCATTTTTTTCTTTTTCACATGTAGGCAGATTAACTGATTTGCTCAGAATCACAGGGGTTTTGTACCAAGACCAAACAAACATTGGCAAAGCCAATAGCTCGCGCCTTGTATGTGATTGGCTCTGTCATTGCCTTTTGTTCGTGCTCTACAGCATAGGCATTGACAACTTTAGCAATTGTTTTGTTGTGCATGCGACTTGAGTTGAAACTGTTTGATGATAATGCCGATGTCTGCCCCTTTCAGAGTCTGTGTAGGGATGCTAGTTGGGATGCCCACCAGCGATTCCCAACTCTTCGCATCAACTTGCACAATGCGTGCGCTCCTATTGGCAACTTTAGAACACGTCTGATCTCAGTAACAAATGCTTGGGCGATTAACAAAAAATGCTTTTAGTACTCCATTCCGATTCTGATGGAATCTCTCACAACCCCTGGACTTCTTACCCACAATGGCAAAATAGGCCTCTTGAGCTAGATTTTCTTCGTCAAAATATATCGGCTTGTTCCTTTCCAAATACCCTCGTAAAAATGAACTTCAGGCAGCCGGTTCGGTGCGGTATGCTGATCCCATGCTTGTCGACAACTTGTGATGCAGGGCACAAATTACACAGGAGCCATGTAGCTTTCTATTGTGATTTATTGGGATCACAGCACACCGCATCTTCTCTTCTTCCTGCTCCTTGCCTCAGTCCCTCTAACTGCCTGATCTGGAATCTCCAGTACCAGGCAACCACACAACAATCCAACCCCCGTTCTCAGACTCACTCCATTCTTCCCAATATATCACAGATTTGTAGACATGCTGCATAGCAGTGTAACTGCTGTGCAGCATGGCTAAAAATAATAATAATAACAAGCATTAGCATGGCCAATAGGTCTCGCCTTTGGGACCTTTGTTTAGCCATGCAGCATATTATCCCGGGCGCTGAACCCTGTAAGCTATCTCAGGAGGAGTGAAGCCTGGGAGTGGGGGACAGGGCAGTAACAGTGGGCAAGCATCAGGGAGGGTAGGGGCCAGGGCAGGCAACTTCAATGGGAAAGAAATGATGCAGGGGGGGCGGGGGAACTAGCAGCTATGACGAGGAATCAACAACAAGTGAGGAGCAGGGAGTAATAAGGTGTTTTGAAAAAGAAGGGCAGAGAACCCAGGCAAGACACAATAAAATGTAGATACCTGTATGTTGCAAAGTCATCCTGTGCCCTGGGCACCCCCCAACTTTTTGCTGACTGGTACTGGTGGTAACTGACTCTGACTGACCCTGGGCTTTGCCTAACCAGGGCCAGGCCTATGCTGAAAACACTTAGAATACAGTGAAAACACCTACACACACTAGGGTACACTATGGGTTGGGGTACCCCTGTGATTGGCATGACCTACCCTATAAGCCCCTAGTATATAATAGGGCAGGGGAATTGAAACTACCTATCAGTCCCTAGTATATAGCAGGGCATGGCAGTTTAGAGGCCAGCAGCTTTCTGCACTTGCATGTGTGCACTGTTGAGGCCTGAGGTCAGTTTTAAAAGCAGCCCTGGGTGCCAGGACTGCTTTTAAATAGTAAATTGTGCCCAAACCCGACTTTGGTGTTTGGGGCACTTAAAAATGGATAACCTACAATGTTATGGCATATTGGGGACCCCCAGGGTCTCCCCTAGGTGTCCCAGGGGTGGGGGGTCAGGTATCTATAAGGTAGACCCTTATAAAATGACTTTTATATGCCCTGGGTTAAGTGAAATTTCACATTTCACTCCCCACATTGTGATAAAGTGCTGCCCAAATTCGACTTTGATGCTAGGAGCACTGTGAAGTGAGGATCTGCAATATTTCTACAGATTCAGAACCCCTAAAGTCTCCCCTAGTTGTCCCATGGGGTGGGGGTCCTGTAGATATAAGCAAAGTACTTATAAAATATGTTTTTGTAAATCCTGGTGCTGGAAAAATGGCCCAAGTCATTTTTCCCATTGCAAATCCCCTGTTACATAGGTTAACATGGTAGGAAGTTATTATCTAATAACTCTTGATAGGAGAGGGCTAGAAGTGCCATTCAAAGACTTCCCCGAATGGTATTAATAAATTTAAAAATATGATATTGTTGAATTACTCCTAAAGTGTACATACAAGAAGTTATAAGACTTTCTTGTTTGTAAGTCCAGATTCAGCCATCCAGTGGTCTGCCCTGATTGGTCAGAGTTAAGTGGATTAGCCAGGCTGCCTTGAAGAGATAATACAGAGCCCCTGGGGTCAACCAGCTCTGCTGGCAGGGCAGTGTGCTGTTACATAGGAATGCCAGGCCAGGGGGAGGAGTCATAAACTATGTTCTTCAAAGAGGAGAGCAGAGAACAGTGTCATTTACAACTCTGAACTTTCCACCTTAGGCAGATGGTAGGATTAAGGAAGGTATGAGCAGATGCAGGGGGGAGAGTCTAAGTAAATTAGCCATCCTAGGGGTGTGTTTAGCCAGCTTTTACCTCCTTGCTGGAAAATCAGCCATTATGGATTTGGAAGATTTGATGCACTCTGGGACAAAATAATGCCACACTCTACAGGATGTGGTCATATCTTTTGAGGAGTTACCCTGCTCCCATTGGTCAGGAAGTGACCTCCTGCTTGACCCAGAGAACTTGGAATAAGTATCTGAGAGGGGCAGAGCCCTCCAGATCTGCTGCTTGAAACTGAAGAAAGCAAGACATTGTGCCAAGCTGAGAAATTTTGCTGTGCAAATTCTAAGGCCTGACCTCTGAAGCCTGCACCATCAGAAACTACAGCCCTGTGGACTACCTTGCTGAAAAAGAAGTAAAGAGTGGACTCCCTGCAAGCTACAGGTTAACAGAGCTCACCTGGACCCTCACCACCAAGGATCATCAACCTGGGGAACTATCAGTGGATTTGTAAGGGTGACGTCCAGTGCATTGTGGGAATTGAAGTCCTCAACTTTCAAGGACCATCTTGGAGCTTCCAGACCCTTGGAGTGAGTTTGAGACACTTTGGGACCCTTTGAGGAACTTCAGGAAGAAGTTTGGAGAACTTTAGAGGAACTTTGAAAAAAAGCTCCATAGAGGGACCGACTCAACCTGGTCAGCCAAGCCGCCTGCCTTCAACCGCGAGCCGGCCAAGCGATCCAGGATCGTCCCGCTAAAAGCTCCGTCGGTCCAACTTCCAGAGTTTGACCGGGAGTAGAAGAAATCCGAGGCCGGCGAACCCTCACCGAATCTGCCCTGGTGAAGAGCATCGAGGGACCTCGCGAGAAAAAGCTCCAGAAAAGTTTCTAAGTCTGCTCATAGAAAAGGTGACCGGGAGCAACCGCGAAAGCCAAGCCGCCTGCCTTCAACCGCGTGTCGGCCTGGATCCTGGGTTTGCCCCGCTGGAACGCTCCAGAGGTCGAACCGCAAAAGTTTCTAAGTCCGAACGTAGGAAGGTGACCGGGAGCTCATCGCTAGGCAAGTCGGCGAACCCTCACCGAATTCGGACTGGCTGAGAGCTTCGAGGGACCTCGGGGAGAAAAGCTCCAGAAAAGTTTCTAAGTCCGAAGGTAAAAACTGTGACTGGGACCTTCCGCGTGGGATATCCGCTCAGGGCTCCATCGCGGTCGGCCTGAAACTTTGACTTTGGGTCGGTCTATCGCCAGCCTGTATCCCAATATGGTGCTATAAGTTTCTAAGTGCTATATTTTGCTAAATCTTGGAAAACTCATATCTCCGGTTCCCTATATTGGATGTTTGTCGTTTTGGTGTCATTTTAAAGATAAAAATATTTCCTATTTTTATAAATTGGTGTTGGATTTTTATTATGTGTTGTGTCTTAATTATTTACTGAATTGGTGTTTTTAAATGCTTTACATACCTGTCTTTGAAGTTAAGCCTGTCTGCTCGCAGCCACATTACCAAGGGTTGAGCATGGGAATAATTTTCTAAGACCTATGCTGAGTCCTACCAATGATTAGTGGCCTTATTGCCAGTGGCAGACCTACATTTGCCCCTACCAATAATCCACTT
This sequence comes from Calotriton arnoldi, assembly GCA_963921515.1. Classification (NCBI taxonomy): domain Eukaryota; kingdom Metazoa; phylum Chordata; class Amphibia; order Caudata; family Salamandridae; genus Calotriton; species Calotriton arnoldi. Next base: position 825,516 of record CAWUFW010002241.1, on the reverse strand, counting down.
TCCAACACTGTAAGTGAACTGTATTTGTTCAGCAGTTACGAAAAGCAAAATGAAAGCACAATTTTGAGTACTTCAGAAGTGTGCAGGAAAGAAAACAAATCAAGGCACTCTTGTTGATAAACAAATGAAATATTCACAGAAACCCTATTACCACACATTATCATTATTTGTGCGCTATACAGCTTTAATGGTAAAACTGTTTGTCTGTATAAAGTCAGTGGCTACTTCAATAGAAAATGTATCGTCTGGAAATAACATTGCACTACCACACAATGCTTCAGTTGCATTCAGAAATCGCCCCATCTCATGTCCATTAATGTCAGGTGGGTTGCGAAAGATATTTTTTTTTAAACTTGAGTCTGGGTTCTAAAAAGACGGCGAACAACTGTTCTACATACACCCCTTTGAAGAAGACTGGTAAACTGTAGACAATATTCGTACCAGTTCCCCTTTCTTTGCAAGTTTTAAAAAATTGGATTCCGAGCGGACTAACCTACAAAGCCACCATGGCTACACAACTAGTTTGTAGCTTTGGAGTGATTTGGATTAATGAAGAAAATAGGCAAGGACACCTACCTCTGTCTGAATCTAAAATGGAGCCATGCCTTTCGTGTGGTTTTTGGAGTTAGTTTCTCTGGCCTTCAAAAAGGAACCAACTTTAGAGAGGCCAGTGTTTAATAATAATGCAGATACTTCCACGTGGAGACGAGCTGTCAGCCAGTGAGAAGGCTGGATTCTGCCTACATGAGGAAGCGCCGTAGACTAGACATATCAGCCGAATGTTACAGCAAGGAACACGTCTGAGGTTACTCGCAGTCACTGACGTACAGTTACATCTCCACATGCCATTTCTAAGACATGAAATGCCTCATAATAACCACGCTGGCAACCACTGCTCAAAATGGGCCCAGCAGCTTCTGAGAAACAGGCTCTGACTGGAAACCGAAAATGATATTGGTTTATAAATCACCCGAAACCCACTACCACAAACCTTACACAGCACAGAAACACAATGTATCACTGAGGAAACTCGGGGGTTTTAAACTCCCACTGATTCAGAACACGTTTGTGGCTGCTTGCTACAACTGTCAGCTGACGCAAAGGTACACAAAGTAACAATGACAAAACAAGCTGTACAGTAAGGACATGAGTGATGCACCGTATGCAGCTCTTTCACTTGAAATAATGGCAGAGCTGAGTACCTAGCACTGGGATGGCAGACCATCTGTGGAGTGAAAAGGTAGCTCGTGACTTGGCTCTGCCTGGGGGGGTAGGGGGCTGGAGTGAGGAGTTTTTTGTGTGTGTAGGGGGCAGGGTGTAGTAGGCGACGCTGAGAGCTTGGAAGTTATAAGGTTTTAAATAAACAAGCACGGGGAACCTTTCATCAAGCTGGCAAAAACACGAGCAGAGGCAGGCAAAAAAAAAAAAAAAGAATGCTCATGTATCATATATAACAGAAAAAGTAAGAGCGCATGTAACAGGGGCAGTCCTCATGGGACATAACAAATGTCCAAGAGGAGGGACTATTCCGCATATTGACTAAACAAAAAGAGGCATTTATGAAGGGCAGCAACAGGAACTAATGAAAAAGATAGGAGGTGCTTGAAGCACACATTGTTGATAAAGCATTTCTTGAAGAGACCACGTATGCACTGCCTAGGCGAGACCTAAAAAAAGCTTTATGATGCATCCATCACTAATGCACTTTTCTTTTAAAGTGCATTAGCCCGGCCGAGCTGTTTACCAGGGCCGGTTTCGGCCGATTTTGTTACAGAGGGCCAATATTGCAGCTGTGCTGCAAAACCGGACCCCTGTAAGAAAACGGCCCCCCAGGGGTCCAAAACCAGCTCCCACCCTGGCGGCCCACTGGGGAAACGCCATGTGCCCATTACGGCCAGTCCAGCCCTGGGAGCATGGCGCTGCAGGTGACACTAAAAAACGTCCTCACCTTCTTTGTCCAGCAAGCATTAACATCTTCACTACCTATCTGGTTTGGGGTGTGCCCCAGTCACTGCTGCAGGTAGTAGGCTTGGCCTCAATACTCGAGCGATTCTAGCTGCAGCACTTGCTGTTTATTACAGATCCGTGTGTGGCACCTTTCTCTTAAAACACTTTCTTTTACACACACACCCAAATCACACAACAAGTCATATGCTTCGATGGGCTGGAGTCTACTAGGTGCATTACCGTGCACTGTTTAAACCAAAAATGGTGAATGTGCATGATTGATTATTTTTAGAATTTCTATTTCCTGTCAAATTAGAGAAATTTAATCTACCAGGAATAGTTTGCTATTGGAATATAAAATTATATAAACCCAAGTTGGACAGATTCATACGGGACATTTCTACTGTTATTTACCGTCTTTAGAAAAGTCCCGGGATGTTGCGGTGTACTATACACATCGATGAAAATGGACCATATATTTTATAATCACTTCTTTAATTCACTAAGGCCCCATTAGAAGTTGAGCAAAAAAGGGAGGGGTATTTACCATGTGTGCTGAATACCATTAGCTCAGGGTGAGGTATTTACCACATGAGAAATATCTCCAATTTTGAGTTTTCAACAGAAAATAGCGAATAACATGCAGAATCGATTTTAACACATTTAATTCCACATCTTTTGTGTTTATACGAAACCTTTTAAAGTAATTATCACACAACTCGTAATTCCGGTACTTGTGTAAGCGCTTGTTTCCTCAGACTTCAGAGTTTAGCCCTTGACTTATAATTAGTGCTTAATACTGAACGAGGAGGTCATCTGATGCAAGTTAAGTAATGTGTAAAGCTATACACTTGGGAAATTTCTAGGAACAAAGAAATATTACTCTGGCAATTACAGTAGCATTTGACTTTGCTGAGAACGCACAACAGATCAGTGGTATTTCTATTACAGTGTAGAATAAGGGACAAGGTGGAAGAGACAAAATATACATGCACTATGCACTCACACTGAACTTGCAATGGTAGAGAAGTGCTGAAATCACATTACTGCACACTTTAAGCTATTTAGTTTAGATCAATACAGTAATTCTGCATTATTTCTCGAAAATTACAAAATGTTCAGATTTCACAAAAACTGTAGTAAAAAGTTTGTAACAGCAGGTCCAGTTTTTTCAACTACTGTTCTTCGTGTTTCATTACATGTAATGGTGCTTAGACCCCATGCCCTGCGGTATTACCCCACACCCTAAATGTGACACCTCTGTCACTGTGCTGGAATACAAAGCTAATCAACAAGTCTAAATGAACATCTGAAAGACAAAACTGATCTGTGTTGCGAAGTGTTCTGTATTTTGCAGTTTGTCTTCTTAGGTGGACAAAATAATCATTCTAGACTGATCAGACTAGAAGCTGGAAACGTTGCGGTGCCAGGGTTAATTGTGTCTGCTTGGGTATGAGGCATGAAAAGTTGGAGCAGGTATTTTTCACCGACCGAGCAAAAGGAAAATCTGTATATTGTCTAAGCCGAATCATACAACGTGCAATATTTTCAAAATGCTCTCAGGTAAATATGATACTGGCAACCGATTAATCTGTAAAAGTTTCAATTGATTTCATTTTAATATAGTGCTAAGTAGCCCAAATTAGCGTATTAGAGAGCTTTTCATAACAAAGCAAAGGCAATTGGTGTCCCCTTTTGGCTTTGCTAATGCAGACCTTTCTAGATTTGCCAGTGGTTTTTGATGATGCTGTTCAGCATTGGTGGAAAGATTAATAAAAGCAGGATGACGTGTGCATACATACTCACACATCCACATATATGCATCATGATGTTTCAGCAGCTACCATGTGATGACATACACATGCGTCATTGTGCATATAGGCGCATGCAACATGATATGGGAGTTGTCGTCTTTTTTTTTTTTTTTGGGTGGCGGACACCCTTGGAGCCGTAAATTACAACAATAAATAAAATGTGTGCAAAATTGCATCCTTATAAAGGAGAGGCTCAGCAGCAAATTGCAGGTGCTGGACCTTTCTGAAAAGTAAAAAAAAAAGTAAAACAAAAAGCATGGTAACAAGGGGAGCAATGAACCGCAGGGAGAACCGACAGTCGCAGAGTTGGGTGTGAGGTGCAGGGGGTTTATATCAAAGGGAAACAAGCATTGAAAATGCAATAGGTCTCGCCTTTGATTAAGTTAAAGCTATTTGCTTTACTAATGGTATTGTATAGCAAAGCAAATGGCTTTAACTTAATGAAAGGCGAGACCTATTGCATTTTTAATGCTTGTTGTTTGTGTCGGCCGCCGCTGTGAGAAAGTATAGCAGAGACTCGCCTCATTTCTCAGACCAGTTTTCACTCGAGCATTCAAGAAAGACTTGTTGAGAAACTGCTCTTTTTAAATGCACCAAGCAAGCGTACTCCAATTTATTTATTTTAAATCATTTTGACTCATTCTTACGATTAACTCCTCAACACGTGGAGAATGTGCATTTGTCTTACAATAGGTTAAATGTTGGTTCTTTTCGCATTTCTATTGAGGATAGCTTTTAGTTTATTTGTTTTAAGTTAAAAAAAAAAAGCCAGACGACCTCTTCGAAGCGCCCATAAAAACAAAGCATGTTCACAAACCACTGAGGTTCCTGCATGTGATCTCGATGTAGAAATATGCTCTGTACATCATATATTTACTTGGATAAATAATACACATGACTATGTAATATATTCGCTATGGTTGTATAGGGGGCTCTCTCTATAAGGGTGTGAGAGTCCCTCTCAAAGATGAAGTGACATTGATGTGCATTACTTTCGTTAATTATTCCCCAACCATTTTTTCATGGACTTTGTCCCTGCTTTTGGAGTTACAGGGGTTGCAAGCTTGGGTGCTGGCGCTACACAAAATGGATACGTTGCTTATTCATTGTTCTTGAGCTAGGATGGGTTATTTCGTTCCTGGTCTTTTCCATGGAGCATAGTTAATTAAGTATGGGTTTGCTGCGGGACACCCTTGCGCCTCGGCTTCACTAATAAATAGCTTTCATGGAGACAGTGTGAACTAATGCGATGACTTTCAAAGAAAGTCCTTCCGCCTAGCAAAGTATGGTGCGTTTGAAATGCCCCAGCTAGAGAAAGTAAATTCATGTTTTTATGAAGTTGCAACTTCGGAGGAGTTCTGCGTAGGTGATTGTTCTAAAATGGATGCGTGGTTAAATACCTCTTCGGACTAGGCATGAGAAAGAGACTCATGGGACGGGCTGTGATAACAGATGTCGGGGTATGCCGCACACCGTTCATCAGTTGTATATCTGATATCCGCAGATCTCTGTAACTGCAGTAGAGACACATGGCCCCCCATATGAAACTCAAACATTTATTAGTAATTTCACAGGTGATGCTTTTGAAGTCTATAATAAGAATGTTCTCTACAATGGGAAGCCCCCAGGACTTGAATAAATAAAACGAACAAGCTGTAGCCCGGTAACTGACGATGAGGGAGGGGGAGAAGGGATGGGGTAGTGAGAGCAGGCACGCAAGGCTTAATGAGCCTTGACAGAAACCCACATGGCGGCTGCGCGCGTGCACGCTCATGTGAACGCAAGCTTGAGGCCAGCAAAAGCCTCTGGTAGCACTTTGAAAAAGCCACTCACTAAATTTCTCGCAGAGCAGCGCATGCGCTGGCTCAACGAGACCTAAAAAGCAGTCAGAAGAAGAGGGGTGCAATGGATGAGCTGTTAGTGGGAGAGTAATGAGTAGAGCACGGGGGAGGGGTGTTAAGAGGGGACCAGCACACAGGGGAAAGGGAGAGGGGGTATAATCACATTTGCAATCAGTCTCGCATTTGTGAAAGTTAGAGCTATTGGCGTTGTAAGTGACAACGTTTGTACTTATGTTTTTTGGTTTGCAAGCATTTAACACTGCTGTTCCATAACCTGATCAATGAAATTAATTTTATAGACGCATATACATGCGCTCTGATGACCTTCTTGCTCAGACAAGCACGTTTCCTGACCACTTCTACAGACTAAGAACATTTTTTACATCAGCACAACATTTAATCAGAGAGTTTTATTTACTGACTTCATCTGTGTCAGTTCTGGTGGGTATTGTGCATTTCTTTGTATATTTAGTTACATGCTGCTTATCATAAAATGCATTCCTCTGCAAAGCGCATTTAAAGTGCAGTTCAGCATCATGACACATAGAGAGGACCTGGCAAAAAACTTTTTTATTTAACAGCTTCCCCGCATTGGAGAAACGTGTAAAACAAGTTGCAAAATAAACAAGGCATGAACTTTTTTTAAAGGTGCTCTTTAAAAGGGATTGCGTTTGCATCCAAAAAACATTCACTGTGATGTGAATAGAGACACGTCAAAGGTTGTTGCTGATTAGTGACCGATACAGGGGCTCCTCTCGTCATTTGGTTCCTTTGTGTACATCGGCAGTCCTGCTACTGCAGCTCTTTGCTGTGCACTGGCAGGTGTGCAGATCTCTATGTGGGGTTATGTTAACTGCAAATATTGTAGCAGCTGTGCAGGAAATATTTATGGACTGGCACAGCTGCTTGAAAGCACAGGGGGCCAGATTCTAGAGTCTGCCATCCTTGAGGTTCGCAGGTAGTAGGTCTATCTACATGGGCGAGTGGGTGGTGTGACCCTGACCTACTTGGGAAAAAAGTCTCAGAGCTCGTGCTGCTCTTCTCGTTCCTGGCCGCTTTGAGCTGCAGAGAGTCAAAGTTGAGCTGCAGGTTTTCCATGGTCCCAACAAAGGCCAGCGCAAGACTGGGTGCCTGTCTGCACCCCCCTCTGTGCTCGCACAACACAGCGGTGAGCTGAACTGTCCTGCCACACGTGGGGAAGAACAGCTTACTGGGGGTAGAGCGCCATGGCACTGCGATTGGTGTCCGGATAGGAGGCGAAACGACACATCTTCACTCGGCATTATTGTAGATAAATGCACTTGACAGCATAAGAGAGTACTGTTTTACTTTTTTCAAACATTATCTTCTCTGGTTTTTTACTAGGCATAATGTGAACTCTTAACTTGTCAAATCATGTGAGCAAAAACACGAGAAAATGCATATTCAAACATCCAGTGTAAAGATAAATCAAAGAGCTGTGCAAATGAACTGACAAAAAATATGCCTCCAAACCAGATTTTTATTGAAAAATGAGGGAGCTGCACATGAAAAAAAGACAAGCAGGAGCTGAGAACAACTAAAGGACGTACAACAAACATAAGAATAAAACAAGTTAGCAATGTGGCATAACAAACAGAGCTGCCGACTTTGAGCCTGGGGACCCAGGTTTGAGGCTCGGCATCAGCTCTACGAAAAACATGCCAATGGCATTAAATAAATGTAAACTCATAACAAATATAATTAAACAATGGTTGAACGTTTACAGTTACAGGATCGGGTAAACAAACCTTGCGGGAGAAAAAGAAAACAAGCGGGAGGGGAAGTGCACTGAACAGGCGCCCTCGGAATATGTCTGATGAGCAGAAAACAAAGAAATGCAAATGCTGTGTGTGTTTGTTAGCTTGAAAGCCAATGCGAGAGGGGGGAAGTACACGGAACAGGTGCACTCGGAATGCATCTGATGAGCAGGAAACAAAGAAATTCAAATGCTGTGTGTGTTAACTGGGAAGCAAAAAGTCAACAAAAAAGAAAAAAAGTCCCCAGAAATTATCATCATTAAAATGAAGAATAACAGTAAAAGTAACAGGGGCAGTCCTCATGGGAGGTTAGAAAGGTCCATAAGGAGGGACTTTTAAGTGTATTCACCAATCAAAAGCCGGTATTTACAAAGCACAGTAAGAGGAACCAATGAAAAAGATGGGTGGTTCTTGAAGCCCATATTCTAAATACAGCATGTCTCGAATAGACCGCGCATGCGCTGCCTAGGCGAGACCTAAAATTAGCTCCTTGAATGTAAGCAGATGAAATCCAATGAAAACATGGCAAAGAAGAAATACACAAAAAAAGGAACTGGGAGGAAAGCCATCAAATAAGAAGCAGGGAAATGTAATGGACAAGAAAGCCATCCAATCAAGAGCAAGTGGCTAACCTAAAGCCTGCTTTATGTATATATTTTAATGTATTGGAGATAATGGGTCTTTGACAACAGGCAACACCTAAAAATAAGATCCAGTATATTATGAACCAGCAAGGCTTATACAGTGAGGCCATTCTGTGCAAAAATGATGTTCAATATCAAAACTAGCATATAAGATGAAGTACATGTCCTCTGGTTTCCAGATGTTCTTTATGTTAAATTTGAACATTGAGATGGAGGGGGCTTTGTGTATTGTGGTATGGAATGAGTTCCAGAGTTCAGGGGCATTGCTTGAGAGAGTTCTGTTTGGAGTTAGTTTCAGAATTTAGTAGCACTTCTGATGAGTTTGCTTCATAGTGGAGATTTTCTTGAACCCAGGGAGGTTGAGTTGCAATGAGGCTTTACTTCTCAGGTTCCTGTTTCCTAAATTTTCCGGCATCTACTTAGATATGGTAGGGATACAGAGTACACTTAAAGTGCTAATTTATATTCTGGTGTAAAGTTGCAAAATGGTAGTTAGTGTTGTATTGATTACATTATTAATCGAAAACAAGACTTGATGGGGATTGTGAAGTAAAATCAAGTTAGAATAGCAGCAGCGCAAAAGGTGCTAGAGCATCTGGAGTGCTCCTCAACTTGCACATGCAAAAGAGTTCCGTCAGTAGCAGGCTGTCTGACACATACATTCTCCAAGACAGGAGAGCAACTGAAGGAGCCAACTAAATGTTATAATCTCCCTCAACCAGGCCCACGGGTACAACGTTCTGCTGTTAGAGTTTTGTGTGCAGTCACGCCCCTGCAGATCCATACTTGAAAGGTGGAAGTAGCAAGCCAGGTATCTTGACTGCAGGCACTAGTTCATGTCTGGAGGCGTGCCACCACAGCCCGTGCTTAGATCAGTAACCTTGGGAAAATCTGTAACCCATACCCTTGAGGCAGTTTCTTACCTACTTTGCATGGCTGTGCACAATCGTGTGTTGCCAGCAAGCACCAATGAAAATCTGGATAGTTAAGTGCAGAGTCCAAGGCTGGAGGATTCATATCTCCAAAGCTGTATTTTTTTTTACTTGCACCCATTGTCCTCTTTAAGATGTTTTTATAAAAATATGCTAGAGATCATACCAAAAAATTAACACAGCATCTTATGTTAGAAATATTCAAAGTAGGTGAATCCTACCTGATTACCAGGTCACTTAGTTCCATGGATGGCCAAGAAGGACATCCAGTTGGGCATCTTGCGTGGCCTTAATAGAGGATGGATCTTCCTACCCCCCCAACCAAAGAAAAACGTATAGTGTGTACCCTTTTTTTTTATTTTTATTTTTTATTTTTTTTTAACAAATTTGATTGGTTTTCCGAAAAAAGCCATACAAACAGCCCCATGGGCACCATAGGAAAATAGCTGGGATGGGCACATGTATTACAATTACAGACATTAGTATTCTTACGTCCATCTCAGAGCTGGCAGCAAGTCAAGAATTTCTTCCAGGGGTCTCCAAAAGTGCCTCACCAATTCCCGGGGTCTCCAAAAGTGCCTCACCAATTCCCGGCCACCCTCCCATAGTTATTCCAGCATACAGCTCGATTCGTCTCCAGGCATGTTACAGTCCACTATTGTAGATTCAAATAAGAAACTCCCAATACCCACCCCACCCTCCCGGTCCCTAAAACACCCAAACAAAGCCCCCCCACCCACTCCCCCAAGCATGCCGCTAACCGTTAAAATACTCAAGGAGTCGACCAGATCTCCTGCACCACCCACCAGAATCCCTGCCTCGTAGGCCCCAATCCAGGGCAGCCCCGGAACATCGGGGAAAAGTCCCTGCAGGGCCCCCAGCGGTCGTACCATGCCTCTCTGCCATCAAGGGGCGGACGCACATTCAGCCTGAGCGCCCTCCACCCCATCAAGTAGATACTCGCCATCTTCAGTTGGGTGCTCAAGCAGGTCCACGGGTGCCACCCACGCCCGAGCCATTTCCATGGTATTCTCGCTCTCAATGCGCCTGGCCATGCCCAGCCTGTAGTTCCCTTCACTCTCTGCCCACTTCACGAGTTCCCTACGCCAGCGCGCTAGAGTAGGCCCTTGCCTCGCCTTCCAGTGAACAGTAAGTTCTCTTTTTGCCAGGACAAATCCCAAATCAATGAACTTGCTGGTGATTTTGTTCTTGGCAGTGTGCGGGAACCAGTGCAATAAGCAAACCCGGGGCGTCATAACTATTTCCCTCTCCGTCACAGTTGCCAGCGCAGTCGCCACCCCTCGCCAATAGTCCCCCAGCTGTGGGCAGGCCCAGAACATGTGTAGAAACCTCGCCCCTTCGTGATTACAGCGGGGACAAGTGGATGACGCCCCAAAATAGTCGTTAACTTTGCCAGGTGTTAGGTACGCCCTATGTAAGACATAAAATTGGATCAGCTGAAAGCGCGCATTCCGAGAGCTTTTCCACGCCCTCTCAACAACTGCCCCCCAAGGTTTTTCCCCAATAGGTTCCCCCAGGTCCGCCTCCCATTTGAGTCGCAACGCTGTTAAGGGTTGACGCAAGTCCTGGGTAATCCGCCGATAGAGACAAGTCACCGCTTTAAAAGTTCCCGCTGCCATCACTACATAATGACAGGCGAGAAACGTGTCAGGCTCCGCCAGGCCCCTCCGCCAGTGCCTTCTGACAGCTGCGGTCAGGGCCGCATGAAATAGAAAATCTCCTTGCGGTAAGTCATGGCGCTCCCGGAGATCGTTAAAAGGGAGGAGGTTGCCATCCTCATAAAGGTCACCTAATGTGATGACTCCCGCCTCTTCCCAGGACTGCAGCTTACTCCAGTCACCCCCATGGGGCAGCACCTCGCACATCCCCAGCGGGATCTCCGGCGCGTACGGGGTCTTGACGCGCGCCCTCCTGGTCATGCGTGTCCAACACTGTCACACCACACGTAGATCTGGTGGCACTAGCCCATCCCTTAGTGGTACGCCCAGGAGAACACAGGACAAAAGTCGCCTACTCGGGTCCGACCCTCCCATGGCCTCTGGATGCCGGATGTGGCCCGCCACCCATTTCGTAAACCATTGGAGTTGTGCGGCATGATAATAGGCCTCAAGGTCCGGCAACGCAAGGCCTCCCTCCGCCCTGGGCCATTGCATGGTGATCAGGGCGACCCTCCTTCTCCCAGCCCCCCACAGGAATCCGGTAATCAAGATAATAAGCTGGGTAAAAAACTTACTTGGGATCCAAATGGGGAGCGTCCCAAAATAATAGAGGAACCTGGGTAGAGTGACCATCTTCACCAGAGCAACTCTACCCGCAACAGACAACGGAAGAGTTCCCCAAAAGTCGAAACCGGTTTTGGCACTGCGCAACGCTCGTCCCACATTGCCTTCCAAAAGATTGTCAGGATGGTGGTAAATCTGGGTCCCCAGGTACAGCAAGCAACGGGGTTCCCAGGGAACTCCCCCCTCACTCTGCTGGTCCACTCTCCCCGCCTTGGTGGGGAACAAACACTACTTGGCCCAATTCACCCGCAGTCCCGCCATTCTCCCCAAGGTCTCCAACAAATCCTTCGCTCCCCGAAGTGCATCCCCGGAGTCTAGTAGGAACATGAGTAAATCGTCCGCATACAACGCTATATGCTGTAGTTGTCCCCCCACCAATAGTCCGGAGTAATATCTTCCGTCCGAGCCACGGGCTCCATCGCCAGAGCAAATAGTAGAGGGGATAACGGGCACCCTAGTCTCGTCCCCCGAGCAGCCTCACAGGCAGCAGAAATCAAGCCCCCTGTCCGGACTCTAGCAGTGGAAGCGCTGTACAACAGCGCCGTCCACCGCATAAAGCGTTCTCCTAAGCCGAATTCCCGCAAAACGTTAAAAAGGTAAGGCCACTCCAGGCTATCAAAGGCCTTTTCAATATCGACCGCAAAAATGCAGGCCTTCTCTGTATCATAGGTGTCGGACCCCAAGACACGCATGAGTCTGCGAACATTCATCGCTGTATTCCGCGATGACATAAATCCGGCTTGATCCCTGTGGACCAGCGTCATCATATGAGGCATCAGACGACTGGCCAGTACCCGACTTAAGATCTTATAGTCTAGGTTAAGCATCGCGAGGGGCCTCTACGAGGAGCGATCCCAGGCGGGTTTGCCCAGTTTGAGAAGGGGGACTATGATGGCTTCGCGCGTGGTAGCAGGGAGGGCGCCCTCATGTCGCGCTCTATTATACATTGCCATCAGGCAGGGAACCAGGGTATCGGCATAGGCCGCGTAAAATTCCACTGGTAGCCCATCCGTGCCCGGCGTTTTGTTCCTGGCCATGTGTTTTATAGCGCTGCGCACTTCACCCGTCTCAATGTCCCTACCAAGGGCTTCGGCCTCCTCGGCTTCAATTTTAGGAAGATCTGCTCCCGGCAGGAATCCCTCGTCACCAGGGAGTCCAGGACCCAGCCTACTCCGCTATAGCGCGGTGTAATATTGTAAGAATTGGTCATTGATACCTCGCTGGGTGTAGAACACCTCATCACCCTGGCCTCTCCGTTCTAAAATCACCGTCCCTCTACGCGCTGGATTGGCAAGCCAGGCCAGCAGTGCTCCCGACTTGTCGCGCTCCGCGTGTGCCTTGTCCATGTAGGCCTTATAATCGAAACAGCGTAATCTCTCCAATTGAACCGCTAGCTCCTCTCGGGCCTCAAGCAATGCAGCTTGCCTGTCCGGGTGTTCCGGGCGCTCCTTCTCCGTGTCGCGCAACTTCTGTTCCGCCTCCAGCACGTCTTGTAACAGCACTTTACGCACTCCGACCACTTCTCCTATGCAGCGCCCCCTAATCACCGACTTAAAAGCATCCAATTCAACCAGCAAAGAAGATGCTGTACTAACATTAACCCTAAAATAGTCTTCTATGGCCGGCCCTATAGTATCCCGGAACACCGGATCCTCTAGTGTGTCTGGTCTGAGTCGCCACGTGGGAATGGCAGGTCGATCCCGTACCCAGTGTAGTATCACCAGTAGCGGGTTATGATCAGATGTTGTTCTAGCTAAGTATTCGCTATGCGCCATTCCTCCATGTACGTCTGGAGAGCAAAGGATCGAGTCTAACCGAACATGTAGGTCGTGTAGTGACGAGAAGTAAGAGTAGTCCCTGTCTGTGGTATGATGAGCCCTCCATGTATCAGTCAGTCCCCATTGTTGCTGCCAAGCTCGCCACGCCGCAGCCAGTCTATGTATTGGGGCATCTACCAGGGGAGGGTGGGACCGGTCTAGAGAAACGTCGGTGATGCAGTTAGTCGCCCCCCAGTAGCACGGACTCTGTCAGCAGAGGCGCCAATTTCCCCGATAGGTGTGCAAAAATGAGGCTTGATCGGAGTTAGGGGCATAAATACTCCCTAGTACAATGTCCTTCCCATCCAAGCGCACCGTCACCACAACATATCTGCCTTCAGGGTCAATCAGCTGCCCAGTACTCTGGAACGGCACCCCTGTCCTAATCCAAATCAGTGTGCCCCGTGCAAAAGCCGAGTATGTTGTGCAGAACACCTGGCCCCGCCATCTCCGCTGCAAAGCCAACCCCTCTTGTTTAGATAAGTGTGTCTCTTGTAATAGTGCAATCTGCACCCCTCTTCTCCTTAGATAGGCATGAATCTTGTGGCGTCGCGCCATAGTGTGCATCCCCCTAATGTTCCAGGACAGGCACTTAATACCTACGGCGGTTCCCATGGTGTGGGTGTATGTGTGCTATCCTCCGTAGCTCCCTCAGCGGCATGCTTGGTCCCTGCAACCTCCTCCCCCCCCCCCCCAAACTCCCCAACTCCCACTCCCCAGGACAGGTTCCCTGAAACTAGTTCCCATCCAAACTGATATAACCATCAATCGTACGCAAAAAGGTAGTGAGACGTGTGCCGACCCATGGGACCCAAAGCTCCTCCCGGCCTCCCCGCCACCCCCCCCCATTCTGCACCAACAAGGAGGTTCCCCTCAGTACTGATCAATTGGTGCCCCCTCCCCTCCTCTCTCAAATCCCAGCCTCTTCAGCAGACAATCCTGACCAATGTTGCAAGTCCATCTCACCCCATCACCAATTTTCAGTTCAGCCAAGCAAGTCCACCGTCTGCGGAGTGATCACCAGCAGTTCAGTATCCGATTCTCCGTACGTGCTTCCAGCCGTAGAGGTCTCAGATCCACCCAGCGCCTGGCTAGTAGAGGCGGAAGTCGGGCTGGTCTCACCCCGACTGATCTCTGCAACCGCCTGCACTGCTCTATCCCGCTCAAGGCGGTGATTCGGCGACGAGAGGACCCTCGGTGGGCTCGTATGGTCAGGGGACCCCCTCTCCACATTGCTCGCCACAGAACTCCGCCTGGTCCCTGCCTGGCACATCTCCAGCCACTGCCATGCATCCTGCAGGGTGGTACAGAAGAGTGTTCCTGTGCTGTCCAACACTTGTAAGCGCGCCGGGAAGAGCATGGCATACGAGATGTGAAGTTGGCGCAATTTCCGTTTAAGGGCAATGAAAGAGGCGCGCTGCTTCTGAACCTCCCTAGTATAGTCCGGAAAGATCATCACCTTGGAGTTCTCGATTTGCAGGTGCTGTTTCCCCCGGGCCTGTTGCAGGAGGTGGTCTATGTCGCGATAGTGCAATAGCCTCGCCACCATCGGCCGTGGAGGTGCACCCGGCTTGGGCGGTCTAGCCGGGTCTCTGTGGGCTCTCTCAAGGGCAAAGAATGGAGACAGCCCCTACGGGGCAACCTCTGACTTGAGCCACCCCTCCAAATAGCGAACAGCATCGTCCCCCTCTGCCCGCTCCGGAACCCCCACTATGCGGAGATTATTCCTGCGGGAGCACCCTTCACTGTCCTCTGCTCTCATCTCCAAGATTCGGACTTTGTCCTCCACCTGTCTCAACGAGCGCTGTAAGGTGGCTACTGCTTCCGGGACCCCCTCTAGTGTTTTCTCTGTCACCTTCACCCGCTCCTTTAATTTCCTGTGGTCATCTTTGAGCAGAGTGAGGTCCACTCCAATGGCGTCAATTTAAGTCTCAAGGGCCTCTCGTGACGAGGTGATGGCCTGCATTATGTCTGCCAACGTAGGGCCTCCCGGGGCATCAGTGCCAGTACGTTCCGCCACCTCCTCCTCCTCATCGTCAGTCTGCTGCCCCGTACCTTCCACCTGACGGGCCGCGAAGCCCTTCTTCCTGGATACTCGCCCCATTCCAGTGGGCCACGAGAGGTCGTGTGGCGCCCCACCAAGGTCGTGATCCCTCAAGCACCAGTATCGACGACCCACCGGCGTGGCCCCGCTCTTCACTCAGGGCACCGTAGTAGGAGAGGGCCCCAGTCAAGGGTGTGCGTCCAGAACAATGGCGTCCAGCCGCGAAGACAGTGAGTCTAGGGATCTTGCTGGCGTCCGACACCACCCCAACAACCAGAAAAAGTCAAACCGTGCCCTCCCGCTCAGTATCTCGCTCTCCACGGGCAGCACAGCAGGGAGAAAGCGCCATCCAGTCACATCCACTCAGGAGGGAGACAGAGCACGCGTCCTGTTCTTAAGCAGCCCAATGCGCACTCACCAAGGTCTGCCAGTCCGGTGAAGCCTCCACATCAGCGACGAATTGTGTGGATCTGGCCCTCCACAGTCAGCCTCAAGTGCCTCAGCGGCGCAGGTAAGCCTCAATCGCTGCCTGTTGCTCAAACACCGTCCCGTCTGAGCTCCAACACCCCGTATGTAATGCCGCTCACAAGTCTGAAGGGAACCAGCCGGAGTCGATCTCTATAGTCCGCCGCTGGTGTCGATCCTATCACGCCATCTGCAAGAGCTCAGTAGGGCTTGGGAGCACCCTAGAGCCGCCAGTTCGCCACGTCAGGATCGGTGAGCAGCAGTCTGTCTTTGTGCTCGCCGGCCGCCCGCACCCTCATTAGGCAGCTCAGCCAGGTCTCGGGGCCGCCATCTTAGCCTCTGTACTCGGCGCCCGGTCCAGACTTGCCCTCTCTTCCACACACTGCCCACACACTTGGGCGACCGCAGACCTCCCTCTCGAGGTCGGATTCAGAGGACCTCACCGTCGTACAGTTGCAATCCGCAGGGCTCGGGTCAGTGCGGCCCACGGTGATTCTCCCGTCTGATTGCAGCCGCCATCTTGGGTCGCCGCAGATGAAGTGCGATCAATGCAGGAAATCGGAGTTTTCTCTGTGTTACATCCTCCCGGGCCGTCGCCGGTTCGCCCACAGGGGCACCAGGTGTTCCGACGCGGTATGGGCGATCAGGGGCCCCCTTATTGCATCAGGATAACTTGCAACGGAGGGAGGCCACAGAGGAGCTCCGAGGTCCGCTGCCTCCTACATCGGCGTCAAGCCACGCCCCCCCTATAGTGTGTACCCTTAAGGCTCACATCCACAGGATTGGCAAATTCTCCGGCTTCTGTTGCCCTTCGCTTGTAACAGATGCCAGACAAGGTAAGGTGCAACTATATACATTTCTCAAATTAGTGTGCAGACATGAAGCACACTAACATGAGAAAGACTAGTAGGTAATTGAGTATTTTAATTTTCAGTTAAAGCAGACGTTTACTGGGATTTTGAACCATGAAATAGCAGAAAATGGCAATTTGTGCTAGAAGATGTTTACATTTTGAACTGTATGGAATCAAGTTTAAGTCTGTTCGAAGCAGTGTTTCTTTGGATTAAAGCTCACTTTCTTAACCCAGATTGCATTGCTTTTGTTCGCCTCTTGTGAGCTCAGAAGATTTCTAATGGTTTGTTCAGTCTTCAGGAGCACGCGAGGGAGGCTGAGTTGTACTTTAAACGCCGAAGCCAGTTAGCCTTGGGTTTTATAATCTCTAATGAGCTCATTAAGGCAGAACGAGGATATGATACAATGAAAACAAACAAATGTTGTTCTCATGCCTGAGGAACACTATACACATGGGAGAGTTCCTGGAACAAAGAAATGTGCATCTACTCCGAAAACGATAGCCTTAGGTTAGTCGGAAACAAATGCCCGAGAACAAAAGCTGTTGTACTTTTCTTAGTCGCCTTGGAGAATAGCGTGCCAAAGAGGAGGAGTTAAAAAAATCACCAAAGAAACCACCTGGCAGGGCATTTTGTAGTATTCCTTTTTTTTTTTTTAAGCAAATGGAGTCATTAGATGTGGGAGACCTAATTCAGACTCCCCAGCAGTACACGACCCCAGGGCAAGGGTTTGTGATCCTCCAGTAAGGAAGAGTGAGGCACTAGAAACTATAACCCTGTGTGAAGTTTGTCTTATTTCTCCTCCATGCTCCCCCATGCCTCCCGCCTGGAGTAGACCAAACATGGATAAAATAGATGAGGTGAATTGTAGGGAACAGCATTAAGAAGACTACCTCTTCTCGACCCTCCGTGCTCTTCGATCTTACACATCAAGGACTGAACCCACATTCTAAGAAAAAAAGTATCCAGCTGTGCCTTAAACACGGTACCCACAGTACTGTTGAGAAGTGCTCAAAGAAATACTCTAAATCTGCTTTATCTATTGTCACGTTTTTGTGCAAAACAAACATAAATAGCTGAATTGCTAAAGCTATAGTAGCTAGAGCTATATTTGATTACAGTCTCGTTCTGTAGTGGCAGATGTGGTGTATACAGATGAAAGTACTTAGCTGGAAAAGTTATTGTGCAGTGGATAATTGTGCTTGTTTAGTCGGAATGTAAGATCTGGTGGAGCAGATATTCTTCATTGCCACCAGTGGGGCGAAGAACTACATTTTACACTAAGGGGCTGCGTATTGAAATAAGCAATGTGTTCTTTTCTGGAACAGGATATTTAAACTGTGTCCACATCCCTGCCTTAAGCTTACCTGTGCTGGTTTTCTTGTTGCTCTTTGAGGGCTTCCTTGTATTTTATTGTTAGGTGATCATTTGACATTTGCAATACACCACGACTCATTTTGCTAGTAATCCATGACTTTCTGAGTAGGTGAGATTAATTTGTACCTGCTCCAGCGTGTGCACCAAAGGTGGTCCAAGGGCAAGGCATCTGGACCCCGGCATAGGACAGAAGAGCTTGTCCCTCAGTAAAGGAAGTGGAGTGAAACACTGATCCATAGTCAGGAGATGTGGTTTGCATTCGAATACCGCTTATTCTCTTTGACGTCTCCCTTTATGAGCACACTCTCTTACCATGGTACTGCAGAGCCTGCTATAATTTGTTCCCCGCTCTTGTTATTTAGTTTATTAATAATGTCAAAGCCCATAGTATACCTGCAAGTGACCTTTCTCAGTTCTCTACTTTGCTGCCTGTTAATGTTCACCTTTTGGCCTGGCTTTCTATTGAGATTCTCCATTTGCAACCAGATGCTCATTTTGGCATCTTTACTCTCACTTGAATGCTATTTAGAAACCACCCTGCCTCTCTTCTTTTGTTGGACCAACATACTTTAATATTTTTAATACAGATCATGGATGTTAAACACTGGGAGGTAGGGAAGGGCAGTAGCTGTAAGAGCTAAGGGGGGGCCATGATTACTTAAATAACGATAATAAAAGAATGAGTACATTGCCATTATTTGGCAAACTGCCTGTAGTTTCTCCTTTATCCTATAAGTTTTCATTTGAAACTCATACGGTCATGAAGGATAGTTTTCTTGAATTTCAGGAACATCTGGAGTCTTCATTCTTTTTAATTAGGTCTCAAATAATGTTTTTTGGGGGGCTGCATTTTTTTTTTTTTTTAACCATTCTCCTAGATTGTTCTGATAACTTGTGGGCTGATTAGGATCGCGGTCGGACTTCTGTCGGACCGCCATCCCCTCGGGACCGACCGACTAGCCGTCGGCGTCCCACCTTAGGGATTATGAGTCACACCATATATTCTTTGTATTGCGGCGGGTGCTGCGGGCTGCAGCACACGCCGCAGTACAAAAAATGCTCCCTGTACATATCCCTGCACTATGTGGCAAGCACCATGCGGTGCCTGCCACATGGTGCAGGGACATGTAGGGGGGCACCATAGGTGCCCCCCAAAACCCATAACTGCATCCAGGGGGGAAGGGGGTGCCCACCATGGGCTCCCAATGTCCCTTTCTGCCAGACTACACTGCCATGAAACGGCCGGCGGAGAGTGACCTCATAATCCCTACGGCGGTGCCTGGCAGGCACCGCCACCATTGTAGGGATACAAGATCCCTCCGACAGGAGCCCGTCAGATCCGTGGTGGTCGGTCTCGCCGACCCCCACCCATCCGCCCGCCATCCTAATGTGGCGGGCGGGAATCATCATTCCGATGACGGTGGGCACTGCCACCATCGTAATCAGACCCTTAATATTTTGACTGCCTGGCAGTCTGTCTTATAACAGTTTTCTTATATCGCTGTTTCCTTTTATGTTTCTGCAGTAATAAAATAATTCTGATTACTTGCTCCCCTTCCCCTCCCCACGGAGCCTTTATGGTCTGAGGGGTTGTGCAAAGCATTTCAAACTACACATGGTAGAAAATTAATAATTGAAAATTCTACACACTTTTTATGAATATAATTCATTAGTGGGTTTTTGATTGATCAGACTAGATAAAATAGTATATAAGGAACTCGAAATACGGTAGTTCTTGATCGATTATGGATGAGTACGTATGGCAACTATTCTGAAAGGAGTTATTGCGATTAATAGTGCAAAGGCATTCATTCTGCAGTGTATTGTATTATCGATGTTCTGGCTGGTCTATGAAAATGCTATACATCTACGCCTTCATAAATGATTGTCAGGAATGCCGTAGTCGCAGATGTCAAATTCAAAGCGCTCCGCGTCACCCATCATACCTTTACCTCCCTAGCAAGATTGCTGATTAGCAGATCATTTTTTAAAATCGGGCAGTCACTTTTATTGAACATGGGTTTGATAATAGACCCCTTTCAGGAAAATTTTAAAAAGAGTGGTTTCCATCACTGTTTTATACAAATCTGTCTATTTCCCTAAAGCCTGTATTTGTATTAATTATATCCATTGGGGGGAGGAGCCCATTGAGCTCTGGAGCAGAGAACCTTTTGACGCCCTATTTAAATGCCTGCCTTCATGGGTTTTTGTCGAGATTTAAGTGCGTAAGTGTGAATGGATTGTTGTGTTTTTACTTCTTTATATTAAAGGGTTCAGTAAAACAGTTTTCTCAAAACGATACTGGACCAAATCAGTTGTGTTTTTTTGGGTGGAACCATAAGCCTCTACCACTATTTGTTAAAGGATTTGATTGTTATCAGGTTGTGGCATGAGGAAGGGAAGCATATATAAGACTCTTGTGGTTGTTTAACAGTGCTTCTAATAAACCGACTTCATATTTTTCTCCAATACGTTTGTTTAACAGTTCCTTCAGTTAGTGGGACCTCACTCCTGCCTGGGCTCCCTATACCACTGTACTTGTGGTTTAGCGTTGCCTCCAATGAGCGGGCCTCCATCGCATGTGGGTGGCCTCCAGCTACTACAGTGCCTCAAATAGGTGGGCTGCATATAGTATTCTCATGGTGTTTTAACAACTCTCCAGTAGGCGGGCCTAGGTCAATTCTGGGTGGAACAGATTAGGTATTCCCACAGTGGTTTAACAGTGCCTCCGGTGTGTGGGCCCTCTGGACATCATACACTACTCTCATGGTTGCTGAGCTCCCAATAGGTTGGGTGTTTGCTTGAGTGGGCTCCAAATATCTTATTTTACCCAAATAATGCATATAATAGCAAGTTGTGCATTTCATACTGTTAACCCTAAGTTGGTATGTAGGTGTATTCGAAATGACATCTATTCTCACTCTGTTTGCTATACATTGTGTGCACTGTGCTTCTACCACGCCATGAAAACCCTCATGCACCTCACCCAACCTGTCGCATGCAGGTCAACCTACAAACACTATTCTTTTTAACCATGCACTCCAAAAGGTGCCCGAAACCAGATGAAAAATCAGTGCTTCACGACCTCACTAGGGATTTGAAGCGCTATATGAATAATGAAAATGGACCTCCTAAAAAGCACTTTCTGCTACGCAAGGTTATGGAAAGTGCCATAAATAAGAACACAATTATTATATCGCATCTCTCAGTGCAGCTGATAATAACGGATAGGCGCTTGACTACTAATTAAGTGAAGTGTCACTTTACAGTACATTCGTTTCCTGTTGCAATTCATGTCGCCTATGCTTATCAGTAAGTCTTATTACAGGAAAGTACGTCACCTTTTATCTCACAGCCTTCATTGCTGTGCAGGGATTGCCCAACAGTATCGCAACACCTTCTTTCTCAGTGGCTTCCTCTAGAAGTTGCAAAATATCCTGGATGTTGTGTAGAACTTTGCAATTGTTGACCTAAATGGCGCATTCCTGCCAGTAGTGGTTTTCCGCTTCCACATGTAACCATATACGCAATTCATGGTTTTCTCACACTTCACAATATGGATTATTAACCAGTATTGATTTATGGAGCCTTGCTTGTCAGTTCATTGATACTTTGTGTTTTATCGTTAAATTACATTACTCCATTGACTGTACAATTTTTGACATGAGGTATGCTGGAAAGCACCACTTCACTTTAAATTTGAAAATATAGCTCTCCGAATCCAGCATTTAAAAGCAAACTAATTTACAGACCTATTCTTATAAAGAAGGCCCCTACACTTGGCAAGAGAATTGGGAAACCGAGAGCTGCAGCCTCCTTAAAAAGCGCTGACACACCGGGCCATATTAAACTTTTCATTGGTGCACAAAAGGAGGGAGCCCATTTTGTAACACATTTGTCTATTGCAAATAGGCAATGGCGAAAATGAATTTTGTTCAGCCCGTAACAAATTAATGAGTTTTGCATCACAGCAAAAATGGAACATTCAGTGTCACTCTCGGGGCCTACCATGTGGTTTAAGACCTCTGGTAAGCCTAAACTAAAGTCGAAATGCAAACATGCTACAGCAAATCGAGACTTTGAAAGAGGTCATGCTGCAAATCTTTAGTACTTTTCCGCCTCCCTCTGGCGTTCCTTTGGGCCCCAAGATCTGCTGGGGCATCTGGTCTGGTTACTGTTTGCAGGGTCTTCCCCTGCTCCAACTAGCCCATTCTTGCCAGTTCCAGGTCCAGTACCGTCTCTATTACAGACACCGACTCCAGCGCTCGGACCAGCGCTGGCCGCCACTCGTCATTGCTGGTGCCAGAAAAGGTTTGTTTACTGATCCCAATGTCTGACCCCGAACTAACTTCAGCCCTGTCTTGACTGATGTGCACTACAAAATTACTAAAGCACCACCGGTCATCATACAGCCGGAATCTGCACCGATTACCAGTTCTTGTACCAGGGTGGTCACACCAACAGAGGGTCCATTATCTTTTCAGCTCTGACTTTGAACAATGTACACCACCAGAGTGCGATGATGATGATGATGGTGGGGTAGGGGATGGTGATTTTCCGCTTCAATGTGCAATGACCGTTTATATATGGATTTGCAAGATACCAATTGTCTTACTACCTCCCCTGATATGGGGCTGGGCTCACCACTTGAATCACCGACTGAAGAGAGTGCTTCATTTATAGTTGTCCGACAGGCAGGTGAGGTCCTGAATTTGCAGCTGCACTCTGTCGAGACCAAAACTAACATCCTTACAGAAATACTACAGCCACGGCCTGAAAAATCTCTCCTTCAACAAAGTCCTCACTGCTACTCTGACGGGCACTTCGTCAAAGTCCTGTTTCTGCCTGCCAGGCATCACAGACCAGCTGCTGGCGACCGTGATATTCTCACTAAACATCCTACTCCAGAAAACCTGGTGGTTCATGCGGCTTCAACCAATAAGATTGATCACAATTCTTTCCTCACAATTCCTCCTGATAGGGAGTTCAAGTGAACTGAGGCATTTGGAAAACAGATGGTCTCTTTGGCCAGTATATCTATCTATCTATCTATCTATCTATCTATCTATCTATCTATCTATCTATCTATCTATCTATCTATCTATCTATCTATCTATCTGTCACCAGGAGAGTTGCTCGTTTATTTGGCACACGGCATGACGCGTTTCTTCATGAAATGACTTTCTCAAATGCCGCCAAACAAGTAAATACTGTCCAAGCCCACTTTTAAAGCACCATGCCTCGCTCCGATTGGTTGAGGCACTGCTAACAGGCTGGCATGGGGAGTGTCCCGAACTCGGAACTCCGAGTCCGTGTGGAGCAGAAACTGCAACGTAAGTACTTCCCTAGTGGGCGGTGTCTGCTCCTTCTCCACGCCCTCCTGGATCTCATTGTGGGTGGTGAACAGCTCTCCGGGACCCTCACCCCACCGCTTGTATCCCGTATCAGGCCCTAGGATCCCACTTGAGTAAGTAGAATCCCTCTGTATAATCACAGTCCCAAACAATGCTGGTAAGGCGATCCTGCGTGAAATGCGGCGGTTCGGCGTTTCCAAAATGTTTTTAGACTCCCACAGTTTTGCCACTAGTCCACCGAACTGCTTCAGGGGTGGGTGCTCACAGGTGCTCGTGGCCGCACCAAAACCACACTCCCTTGCTGAAAAGAAGTTTGAGCACACACGGGTCACCAGGAGAGTTACTCGTTTATTTGGCACACAGCATGACGCGTTTCGTCATGAAATGACTTTCTCAAATGCCGCCAAACAAGTAAATGCTGTCCAAGCCCACTTTTAAAGCACCATGCCTCGCTCCGATTGGTTGAGGCACTGCTAACAGGCTGGCGTGGGAAGTGTCCCGAACTCGGAACTCCGAGTCCGTGTGGAGCAGAAACTGCAACGTAAGTACTTCCCTAGTGGGCGGTGTCTGCTCCTTCTCCACGCCCTCCTGGATCTCATTGTGGGTGGTGAACAGCTCTCCGGGACCCTCACCCCACCGCTTGTATCCCGTATGAGGCCCTAGGATCCCACTTGAGTAAGTAGAATCCCTCTGTATAATCACAGTCCCAAACAATGCTGATAAGGCGATCCTGCGGGAAATGCGGCGGTTCGGCGTTTCCAAAATGTTTTTAGACTCCCACACTCCTAAATCCTGTATGGGTTTGGCTTGCTGGTGACATCTATACCTATTAATTAAGACTTTCAGTCGAGTGTGGGTGTTCGAGTGCTTTCTCACCGAAGGGAATAACAGGGAGCATGCATATTTAGGCGGCAACCCTGCTGCTGAGAGAGCACCACCCCGGGACTAATGGGGGCCAGAAAGATTGGTATCTACCAGTCCCGTGTTTGGAGCATCCATACAGGATTTAGAATGTGCCCGCCTGCTGAGGCTCATCTGGGAGCTTTGAATTTCCAACAGAACATTACGTGTACCGGCACTTCATCTCCCAGAATACTTTGCACAGTCACATAGGTGCAGCCCCTCAGGGGGCGTGCGATTACGTATAATTAGGAGAGGGTGTGACCGGACTTTACACGTTCTTTGCCGCTACAGCCTCTGAGGAAGACATTTGAAAAGCGTCTGGCATCGCGGCATTGCTGTGAAAGGGTTTGGCTTGCTGGTGACATCTATACCTATTAAATAACACTTTCAGTCGAGTGTGGGTGTTCGAGTGCTTTCTCCCTGAAGGGAACAACAAGGAGCATATATATATCTATATCTATATCTCCCCTCAGACAAGGCCAGCGAGAATTCGGTGGTAGTCCTGGAAGATCTTAGGGCTTCTCTGGTTCAACAATTCATGACGGCAGGACCTGGCCAAGTATGTGATTTGTGCTGGTCTAGGTGGTATGAACTGACTGGGGAGGGTGGGTGGCACAAGCATTGTGCTTGGCCGCCAAACGTGGATGCACTCCATGGGTTTTTCTAGAGATGGGCAAGCCTCTCTCATGGATATGCCCTTTGATGGCTCTCGCTTTTTTGACAAAAAAGGTGTATCTGCCCTGGAGCATTTTAAGGACAGTAGGGCCCCGGCACGCTCCCTGGGACTGGTGACTCCCACCAGGTATTTTCTGCATCACTTTAGTTAACTCTGCGCCTACTCTAGGGGACTTGCGCACAGTGTCAGTCTCCTCAATCACAGACGCAGTCACCTCAGTCCTTGTGAGGACAGGGTCTGGCAGGCATAGTGCCCCAGTCCCCCTCACCTGTGGCAACAGCCTTTAAGCTGCTTTAGTTTGCACTTAGCACCACACACCCACTCATTAGGGGCAGGATCCTGTATTTCAGCCCAAGATGACGATCCATCACTTCCAACAGATGGGGTCATAAAAATAATTCAGCATGGTTATGCCCTACCCTTTCTGTTTGTTCCGCCTCATCTTCCTCCTTCCCACATCTGATCAACTTTCAGTGCTATAAATTAAACTCTGAAAACAGAGACGGTTGTTAATCTTATTTCCTTGTGCTCAAAAAGGACTTGAGCCTCAAGTATATTGGACTTTTGAACTCTGAATGTCTTCAAGGAATGGAAATATTCAGAATCTGCATGTTGGCCCGGATCATGGTGCACTGAACTTAGAAGACTAGATTGTGGCATTGGACCTGCAGAATACGTCTTCTTATATACCCATTCTGCAGTCCCACAGGCATTACCTGTCATTCAGGGTCAGCCAGGAGCATTTCCAGGGTGCGGTGCTTCCCTCTAACCTCTTCAGTGCCCCTCGGGTGTTCCCGAAAGTGATTGGATGGCGGTGGTCATGGTAAATCTTTGGAGGTTGGGGATACCTGTTTTTCCTTACATCAATGGTCTATTAGCCTCCCGATTCTCCCTGGTAGACTTTGCCTGGTGGCACATGCAGGCTTTGCAGTCTGCCCAGCACAAAGGAAATCTGATGGATGACACCCAGATTTCAGAAGATACAATTCACAATCTGCAGTGGTGTCTGCTCAAATGCAATTGATCCAGTGACAATCCCTCTCGCTTCCCAATCCAGAGCTGACCGTGGTAACTGATGTGTCACTGCTGGGTTTGGGGAGGTCAGCTGGGAAGGTGATGATCAGGGGACTCTGGCTCCCTATCAATCTCTTGGAGTTGCAGGCATTGAAGGGCTTCCTACTACCATCAAAGGGTGGATGGTGCAGGTTCTCACGAACAACATCAATGCCATGTCGTACTACAACAAGCAGGGCAGAGTGAGTTCCTAGTTCCTGTGCCAGGAGGCTCTACTCCTCTGGAATTGGCTGGAGCATCATGGCATTTCCCTGGTTGTGTATCACCTGGTGGGATCCTTGAATTCACCAGGAAGGGCAAGCTCAGCCGGTGGTGTCTGGTGGATCATGAATGGAGTTTAAATCCCAAGGTGGCACAGGGTATCTTCTGACAGTGGAGAGAGCCCTAGCTAGATCTTGTTTCCACCTGTGAGAACGCGTAGTGTAAAAGGTTTTGCGAGTTCGAGTTTCTGCAAATACACAGCCTTGGAGATGCATTCCAGCTGGAATGGAGCACAAGGCTCCTGTACGCCTTCCTACCCGTGCCTTTCCTGTCCTGAGCTTGTAAAAAGATCTGAAACAACTAGGGCCAAGTCAGTACAGTGACTCCAGGTTGAGACAGAGTGTGGTACCCACAACTTGCTATGGGTATCTGCCCTCTGATCAAGCTCCCTTTTCCAGAGGATCTCTTGTCACAGCAGCAGGGCAGGCCCTTCTCTCGAACCTGCGCTGTCTACAACTCCATGCATGGAGATTGAGCTGCAGCAGTTAATTCCATTTGATCCACTGCCTGAAGTGGAGGATGATCCTCGCTGCTAGACGCCCTTCCACAAAGTCCATTTATGCCAGGCACTGTGACAAATGTGTGGCCTGGTGTGGAGTTTGAAAGGCAGACCCTTTACAAGCCAAACTGTCATATGTTCTCCTGTTGAATTTGTCTGTGGCCCAGCAAGGCCTTGAAATGTACACACTTAAAGGTTAATTGTCTGCCCTTTCGGTCTTTCTGCATTTACCACACCAGCCATCCTTGTTTAAATCGTCTGTTTTGATGCGGTTTACTAAAGGTTTAACACATGATTCCTCCTGAACTGTTTCAGACTGCATCCTCTGGAAGGTTGGAGAGCCTATTCCGGCGGAGGCCAAGGCTGCTACCATTGCATTGGCGCACAGAGTGCCTGTCCTTGACATCTGCCAGGCTACGATGTGGGCGTCTATGCACACGTTCACAAAGCTTTACCGCCTTGACAACCCAGTCTGCCATGAAGAACATATCACTTGTTCTGCTTTAGTATCTATTCTAAGGTGAGGAGTCGTGGTTGTAAGGATCCAGCAGAAGAAGTTATTTACCTTTGGGAACGCTCTTTCTGATGGTTACTCTATTCAATCGGGGATTCCCCACCATACCCCCTCCCTCCCCCCCCCCCCCCCATCTCCCCTTTTTGTGGCGTGGCCTCTTTATAACATCTAAAAAGGTCCCAATTTAGGAATCGGTTCACTGGTGTCAGCATTTGTTTCACTATCTGCATCTGAGAGTGTGAAAAAAGTCAAGGAAGAAACCGATATCAGTGTGCAGCAATGGTGCTTCTATGCTGCTCTACTTTCTCACCTTCAGGGCGGTATAGAGACTGCGCAGAGTCACGCTCTACCTAGCTGCACACAGGAGCATTGCTGAATTCTTTTTTCCAAATCCAGTCTGACACCCGAGGAGTATTCTATGGTGAGGAATTTGAAGTTAGAGTGTCCACCAGAAAGAGTGACCAAAGTGAGTAACTTGTTCTTTAATTCATTTCCTTTAAGTGGCTCTTAAGGTGTTGCATGGACAAAGAATAAGGAAGCTTACTGCTGTGGATTACACACTGTTAGTAAGAAAAAACACAATACCATTCAGAGATTCCCTTTCGAACTTTAAGACCATGGCCTTACTTTTTGGTGCATGTGGACAGCAGTATTACCTCCTTGGTGGCTAAGCCCTGCAGGCACGTGTTTGTGAAGACTGCCATATGGATGCTGAAGCTCATACTTTTAGATGGTATGCACACTTTACAATTCAGTGATCCTGAAATAAAGGTTATGCTTCTCGGTGCGCCAGGGTGGGATTGGAGACCAAAGTATTGTGGATCAGATGGTACTGGATCTGTATTGTCATATATGATTTATATTCTGTGTCCGTAGTTTTCATATTGCAAATGATTTCGATTAGGCATTCGGTGCAAGTATTGGCCCTTGGTGTAACAGAACTGGTATCAGAATACTAGGGTGGACGCTGCGGGCTGTTGAACTGTCCTCTCTTTCCCCCCTCCGACCTTTTTCCTCACCCAGCCACCGAGTCCAGAGAGGAGCAGACCTGGAGAAGAGGGCACCCGTGGGAGTGTGGCCGGGGTTTACCAGAGTGTCTCCCGGCCTGCCACGTGCCCAGGCAACGTGAACCTGCCGCATGCCGTCATGTCTGCTCCAGCAAGTGCTACAGAGGAAGACCTGCCGACTTGTGCTGGCTCTGCCTTTGCTGCGGCCCAAGGGTCGTGACCCTGCACCATGGACCGGAAGAAAGAATCCTCCAACTAGGAGTGCTGCACCAGCCTGATCGAAGTTCCTTTGCCTGCACTGCTGCAGTTTGCATGGGTCTGACATGACGAGAATGTGGCTGGCAGCCTGAACAACTCCTGTGACTGCAAGAGCACTGCAGGTCCTGTGTTTTTGGAGGCTGAGCACCGGCGCTTGGAGATTCCTTTTTTTAAATATTTTTTATTGGTTTTTTCCGTGTACAGCATATATCTATTGGTTACGGCCACAAAAGGATAAATAATCGATATGCATTTTAACAATTCATTGTAAACATACACCACATAATACAACCCCCTAGAAAAAGAAAGATACAATTCTTCTGAAGTTAAAGGCTATAATCTTGAGGTAAAATAAATGAAAGAGAAACAGCTATCCATCAAGTAAATGAGAGAAAAAGAAGAAGAGAAAATAAATAATACAGGATGGCAAATGAGAAACTAGCATAAGGGCAAGCTATATCATAACTCGGATTTTTTATGCATAAAATAAAATATCTAGAAACCATTATGGGCCAGCGACTCCTTCCAGCTATACATAGGAGCCCATATGCGTCTGCCTAAGATTTTCCCTCTTTTACCCTTCCTTTCATATATTCCCCTTTCCAGATTAAATATCGAGAGCAGCCGGGCTAACCATAACTGAAATGTTGGTGCGGCTTGATCTAACCAGACTGAAGCGACAGTTATTCGTAAAACCGCCATAGCCAAAAAAAGAAAATAATTCGCCGTCGATTGCCCCTGGCTATTATCCACCCCGAGAAGCATTAAGGCTGGAGTTAATTTAACTTTATGGCCCAAGGAGGATTCAAAAAATGCTGTAATAGATAATTTAATCCTGTCAAGGCATGGACAAGTGGAAAACATATGGACTAAATCCGCGTTAAATGAATTGCACCGTGGACATGTAATACCCTCTTGTCCCCCCCATTGTGAAATCTTAGCCGGTGTATAATATAAAGAGAAAGCTGTTTTATAATGCTGGGCCCGTAGCCCAGCTGAGCTTAGTACTGTCCGCGCCAGCTCTAGAGACTGAATAAAGTTATCCAAGTCAGTTCCCAGCCTGTCTTCCCATTTTGTGCCATGTCTTTCAAGATCGTCCGCTTTTGTTACAACTAATTAATTATAAATTCCTTTAATAGTACAGCCTTCCCTACTTCTTATTGCCTCAATGATTTCAACCTTGCGGAATCCTAAACGCCCACCCCCGTTTTAATGAAAAAGCTTCTAAGTTGAAGATATTTAAAGAAATTCCGTGAATCGATTCCAAACTTATCCTGAATATCCTTAAATTGCAAAAACCCATCTGAACCCATTAAATCTCCAACTTTCGTAATGCCGCGCTCTGCCCACACAGCCATAGTTTGGTCCGAACAGATTTGCGGGAGCGTGGGATTGCCAAACAATTGAGTGTAGTAATTTATTCTCCCTAACCCCAACTTTTTCCTTAAGGCGGCCCAGATTTTAAAAGCTGCTTGCAGGGTTTTAAATTTGGTTCTCTTGTAATAACTAGGCTCACTAAATTTCAAAAGGCAATTCGCTGCGTCTTCCCCCACCAGTGACCTATAAACATCTGGTGATTTATCTAGAAAATTGGCTGGATCTATAACGCCCCCACCAATCATCCCACACATATACTGAAATGCCGCGGCCCAATAATAAAACTTGAAATCTGGGACAGCCCATCCTCCTCTTTCCAAGGGTAAAGACATATATCGTAAAACCCTTCTTGTTTTGCCATGTGCCCACAAAAATCGATTGGTCATATAATCTAAACTAGTAAGCCATTTTTTCTCGAATTCCAAGGGAATTGCCCTGAATAAATATAAGATTTTTGGGAGAAGAACCATTTTAATCACATTACAGCGGCCAACCAGTGATGGGTGTAGGTTGTGGAATCTATCAAGATCTATATTTGCCTTCCGTATTATCGGAGCAATATTCATAGCCACTAATTTATCAAAGTCTGAGGTTATAATAATCCCAAGATACACCACTGAGTCTATCATACGCGGGTCAGAACTAGCAATCTCCCCATTCACTACAATCTGGGTCTTCTGATTATTTAATGCGTATCCCGAAATTTCTCCAAAAGCTAGAGCTATATCCTCAACAGCCTTTATTGCTGTTACGGGATTAGGTGTTACCAAAGCCACGTCATCTGCATTTGCAAGGACCTTTGTGGGTATCTCATGATATGATAGGCTTGATTTCCCGGCTAGATTCAAATTGCCGTAATAGGGGGTCTATATAGATAGCAAAAAGGAGGGGTGAGCATGGGCACCCCTGCCTGGTGCCTCTTTTTATATCGAAAGGTGCGGTGTATTTCCCATTAATTCTAAGGCGAGCTGTTGGTGCTTTATATAAATTGCTAATAGCCTTGATAAACCCCTGTCCTAAACCAAACCATCTCAATGCCTCCCATAAATAATCCCAGGAGACCCTATCGAAGGTCTTCTCTGCGTCTAGGAGCAGCAGAGCCATAGGGTCCCCTAGACTTCTGCTGCATCGAATAGAGTTATTGCCCGCCGAATGTGTTGAGTCGTCCCTCTCCCCGGAATGAACCCATGTTGATGTGGGAATATTACCTTTCCGATTATAGAATTTAACCTACTAGCGAGAGCCTTAGATAGTATCTTTACATTACTATTTATTAAAGTAATTGGCCTGTATGACCCTGGTTCCCGGGGTGGTTTCCTCTTTTTAGAATTATAATGATATCTGCCCCTGACCAAGAATCTGGAATTGAGCCCCCAAGTTGTGCCAGACATAATATTTAATCAAATCAGAACCAACTTCTTCCCAAAAAGTTTTATAAAATTCAAGGGGGATCTGATCAGGGCCAGCGGCCTTCCCTGAGGGGAGGTTCTTTAAAGCGCAAAGGATCTCATCCTGGGTTAATGCTGCCTCGAGTTTAATGCTATCCTCGCTTTCAATGTTCTGCAATGGTATATCATTGAGATGGCCCTGAATCTGACTATGTTGTATGGGGGGTGCTGCATCATATAGTTGTTGGTAAAATTGCCGAAATACTTCTTGAATCCCTGATGGGTCCGTAATTAGACTTCCGTGTTTGTCTATAATTTCATTTATTTCGCATCCAACGCTCCTTTGCCTAAGTCTAACTGCCAGCAAATGGCCCACTCGTTCGCTGAATTCATGGCACTGTTCTTTTTGGCTAAGAAGAGTTCTGCCGCCTTTGATGCGGCACGATCACCAATTTCTGCCTTTGCCCAGGCTAGCCTGAGAATAATATCCTCTAAGGGTAACCCTGTCTTTACTGCGGTTGCCAACTCCCTCTATTTTAACTAAATTTTTATTCTGCAGTGCCTCACGTTGCTTCTCCCTTTTCTGTCGTGAGAGGCTATAACTAAGTGTCTCCCCCTAATCCCGGCTTTAAAGCGTCCCATACAATCCCAGCGGGAGCGCTGTATCTGTTTATATCCCAATAAATCTTGATCCATTTCTTCATATGGATAATATAGTCAGGGTCTAACAAGAACCCTCTGTCGAACGTCCAGATCCGCTCAACCTGTGCTACACTAGTAAACACCAGTGTAAGGACAAGGGGGTTGTGGTCAGAAAGTATTCTAGGGTGCTTCTCAATTTTAACCCGATACCCTAACGAATGTGAAATAAAAAAGTAGTCGAGCCTAAAAACTGCCTTATGTGGGGCGGAGAAGAAGGTACTGCCAGGATCGTTGCCGTTTAATTGGTGCCATGAATCTATTAGACCATGATTATTAACTAAATTTGTGAGAGCCTTAAAGACTCTCTTCTTGCGTCCCACGTAAATGCCTCCATAACTGTCCCATAACCCACCTGAGCCATCAATATTAAAATCACCACACATTAACAGTGGGGTAGGCCAATTTGCTAGCTCAATATCTAAATATTCCAATGCTTCCGGATCATCAGCCGTAGAGCCATATAGTGAACATAAAGTAAAAGGCTCCCCAGAAAAAACACAATTCAATGCTACCCATCGGCCCCACCTATCAGAGAGTTTCTTCTTAACTACTATATCTTTCCTTCGAGTCAAGATCGCAACCCCCTTGTCTTAGTACCCTGTTTAGTAGCCACCAGAAGGCGAAAGCCCAATTGTTCCAGAATTCCTTCTCTGCTGCCCTCTATGTGAGTCTCTTGAAGACCTAGAATATCGACCTGCATAGATTTCAAAATAATAGCAGCCCTAAGACGTTTGGCTTGATCATTAAGCCCACAAATATTGATCGTGACAATTCTAAGATTAACAAGATTCATAATTACACTTTGTGCCTTTCCTCATACTTGAAGTCAGTACTCTTACTTTCTCTTAATACAACCCTGTGCTCTATAACCTCTCTAAACCAAACTCCCACTATATACTTCATATGCCTTCTATGAATGTGCCAAGCTTGAACGGTTTGCTGTGCTGTACCTTATCCCCCCCGGCCCATTGCCCCCTGGGCAACACCTCCCCCGCTCCCCCCCTACTCCCTACAGAGGCAAATGGGTCGGGCAGACCTGTGTGTGACATTCTGAAACCCAACTCAACTGTCGCCGGCCCTCCAACCCGCGCATCCCCCCCAACCTCGTGCTCCAACATCTTACACACATTTCAAAGAATCCCTCTCCGTGTATTACAAAAAAATCATCATTGCTAAACAACCCGTCTTATATTATATTTACCAGTTAGGTGATTTTTACATCATACTGCCCCGCCCTACCTTTTGAGGCCTTCAATTCTGCCATGAATTCTTGAGCCTTTATTTGTGAAGAGAAAATATGAACTTGGCCCTTAGCTATAACCTTAAGGCGGGCGGGATAAAGGAGATAGGCTTCGCAACCCAGCCCCTGAAACCCAGAGATCATTTGTCGAAGCCTCCACCTGCACTCCACTGTGGCGTGACAGAAATCAGGCCGGGTAAAAAATGTATGACCATCGCAAAGCCGCTTAGCGTCTGGTCAGGCCATATCGATTAGAGCCTGCCGCAGGATAAAGTTCCCGACGTAGATCAGGATTGCCCTGGGGTGCTCTTCCTGCCTCGCTGAATAGTTCCTCTTCTGCACCAATGGAAAGCGATGGGCCCTTTGGATCTCCGTCTCCCAATTCCAGTGTGAAAGTTCCGGGAATGCTCTCTTTAGCAAGGATACCACAAAGGACATTGTGTTCCCCCCTTCCGCATTTTCAGCAATCCCAAGAATACGGACGTTGTTTCTCCATTGGCGATTCTCGAAATCCTCGAGCTTCCAACACATGTCCATCGCCTGTTTTGCCTGCAGCCCTTTGATCTCCTGCAGTTTGTCCACAGCCTCCTCCAGAGCAACCGTTCTATCCTCCACCTGAGTTACCCTTTCAGTCATTTCAGAACATAGCTTGTTTACTTTACGAATAGAGGCCTGCAGTTTCTTTGTTGCTTGAAGCGACCTCCTACTTTCTGTTCTGGCCTCGGTCTGCATTTGTTTTAGCGTAAAATACACTAGATCAAGAGACGGAGGAGGAGCGTTACTCCCGGAGGGAGCAGCTGACCCCTCTGCAGCCCCCGTCTCCCCGTTCACATAGACCTGGCTAGTAGCCGAATAGTCCCATTCCAAATTTCGCACCATGACTCTATCTGTGCTTGACTTTGATCTGATTCTGCGCCTGTGTGAGGCTGATTTGCCGCCGCTTGGCCTTTGTACGGTAGATGATTCGTCCGAGTCTGTTTCATCCGTTATACTTATATCGCTAGGGATAGGCGAGTCAGAATCATCGTTTAGTGAATAGAACTTGTCCCCTTCCGGGGAGCCGTGCGTTGTCGTTGCAGGGAGCTGTGGCAGTTGCAGCAATTGTCCAGAGACCACAAGATTAGGGTCGGCCAGAGTCCTTGATTTGTTAGTGGATACGGCCCCGATGCTTTCCAACAGGTCGTTGTTCTCCTCCGCTAAAACTACTGGCTGTAGTGGAACACATAGTTCAACTGTGCTCGCTAAACCCACTGAGTCTGAGTGTCCAACTATCAGACTCCCATTAGACAATTCTGATTCTGTTTGTGGATTCGACTCCAGTCCTGGTTGCACTTGCAGCCCAATTGTCAGGATGGTCGACAGACCTGAATGCAGAGACTCGTTCTTTTTTTCAATTTCTGTGCTTTTGCCGGAGGTCGCAGGATCAAATATGGATTGACTTGTGCTTGTACTTTTAATTGCGGTGCTTAATGTATCAGGGGGTGCTAGCGAGGCTTTTGCTAGTGCCTCTACCATTGTAGGCTGCCTCAAAGTCCCCTCTATATTTGCCGGCACTGCTGTGCGCAGACGAGTCCCTCCAGCAACACCGGCAGCTCCGTTAACAGTGGCGGGGTCTTTAACTCCGGCAGCCTTTTTTACTTGGGCGCCCCGTTGGCCTGGATTCAGTCCGCGCGCTATATTAGGGGCATTATCCAGCACTTTCAACTCGTCGATATTAGGAGCATTGGGCGCGCCGCAGACATCCGTCAAACTCACAGTTCCCTCCGGAGTTTCTTGCGCCCCTCTGGCCGCCCTGACCTGCTTGGGAGCCATGATTCGCTTCAGCCGCCAGTACCGCCCCAGAGAGACCGCAGAAACCAGGCGTGGGCAGTGTGGACTCCGGACCAACAACCGGAGCAGAGCAGCATAGATGCTTATGCGAGGCAGTAAACTAGCGCCGACCAACCTCATACCGCTTAGCATCCGCCTACAGCATCAAGGCGCAAGCCGCAAACAAGGTGCAGAGTGCGGATCACGGGATGCGGAGTGTGAAGCACTGCAGCCTCGTCAGGTCAGTCCGCCATCTTGCCTCTCCCCCGGCGCTTGGAGATTCCTAATGCACGTCACCTCTGATAATGCGGGTGGCAGAGCAGCTAACTGAGAACTTGATTTTGTTTGGACAGTGAGCTTATTGCAACACGCTTATAGAACGGCCTGGTAATCTCATTCAGTGTGACCTCGGGGTCACAAAACGCAAGAAAGCTGGTCCATTTCACCATAGTTGGCCTGCACCTGTGTTTAAATCTAAAGCTTGTGTTTTTCTGTGCAGTAAACCCCGTAGCATCTATAGAATACTTTCTATGAGAGCTGCATATTCATTGTATGTCATATTGAGTTGGGGTGTGCTTAAAGTACTTCTCTTTTCTGAAAAAACAGCGCTGTGCTGGACTTTAAGGTATTGCGTCTATTTTTTAAACTGCTGGATTTCTGAGTCTCTTCCCCCACCACACTACTTCACTGAGGAGTCTTCGACTGCTACTCTCGCTACCATGAGAATGACGTTTGGTAGGGGTTTTCTTGGCCCAGGTTTGCAGACTGACACAGGAGGCAAATGACCCCCACCACCAGGGTTGAGGCCCAGTATCCCCTGCCTGCCCTGATTACACTGTGGCCCCCTGAACGGGGTCTGACAGATGGTCCAATCAGTCATTTAGAAGGGTGTCTAGAGTTTGTACTATGCCATATTGGGCAATTATTAACAAACCCAATAGGTCTGTTTTTTTTTGCATGACCTGCTTTATATGTAGTTAAAAAAAAAAAAAAGATCACTACATGTTGCTGTTGGATGTTAGCACGGTGAGGGGGAAAACTGGATGTATAGGGTAGTGTTGTGGTGGATGGTAATGCAGTGGTGAAGAATGTTAGTGCTGCGGTCTGGTAGTGCTCTTCCGGGCCCTGTCACTGTGAAATATGGCAGTTAGTGTTGTGCAAGGGTCATATGGAAGGACCAGCCTGTATAAGTGGGGAGTGGTTTTGAGATGCTACTCTGCAGTAAGTATAGGGACACTAATGAAAGGTGCTGACCCATTCCATACCTTAGTAGCAGTAGATGTGTCTTACCTAGCTGGTAACACTGGCTCTTTACATAGTAGGTACCCTGCACATCTCTCCTGTAGGGACTCTACATAATGCTTCATTCACAGTAATGTAGGAATTTAAAGAGGAGCTCTGTACATTGCTCTTCAACTCTGTCTCTAAATCCACAATTAAAATCCTCACTTTACTTTGTGCTGGTGAGAGATACTCCCATCTCCAGTTATTTGTCCGGTTGCGTACTGTCACAGCTTGGCTATAGTTGTCTTTACAAACATATTATTCTTTCATTGCATCTCTGGAGCTGCAGTTTCTTTCTTTTCATTCATAACCTCAGATAACTTGAAGAATGCAGTTTTCAACCCAGTAGAATTTAGTAGCTTAGCCTAGTGTGATTTGGGTTGCAGCAGTTTCTGGCATCCTGAAGACTGAAAAGAGCAAATTTGGGTTCTAGTACTTCCTGTGAGTCTGAACAGTGCATTGTTGATACTTGCTGCATTTTGCATTGCGTCACATCGGCTACCAATTCCAGTTCTTCCTGTAGGCCAGAACCTTGCACTATAGGAGATGTTGTGCGTTTGCATGTTTGTTTTTACATTGTCATCTAGGAATGTCTTTTCTTTGCGGAGAAAACCGTTCCAGACTGTCCTCTGGTGTGTCCTCATGCCTGTGAATGCATGGACCGCAACCGTGGAATGTTTCTTCATAAAGAAAAAAACATTTTGTGTGTGTGTGTGTGTGTGTGTGTGTGTGTGTGTGTGTGTGTGTCTGTCTGTCTGTCTGTCTGTCTCAGTGAGTGAGTCAGACACACACACGTGGCATGGTAGCAGCTGCCAGCCAACCCAACAAAATGTTACATGGGAGCAATGGATGAGTGGATATGGGGTGGAAAAGAAGGAACATGCGGCTGGGAAATGGAGAATGTGTGGGCTGGATAGAGAGCATGAAAAGTCATGCGCTCCCATCGTGTACTAAAAATGGCGAAAAAAAAGTTACGATGTCAACAGTGGAAGAATGCAGCTCCTTCAGTCACAAACTTAGCTAAAGAAGATACACTCCAGGGACGGATTCAATGCAACAATAGGGACGAATGCCATCCAATAAGAAACAGGGAACTTAAATAGACCTGAAAGCCACCCAGTAATCAGCAGACGGTTGACCCAATGCCCCTCTTTCGATTGTACTGTAGACAATAGATACAGCACACAGTTAAAGCCAGAACTAAAAATGGATTCTGCTCTAAAGAGCAGCGCAGGATACTCTCTCCAAGGAAATGCAAGCTCTAAGCGTTTTCTGAGCAGAACCTGTTTCCAAATCCTCTAATGTTTTTATTTTCGAAAGTCAGTTGAAGTTTTTTTTTTTTAGCTGAAACTTCTTATGAAGGTCTTACTACCTAGCTGCACTTTCTGTAAGGGAGCAAAACACATTCTCACGCTTTGTCCAGCAGTCGATCCTGCCTTATCTGTACGGCCCAAAGTGTTGCTTTCAGCGACCATCTCATGGCTAATCGCCATAGTATCTTTTATTTCAAACTTTGTGATGTTATAATTTAGCCGCTTCATAGAAAAAATACAAAAATCTGTCTCTAGACTGACCTCAGTGCCGCGCTACTCCTGTTTGCATACTTTTTTTAGACTTTCCATTTTATATTTAGTTGTAGGTTTCTGCCCTGTCAGAATAAATGGCCTGCTCACTTTGTGGGACTTCCCCCCCCCCTCCCCCCCAAAAAAACACTCATCCTTACATGCATGTTGCATGCAATTAATATACATTTTCTCATTATGTGAATTGTTTCATACACGATATACTGCATGTAAAAATCCTCGGTTTAGGACTTTGGTTGACTGGAAAGAACCCAATGCAATGATTTTTCAAGGCTGGTAAATATTTGCTGTTGACTTTGGCCCGAAGTTTACTTTGTATTCATCAAACGAGGCAGCTTACCTTTGTACAGCCAAAGTCACGGAGTAAGTCAGTTCGTGCAAAGTTACGTCTAAAACAAAAAATGTTAATGATTAGCATGTGTGACTAGAAATCAATAATAAACTTTTTCATCATGTTTACATTCACTTAGAATTTTATCCAATGTGGACAGCAATGATATGCTCTCTCTGGTCATTCGTGTGATCTAACTCTATAAAATAACCTTCAAACTCCTCCTAAAACTCCTGTGTATGTACCCATGGGAACAGAGAAACCAACAGATGTCCTCTGGCAATAGGGTAGTTTTTAGAAATGGGGTCTATGGTTGGCAGAGGTATGCACCCTGTCCAAGGAGGGACCCACAATCCTAGTCAGGGTAAGTAAGTTACACAGCAAACATAACCCATGCTCACTGCCTTGGTAGCTTGGCACAGAGCAGTCCAGTTTATCCACAGACGCAAATTGTAAAGTATTTGTGTACAAACACACAGTGAAACCACTACACAAAAGTACTCCACACCAGTTTAGAAAAATAGCCAATATTTATCTGAGTAGAACGAGACCAAAACAACAAAAATCCAACATACACAAGTCAAGATATGAATGTTTAAAGATTAAATAAAAATGCAGTGCTTAGAAGTCTACAGCTCCAACTGGGGCTATCTGGTAGCGCTTGACCAGGACAAATCCAAAAGTTCTGTCCGACCGTGATGGAGCGTGGACTGGATACAGGAATCGTGCAGATCCCCTTACAGTATCTTGGATGCATCGAAAATCAAAGACGGTGCATGGCGCACAGGAGGTGAGGCGTCGTAGATGCATGTGATGTGTCAGTTCCTTAAGGCGGTGCAGGGTAGTTCAGCTTTCCATTCAGAGATGATGCATTGTGCAGAGGAGTTGATGCGTCTGTTGCTTGTGCCGGGTCTCTGTTCCTGACACACAGGGCTGGGGCTGCATCGGATTTGGAGCGGTGTGTCACGGACTTCGGTGGAGCGGTGCTCGAGACTCACACAGCGGCTGATCTTCAGAGGCTTTGCGTCGGCAAAGTCTTGGCTGCGTTGTAAGTCACGGTCATTGCGTTGCGCACTCAGCGAGCAGGGACAACAGCTTTTGTGCAGGCAGCGGCGATGCGTCGAGTGTTGCAGAAATGCGCCAGTTCCGAACTGATGCTTAGAGTCGATGTCCGGGTTCTTGGTTGCATCACCAATGTCACCTCCAAGGGCCCAGGAGTGGATTTGGCATCACTTGGCTGGACAGGACTCACAGCAGAGGTGCTCAGGTTCTGGTAGCAAGATGCAGGTGAAGACTTTGACAACAAGCTCCCTCCTAACAAAGGAGCAGTGATGGGTGTACAGGTCGCAAAAGCACATACAGGGTCTTAACGACGAAATTCTATGGAACCAACTCAGCACTCGTTAGTCCCACCCATCGGTGTCATGAAGTACCCAAGTATAACCTCCACAGCCTTATGAGGGACCCATGGTGGAAATGTAACATGTGCTTTCCCTTTTATCACTGCAGCACCCAGACCCTTCACACTAGGGCACTGACAACCAAGCACCTTAGAGCCATCACATATGTGTAGATGAATATCACAACACACAGTCCCTAAGTTAGGAATAACAATTACAGACACCTTGCACAGGGAACATATGGGTCAAACAACTTGTTCCCTGGACCTTTTGTTCACTGAAATGCGTTTCTATACTAAGGCATATGGAGAACATGCCATCCATGTCTCCCAGCTGGGATCACTTCCACCTTAACCTATCTTTATATGTATCTGACGCCTGATCTATATTAATTACATCACCACTTTGGACTGGTATGTGATGCAGTACCAACACAGCCCATTTATGTTTTCCAACTACTGTGAAAATTACTAGTGTGGTCGGTACAAGAAAAGTACACTTCCCAGTGATAACAATGTATTCATCATGCAATAGTGTGGGATAATTGACATATTGTGTGCTCCTCCCCCCCCCCCCCCGCCCCCTCCCCTTGGATGCCTCTCATGCTACTGCTCACATTTTATATGCAACCTGTAATCCCTGACAATATGCCGCTGTGAGCTCCTTTTCAACACCGCCTAACAGCTAGTGGTGAATCTGGACTACATCTCCCATGATACCCTAGCATGCGCTTATGCACGCACCTACCAGGGCTGGGAAAAGCAACGTGCCAGCTGGAGGTGTACCGGTTTTTCAAAAATAAGTGTGTGTATGAGACTGAACAAGACAGCAATGAGTGGAACATAAATGTGTGCATTCTCAAGCATGCAAATTTTGCACACAAAGAGAGGACACGTGTGTCATGGAGGGTGAGTCACATGATAGCCAACATTGTTATACCATGTGTATCTGTATCTGCAGGTATATCCCTGAGTGGCAAGTATCACACGTTATGTGAATGCTTTGAGTATTTTTGCATGTCGTACACAAAAATATGAAACGCAAGACATGTCAATGGGGAGTGACATATTTACGAACCCCCCCCCCCCTGATGAAAGCCCAGGACCTTTTTAGGTTGTGAGTATAGGGCTGAAATAGGTTGTTATTTTAGGGTCATAGGACTATTGCATCCTAATACCCCGACATAGTGTTTATTTTTAACCTTCCTACCCACCCCAATAATGAAGGGTTACCTTGGGAGTTAGTGATGAATTTTCTCTTTAAAGTTACGTCCCCTATTCAACTATCTTCATAAGTGCTCCTTGGAATATGGTCAAGACCACACTGACCTTTTAGGAGTCAGGGTGAACTCGATGATGAAGCATGCCACTATTGGAGTGGGTGAGGGTTGTATTTAGAGCCCACAGGTGTAGCACATCACAGATTTCCCCTTTTTTCTTTGTGGAGATGCTTGAACTCCACAAGGATACTCTGTGGTTAGTAGAAGTATTTGATGTCCCTGACACTTCAGCAACAAGAGGCAAGCTCAGTCAAGCCCTTGGAGAACCTCCAAAAGCAGAATGCAGACAGTAAAGTCCAGTCTGCTCGCTCCCAGGGTAAGAAGAAGCAGGACAACACAGCAAAGCAGACAGCAGTTGCAGTCCCCCCTGGCTGCACAACAGCTCTTCTTTCTGGTAGAATGTCCTCAGTCCAGAAGTGTTCTTA
Source organism: Calotriton arnoldi (assembly GCA_963921515.1). NCBI lineage: Eukaryota > Metazoa > Chordata > Amphibia > Caudata > Salamandridae > Calotriton > Calotriton arnoldi. The sequence continues at coordinate 784,339 of CAWUFW010002241.1, read as the reverse complement.
GTCGATGATGTCAGAGGTCTAGTACTTATACCAATTTTAGCCTTTGAAGTAGGGAGACTTCAAAGAAAGGTCTTTGTAGTGCACAAAACTGTGCCCTTCCCTGCCCTGGCTCTATACATACTACAGGGGGTGGAGACTTCTTTGTGTAGGGACAGGCACTGCTCTATTCAGGTGCAAGTGTCCGCTCCTCCCACCACTTTCGCTCAGAAAGTCCCATCAGCCGGGTGATGGGTCATCGGGATATGCAGGGCACACCTCAGCTCCTTTTGTGGGTGACTGTCTAGAAAAGAATTCGCAAAGCCCAACTGTCATCTAACCCAGACGTGTATTCTAGGGACAGGCAGAGAGGCACAGAATGGTTTAGTAAGAAAATACCATCTTTCTAAAAGTAGCATTTTCAGACCTGCAATTTAAAAACCAACTTCACTAAAAGATGTGTTTTTAAATTGTCTGCCCAGAGACATCAAACTCCAATTTTCTATCTGCTCCCAATTGGAAGATATACTTGTAAGATGTTAAAGGGCAGCTCCAATGCTAACCCGTGGGAGAGATAGGCCTTGCAGTAGTGAAAAATGAATTCAGCAGTTTCTTACTACCAGGCCATGTAAAACTTAAAAGCACATGTCCTACCTTTAAATAGACGCCACCCTGCCCACAGGGCTAATTAGGGCTTACCTTAGGGGTGCCCTACAATGTAATAAAAGGGAAGGTTTGGGATTGGCAAGTAGGTACACTTGCCATGTCGAAATGGCAGTTTAAAACTGAACACACAGACTCTGTTGTGGTAGGCCTGAGACAAGTTTTAAGGGCTACTCATGTGGGTGACACAATCAGTGCTGCAGGCCCACTAGTAGCATTTGGTTTACAGGCCCTGAATACACACATTGTGCACTGTACTAGGGACTTATTAGTAAATCAGACATGCCAATCATGGAGAAACCAAATGCTACTATCTTTTAGACACAGAGCACAAGCACTTTAGCACTGCTCAGCATTGGTACAGTTCCCAGAGTCCTAAAACCAGCAAAAACAAAGTTCAGCATACTGTCAAAAACAGGAGGCCAGAAGCAAAAAGACAGGGGAACACAGCCCAGAAGATGCTAGGTCAAACATGTGTCCCTAACTGAAAGTGGGGACAACTACCCATCCTGTTGGGAGTTCTCTTCTCTAAAGTGGAAGAACCTGGAAAGACTATTAGCATTGACGTGTTCTGTTCCAGGACTGTGTTCCACCTTAGTCCTTTCCCTGTAGGGAGATGGACCACCTCAACAGTTTAGGATTGTCACCCCTCATCTGTATTAACCATCTGAGGGGTCTGTGGTCTGTCTGAACCCTGAAGTGAGTCCCAAACAAGTAGGGTATTAGCTTCTTCAGTGCCCAGACCACAGCAAATGTTCCCTTTCTATTGCGCTTCACCTCTGTTCCCTGGGAAGTAACCGCTTAGTAATGAAGGCTACAAGTTGATCCAGGCCCTCTTTGTTTAGTTGTGAAAACGCGGCCACCACGCCATGCTCTGAGGCATCAGTCTGTACCATAAATTCCATGGAGAAATCAGGAGCCTTGAGCACAGGCGCCATGCACATGGCTTCCTTCAGGGTGTCAGAAGCAGTCTGGCACACCTCTGCCTGCATCACCCGATGTGGCTGCTTCTTGGAAGTCGGCTGTGTCGATAGGGCAACAATGGTGCCGTATCCCATGATGATGAATCTCCTGTAATAACTGGTGAGGCCTAATAAGGCACTTACCTCTGCACCAGGGGGGTGGGGGAGGCTTGGCATCCAGAACCACTGGACTGGACCAAGGGCTGTTGGAGGACTCAATAACTCCTAACTCCAACATCTTGGAGACTTCCTCTATGATGCTGGCCCTCACTCTGTCAGATAACCTGTTAGTTTTGTGCTTAACAGGATGGCTGTCCCCAGTATCAAGGTCATGAGAACACCAATGGTTGACTCCCTCCACTGACCATGCTGTCTTTGAAAGACAGGAGGTCAGGGAGAGGTTCATCCTCCTTTTCCACCCCATCATCACCAAGAGCATGGTCAACTCTGACCTTTCAAAATGTGGTTTGAGGCTTTCCACATGCAGGACCCTCTAAGGGTTCCTACGAGTCTGCAAGTCCACCAGGTAGGTGATGTCACTCTTGCGCTCCTTCACCTTAAATGGGCCAGACCATTGGCCATGTAGAGCATGGGGCTCTACTGGCACCAACATCCACACCTTTTGACCAGGCTGAAACCAGCATTTCATGTTGTCCTGGCTAGTTTCCAGATTCTCCTGGGTAAGTTTCCGGAGGCGTACAGTCTGGTTTCTGTAGGCCAGCATGTAACGGACTACATCCTGGGGTGGCTTCTTGGGAATTTACTCCCAGCCCTCCTTCACCAAATTGAAAGGTCCTCTCACAGGGGGCCCATGCAGAAGTTCATAAGGGCTGAAGCCAACCCCCTTTCTGCACACCTTCCTGTAAGCAAACAGAAGGCATGGTAAGACGACATCCCACTTACGCCTCATGGGTTCGGAGAGGCTCATAATCATGCCTTTCAGGGTTCAGTTGAACCTTTCAACCAACCCATTGGTCTGGGGGTGGTAAGGCGTGGAGAACTTGTAGGTAATTCCACATGCCTTTATGTTCAAGGACATGAAGTTGGTACCGCCTCCTTAGGGAAACCCACACGGGGTAAAGATCCCCATCAGAGCCCGGGCCATGGCGGGCGCAGTCACTGTCCTGAGAGGGATAGCTTCCCGATACTGGGTGTAATGGTCCACCAGGACCAACTTGTTGCCCATGGCTGTCTTGGGATCCAGTGGCCCCACAATGTCAATGCCCACCCACTCAAAAGGGGTGCTTACGACAGGGAGCGGTTGCAAGAGAGCCTTGCGTCTCCCTCCAGTCTTGCCACTCGCCAGACAGGTACGACAGGACCTGCAGAACACATCTGAGGTCATCCTCATCTGTTGCCAATAGAAGTGGATGACAAGCCTGTCAAAGGTCTTGTCCTGCCCCAAATGACCTGCAAAAGGCACATCATGCGCCAAACCCAGTAGGAAGGCTCTGAAGCACTGGGGTATCACCAGCACACAGGCTGCTCCAGGCTCAGCAACCTTAGACTCGCTATATAGGAGATCATTCTGTCAATAGATAAGGTGAGTTCCAGAGGTGTCGCCAGCTGCCTAGGCCTCGGCCTGCTTCTGAACACTCAGAAGAGTAGGACACTCTTTCTGCACTGCTCAGAACTTCTCTCTGGAGGGACTTCCATCCTGCTGCCACTGGGACAGCTCAGGTTCCCCAGTTTGGCCACATATTCCCTTGTAGGTTCTGTGGTGTCCCCTCAGTTTTAGCCTCCTCCTAGACCGTCGGAATCTCAGGAGCAGGTTTCTCGTGCCCCTTGCCCTTACCCTTCATGGCAAAGACTTGTGTGACTCTTTCAGGCTCCAGGTCCTTCTGACCACTTTCACATGCTGCCATGGACCATGTGGTCAGGCACACCCACTCGGGCAATCCCAACATCTCCAAGCGTGACCTGAGCTCCACCTCCTTCCAGGCGGTATGCTTAAAGTCCTTGCCCAGCAGACAATCCACAGGCATGGATGGACTCACAGCTACCATTAAGGAACCTGAGACCCCTCCCCATTCAAAGGGAACCTCAGCCCCCACACATTGCCGCTCACTGTTGTCTACAGCAACTACTTGGTGGACCACATTAGGGACCACCTGCTCTGAAGACATCAGATGCCATCTGACAGTTGTCATGCTGGCTCCTGTGTCTCTCAGAGCCTCCACCCTCTTCCCATTGATGGTCACCCACTGCCTGTACTTCCTGGTGCTGTCAGGCATGAGGGTTCTCCAGACCATCTCGCTGTCAACTAGAGAAACTAGGGTCATCTCAGATGCCCCCCCCCCCCCATTAACTGGGACCAACTCCTTCCCAAGGACACAACCCCCCACCAGTGGGGGGTTGTGTCCGCTTGGGACACTTGGGATCCCCGCTGACTTGCCCTCCCTGATTACATTCAAAGCACTTCAGGGGTCTCTTCCCTGCAGGCTTTCTGAAGGGAGCAACTATTCTTTTCAACAGGGAGTTTGGAATCCTTACCCTGCGAGCTAGTTTGGGGCCCTTTTAGAGAACTCTTTTTATTTATATCCCTCCCCCCCCCCCCCCATTCTTCTGTTGGGGACCCTTCCTACCCTTGGCTAATTCTCCCACATACAGCTTCTTGTGGACCCTGGTGCTGAGCCAACAGTTAGCCTTCTAGTAAACTTCCTGGGGTCAGTAAGCTTACTGTCAATCAAGTGCTGCTGCAGCTCTGGAAAACAGACTAAACATGTGCTCTTGTGCAATCAAATTGTACAGTCCCTGATAGTCTGTTACCTCGCTGCCCTTCACCCAACCGCCCAAACATTCTACCCATGCCTGGTAGAATTTCTCACTTGTCCTAAACTTCTGCCTGTATTTATCTGTGGTCAGACCATATCTCCTCCTCAAGTCTTCCTTCATGTCGGACTAACTTAACTGGGATGTTGGCGCTGGTGCCATCACGGTGTCCCTCCCCTTCACTGCAAAATGCTTCCACAAGCCCACCCCCAATCTCTATCAGGGACCCTGTACATGTGTAAAGCTGCTTCATAGCACTGAAACCACTGATTTACGTCCTCTCCCACTCGATAATCAGCCACCACATTCTTGGTTATATGTACTTTTCCCTGAACCTGTACTGAAGATGCGCTGCCACCATCTGTGCTGGACTTGGCTTTTAAATCCATCTCCTTCAAGCTCCGTTCCTTAGGTAGAAGCATCTTCTCCTCCAATACCAATTTATCTTTTTCCAAATCCACTTAGAGTTGGCAGTCTCCATCCTGAGCTTCCTTTCTTCCCGCCTGTTTTTCAACTCTGCTGCAGACAGACTCTTGGATGAAACACTACTGCCAGCTCTGGAGGGAGCCCTTTCACCATTCAGGCTGCTTTCCCCCCCCCCCCCTCCACCCCCCCCCAGGCAATGCTGGTTCCTGCAGCCATTCCGGATGCACTCCTCTACAACATCATTCTCCTCCTTTGGATGTCCATTTGCATCTCTGGTACTGCGGGTACTCTTTTTGCTTTCTTCACGTCATCACCAGTGTAAATGAGCTACAATTTACTGTAGTTCTTCTACGTGTTTAATAAAGCTTATTGGAATAAAGCGCTACAGACCTTCGATAATCCTGTATCGCCTTTAATTCAACCACCTGTTCACTAACCAAACCATCTCACGCAGAAACGCGATGACCCTTTACCCTGATAATCACCCAACTCAGATGCCCAGTGTCACATACCACTTTAAATAGCCAAGTATTGTCAGTTGTCAATGTTTTTTCACATGTTCCATAGAAGTTGAGCTACTGTGCAACGTGATTTAAAGTAAAAAGAAAAAAGCGACATGACGCAGTCAATGCTGGCCGCATTGTAGCAATTTTTTTTTATTTTTTTACTTTAAGCCATGTTGCACCGGACCCCAACTGCTGTGCAACATGTAAACAAAACATTGAAAAAGCCAATAAATTTTGCATAGGCGAAGCCTGTTGGCTTTGCCAGTGCTTGTTAATTTTTGGTTTCTTGGGGCTCTGGGCTCAGTCGTTTTGAATCTCAGATGCTGGAGTCTGTCTCCTCTGGTTACCTAATGTGAAACCGGAGCAGAAAATTGCCTAGAAGTAGAAGAACTTAGTATTATATTGGATTAACATTTATTATGTATTCAAACATCAGCACAGATATTTAGGAACATAGCAGAAGAGTAACAGTAAATACCTTACAAGCAGTGCTTTAAATGGGCCGGTACTCACCGGTACTGAGTACCGGCACTTCTCATTTTCACCGCTCTGAGTACCGGCACTTCTCTGCTGCCAAGGAGAGTACCGGTACTCATCAAAGGTAGGCTCATTGTTGCTTTGGCTCACGAGCACGAACGAGGCTGTCCGACAGCCAAAGCGCCTCTAGCCCAAGCTGAGCCACCTCAAAACAATTCAGCAGGACTCGCCTGCATAATGTCCGGTGTTCACCACCACGCTGTGTTTGACAGAGCAGGGTCCATTCAGGCCCTATGCTGTCAATCACATTCACACCATGGTGTGCAATTGTACACACACTCGAATCCAGGCATCCCGCTGACAGCAGCAATAGCAGCAATTAAGAAAGCCACGGGAGATAAGGAGTGTAAAATGGCCTTTATCCCACCTGAGTCTTTTGTGTGAGTGTCTGTCTGCTTGTGTCTGGGTGTTTGCCTGCTTGTGTGCGCATGTTTGTGTTTGTGTGTGTGAGAGAAAAGCAAGTGAAAGAGGGAGAGAATCCAGACACTAGGGAGGTGTTTTAAAGGACATTCTTGGAATGCTTTGTGAGAGCATTGCTGCTTGTTTCTGTGAGTGAGCACTCAAGAATATATAAGTAATCGGCCACATAGTAGAAGTGTCTTATATGTCTTGTCCTTAGCCCCGCCCCTAGCCCCGCCCACTTGCTACACTCATAGCTCATTTTAAGAGCACCTGCACTTATTTGTTCCCATTTAAAGCACTGCTTACAAGTAGCTCTGTCTTGCTGTCTTGAACCAAGGCTTGTCATTTTTTGCACTTGTGTTGCGAGTTTTTTTTTTTATTATTCCATGTATACTACTTTGTATAGTCAACATGTGAATTAATCATAGCATTTGAGGGTACCTTCCTATATAGTGTTTTGGAGCCAAGATTAAGAGCAAATTGTGGTCAATGCATTCCCATAAGCGGATATCTTTAGCACAGTTCAAGCTCTTCCCAAGGCTTGATGTAGAGTTGTCACTTTTCCTAGATTTTTACTTGTCATGTTACATTCCAGAAAGCTGTGAGTGGTTGGTGTTGCAGCAGAATGTGATGTTGCCTAAAATGAGAATGATTCATAGCAGCCAGAGGGGTAGGCGGAGAGTCGAGAGGGAAGGTGTCTGAGTAAACGTATAGGAGAGTGGCTTCAGATGAATGGGATGATGATTTATAGCCAGTGCATCTGAGAAGTCTGGAAGTAGAAGGGAAGCGTAGTGTCTGGAGCAAAAGGAACCATATGAAGTTAGTGAGTGAAAGAAATGACTCATTCACTCATTGCTCACCAACCTTTATTAGGTTGAGCGTACGAAGCGCATGCGCTGTCTCTCGAGACATGGAGTATCTGATCTGGGGGCTTTCAGCATGCCCATCACTTCTCATTGGTTCCTTCCTGTGACTTTCAAAATGCCTTGTTTTTCAGAGGTCAAACCCTGCCATTTGTTCCTCCTTCTGCTCAGTTGTTCCTTCCCATGCTACTGGCCCTCTTACATATATAATTTTGCGCCTGGACATTTACTTTTAATTTCGGGCACTATTTTTTACAGTGATTTCTGGGCGTAACACCAGCACACGTGCCTTCACTCGCTCTGTTCCTGTTTTCGATCGGAATTTAATTTGGTTTCAGCATTGTTTACATTTAGTTACAATTGTTATGTGCAATGCTTATGATATTTTTTTTTAGGTATCATGCATTTATTTGGTTTCGTTTGAGGCTCGGCGTGTCTCTGCAGTAACACCATTGGTTAACTTTGATTACAATTATGCTACAGTTAGAGCGCAGTGAGCGGTGATTGACCTTTTATTGTATTTTAAAACGTATTTGTTTAATCTATTAATGGGATTTGGTTATCTAACCTAACCCGAGCAACTACTCAACATTACCAGACAGCCATACTGCAAGGGCAACTGCTTTTTAACTCTGGTAGGACCATACAATCGTCCTACCTCTATCTCCATAGCCTCCCAACACACCTGCGACTGTTTGAACATACGCCAGACTCAGCGTTTTTGTGGCAGAGATACACTGTGGGCGCGAGCTTAGACTGCTATGTACGTCACCTTTGCAGGCTTAGGAGTGTCCTAGGTTTTTAGGTCTAGGAAAGAGATCTCTTGAAATCGATTCCGCTTTTGGCTTTAAAACGTGCACGCGTTGCATTGCTTTTAATGGCAACGCGTGCACGTTTGGCGATTCCCTTGCGGGCACGAGCTTTGGCACCATCTGTTTCTAATTAACTTGGAAACAAATGGTGCCCCTGCTCGCGCACGCAAGGGAAACGCTGTGTGGCTTTTTTTTTTTTTATGTTGCTGCCTCTGCTTATTAAAAGCCCGCTCGTTCCTTGAGGTGCAACAGAAGAAGGAAAGGCGCAGTGGCGCTCGCTGCCGTTTTGATTGGGCGAGTAAACTCAAAGCAGCGGATTAAGGCTGAACATACAAATGCAGCTTGGACATCTGCGAGGCTGCGGCTATCCCCGTCAGCTTGTTTTATAGTTTCATGGATTGTATTTTGGTGGCATTTGCACTTTATAAACAGACTGTGTTTCTGTAGGTGTGCATTCCTCGGCTCGTGCACATTGTATTTATTTTGGACTTTTGCGCTAGTGTGGAGGCATTGATAATTTAGTAACGGATGGTATGTTTCATTTATTTTCTTTGCCTTTGTCATGTTTTAAGACTTTATTTGATTTGTGCTTTCGGACAACAACGCACTTATTTAGTGGTATTTCTACTTCGTAAACACACAGTATGTTTCTTTTGTTTTGGGGATTCGGCTTGTATACCCTGTATTTATCTTTCTAAACACACATTCGTTTTCACTCCTCGGCGAATGATTTAGGACTGTTTTTAAAATGTAATATCCTTTCCGGCTTTACAACTACAACATGCTTATATTGTGGCATTTGCACTTTACAAACACACGGATGTTTCTATTGTTTTCGTCCTTGGCTTGTGTACACTGTATTTTATTTGGGGGGCTGTCTCGCTTATGTGGTGGCATTTGTATTTTATGAACACATGGTATATTTCCTTTGTTTTAGTTTCACGGATCGTGTTCTAGGACTAATCATTTTAGGCTTACCGACAACAGAGTGCTTATCTTGTGGGATTTGTGTTTTGCAAACACGTGGAATGTTTCTTTGGTTTTGGTTTGTTTACGTTTTGGTGCCGCATCTTGTGTACACTGTATTTATTTTGTGCTTTCCAACGACATATCGCTTATGTATGGGCATTTCTAGTTTATAAACATACAATATGTTTCTATCGCTTATGTTCCTCAGGTTGTGTGAGGGGCAAAAAAAGTCATGGGATAGGAATGGAAACATGTTTTTTTGTTTTCCTTATTTTGCAGCAATACATGTGGCTGTCACGTCGGAGGTCTTTTGTTCCCTATCTACATTATTACCTTTTGCCAATGTGCGATCGGCACCCCCATCGTATTTCACATGGCAGTAAAAGTTAATGGGCTTTTAACCTCCTGCTGGTACAGTTTACACTTGTTTGAAAATCACTGCAATGTGTCTGCTTTCTGTTGACGCAAAAATTTAAGTGTGGTAAATGGTTCTTTGTTCGTTTTAAGATTAAACCAAAACACAACCCATATGTTTTGTTTGAAAATGTTTTCACTTTGCCAATTTTTGAAACATATTGTGTAAAACTTTAGACTTGTTCAAATCTACTTTTCGGATTAACGGAAAAAGCAGATTTTTAAACAAACTTGATCAGCGTGAACACACAGGCTTTATAGCACTTATGTTTTGCTTACCTTTGTTCTGATTAAAGATTGTAGTTTTTTAGTAAATTCCAAGTACAATGTGCATACCTGGTGGCATTTCTACTTTATAAAAACAGGTTTTGTTTACAAATTTAGTTACATGCGTTGCTTTTCTAACAGGGATGAAAACATTGGCAGTATTGTAAGAACAAAAAAAGAAAAAAAAAATGTAAGTCTTTTTTAATAGGCTTGTTCAGTTGTACATAATGTCTTCTTAGTTATATATAAGGTAACAAAAATTCGTAACACTTTTTATTATAACTTTTTAGCATGCTGAACAGCAGCCACGCTGCTCTAACACATAGCTTGATCACATTAGCAAAGCCAAAAGCTCTGGCTAAAGACTTATAAGGCCCCAAAGGCGAGACCTATTAGCTATGCCAGTGCTTGTTTTTAAAGACACAGCATACACTTTTTTGAGTAGCAATACTTGCTTTTGCTTGGGACTTTCGCCCTTTGACAATATGCATTAGCAGCTACAGAGTTCTGACTTTTGAGTTTGAGTCCTTGCTAATCAAAATCTCTCTGTACCACCAGCTTCCTCGTCTATGACCACTGCTTATTCACAGTGTGAATGATGGGGAATATGGGCATCGCCGTTCCAAGATATTTGTGAATACACTTACCACATTGTTCTGTGTCCCGCCCACACCACTGATAAGCAGGCGGACTGCCTCAGTCAACTCCATACTGTACGAGGCTGCAACTAGAATGGGGTCATGACCAGATCATGACAGCCCATCCTTTTCTGAAAGCAGCCACCTTCAACATAGTCCACTGGGAAAAAGTCAGGGGAAAAAGTCAGCGTGGCAGAATGAACAACACTGCCCTGATGCTGAGTACTTATAATCAGTGCTTGAAATGGAAAAATAGAAGAGCGGGCACTCTGTATCAGAGTACCTGCTTGTTTCTGAGAAGTACACAAGTATCAAGTGGGAGAGAGAGGAGAGGTACTGAAGCCAGTTCACTTCCCGCGTATGAATGTGTAAATCAAGGAGAACTAGCTATAATATCGGTGCTCCTAGTGTATGCTTGTACAAGGGAAACACATTTGTGTTTTTAGAAGACCCTCACTCACCAACCTAGTTGGTGACATGCTTCATCATTGGGTCCCACCCAAAGTACCGAATGCACCTTGGGTGTGCTTCGACGCCTGGATACAGCGGAGCAGGTTTTGTGCAGTGAGTGTGCAGTGAAGGTGAATGAATGTGAATTAAAAAACTGTCCAGAGGGTCCCAAGTAACAACAAGCATTGGCATAGCCAATAGGTCTCCCCTTTGGGACCTTATAAGTGTTTAGTTATCCAGCACAATATCCTTGGTGCAACAACATCAACTGTTGCATGGATAAACACTTATAAGGTCCCAAAGGCGAGACCTATTGGCTATGCCAATGCTTGTTCTTTTTCGGATTGCTCACAAACCTTTCGTAAGACCTACGGGTCTGACACGAGAATCCCATCACACTAAAACACTATTTTAAAAAAATCTGTAGTCTATGGAAGATGTGACTAATTTTTACCAAGTGCAGAGTGTGACAGCTCGTTGAGAGTTATGAGGTTAATCCAGAGGACTGGCAGTCCCTGAAATTGAAGCTTCTCCCACGAGGCCTAGAGTTATTTCCTGATTGTAGTGACTGGAAAAATACAAATTTTTTCTTCATGCTGGAGTGATGTCTTTAATTGTACTAGCTAGGAGGTTGATACAGAAGCTATTCAGAAAGTTCTGGAATCTCAGACTCTCACCAAAAAGGATCAAGCATTTGCAATGTAATAGGTCTAGCATTACTGAAAGTTTATCCTATTGGCGTTGCAAATAATAATAATAATGCAAACCCAATATCAAGCTATCAGTAATGTGAGACCTATTGCATTGCAGATGCTTGTTTCACTTATAACTTACTGTGTCATGGCTGATGCCATCATTTTTTGCCGCCTTAAAAGCTCATTGGAGGTGCATAACAGAAGCCTCCAACCTTTAAGTGACCCCCATCCCTTCAAGACCACCCTCCCCCCCCCCCCCCTTCAGCCCAAGGCCAATAAATATCTGAGATTATGGGCCCCTCTTTACATTCCTCAGGAGGGCCCCATCACTTTGTGTTACGCCACTGGCTCCAGCAAAAGGCCTCCATCCCAGTCCTCAATGGAACTCTTGTTTACTCATTTATCTATCACCCAGAGTTTCATTCTCCTCATCATCCCTATCCGTGGAAGAGCAGTAAAGAGGGCTAGTCACAACCAACCTATTTTGATATCGCTTATCGGAGTCCATTTCCTTCCAGCTGCCGTCTGGGTTGTTCCCTTTTTTAGGTCTGAGGTAGCAGCGCAGCTGTCTGATTGACCTATTTTTATTAATCCTTTAAAATGTGCATATGGTGGACTTTGGCTCTACCCAGAGTATTTCTCTCACACTTCATTCTGTTTTCAAGTGTATCAGTCCGCCTCCAATGGAAGGCTTATATTGTAATCCACTATGACCTATTTAACTTCACAGAAGAACACTGAATCCTCACACATTAAATACTTTGTCATGCATGTATTTTATACAGAAAGCAGTTACTTTCTGTTTTGTTTATTCCACTGCAGTAGTAATAATGTTTTCGAATAGTTTAGTCAGTACTTGAAATTGCCTACTGAAGTGCCCGATATACACTGACAAAGCATTGGCAAAGCCTACAAGTCAGGTTTTAATATGCCAACACAGGCATGCACAAATGATGTTTGCACACAGATGCACACTAAAGTCAGACCTATTGTCTCTGCCAATGGTTGTTCTAGTTGGTGCTCTTCTGCTTCTCCTGTGGCATCACAGTGAGTCTTTCGTTCCAGGCACAACCAAGTAATGCTTCAGGAGTTGTATGTGATCCTGGTCTGAGGATACCTAGGTAGGAAAGTAAGCAACATTAATTTGCTGCATTTTCTTTAACACATCCAACATGTATAATTTTTTTTAAGACATGAATGCATTTTTTGGACGCTGTGTTTTTGTCAACCGCATGATTTCTTCATAAAGCCTTAAACTGGTTAAAGTTGTGCAGTCCTTATTTAAAGGCAAAAAACAAACCTTAGATGACCCACTTTTGTGTAGGAGGTGTGTAGTAAGGTTCTTTGTGTTGACTTACTCAGCTTCTTTGCTTCTCTCTCACATTAGTCACGTTAACTCCTCAACGTCCTAATTGGCTGTGAACAGTATGTCGTTCTAGTTCCTTCCCAAATTCACATGGTGAAAGGGTCAGTGAGTGCCCTGCCTACGGGATGGCTTTTTCTGTTGTGTATAACCCTGTACGAGCCTGACCCCAGCATTGCAGTGACGCACCTTGAATACAACACACAGACATCCACCATTGTGATGGAGGTGTGGGCCATTCTGGTGGAACTCTGAGCCACCCATCTCTGCAGACAGTATTCAACACTGAATGGAAGGGTCAAAGAAAGGACCAGTGGCCTCAGCAGCCACCGTACCGTGCTTTGTTGCTTCATCACCATGTGTTAGTTCGACTCGAATACCCGACTCCCTTCTATCTGTTCACTGCCTGACAGTAGAGGACGCTTGGTGCGTCTTTCTCTGCACGTGTATTTGGGAACATATTTCTAAAGTCATGTCATCCGAACAGGAAACACTTTTGTTCGTTTTCTAATCTAAATTTGGGGTTCATAGTGTGTCGCGCACATAGTTTGGTTACAGTTGTTCCGCTCTACTCACGTCACCTACATTTTCTTTTCAGCTTTTCAAAAACTATCACAAGTGGAGAGCTGAATGTCCTGAAATAACTGCAGACCTGCGTCCATCTTCTGTGCTCGGCCTCCTGCGCAGTGGTTACCACGGCGTGCTGAGAAAAAGGGACTCCAAGGGGAGCCGAGTTCTCATTTACAGGATTGGTAAGCGACTGCTTCTCCGCTTTGTTCTCTGTCGTTGTCTTCTCTTTTCACGTACTGGTGTCCTTATGGAGAATATTCGCGTCCAGCCGAAGAGTTTCAGCCCTTTATCACCAAAATAGGAACATAACTTTACGATATGTTATGAAATAAGGATTTGTAGTTTTAGGCACTTTGATATACTTTATTGTCTAAATAAAGTATCTTCTGAATTGAATTGAAATAAGGATCGTGATCAATGTATTTTGAATGTACATGGGGTTGATGCGGATTACAGCGGCGTTCCTCATTTACAAATCTATTTTAGTAAATGCAAGATATTGTGTTCTTAATGTTAATAAGTGTAATAACTTGTTAATTAATGTTAATAAGTGTAATAATGTGCGTTTCTGTATCCAGCCTTGTGCCACAGCGGTTGCTGCCTCTGCCTGCTGTACACAGAGCTTTAAATGGGCAGGTACTGTCCGGTGCGGAGTACATGCACTTCTTTAATTTGAAAGGGTCAGTACTTCTATTTCTCAGCACTGCTGCATTACATTTAAAGGGGAGTACCAGCACTTCTCAAGTGCAAACAGTCACTCTAAATAGCAATTACCTGCATTTCTGTATTAAGTCGGGTCTGGTGGATTAGTAGACTAATGTGTCCACTGTAGGGGCCTGTGTTTGACCTCATGATCACAGGTTCAAACCCTGGCGCGTCCACTCAGCCTTTCATCCTTCTGAGGTCGATAAAAATGAGAACCATTGAGTTGGGTAGCAATAAACATCTGTTATTCAGCACCAAGATGCCCTTCTGTGTGAACGTGCGCTTTACAAATGCACATTATGCTATATTTACCTTTAAGGTTACCTAGAAGGGTAAACCCAAAAGTAGTCACTGGGACCTGGGTATCAAACAGTTCATAGGAACAAAGGTCCCAGTGGATAGTTTCATATACATGGAAAGAAACAATACTTTATCAAAAAAGAGTAAAAAAGACGTATTGTAATTAGTGTACAGTGTTATTTAATCACACTGGACTCAAAATGATTCATACATTTGTTAACACAGTGTTAAAAAACAGTGCCCCAGGAGGGGAGAGGGAAGGTAGGGGTGTTGTGTTTGGGGTGAGGATGAAGGGAGTGAATATACGGAAGTGTGATTCATACAGTATATTATTTACACGACAAGAAGGCTCACAAATAAGCCAAGTTATTCACACAGTATCCATAATTCCAATAGCCATGTTAAATAACAAAAAACACAGTGATTCATGGCTGTTGTTGTAACTGGCTAGTGTATCAGATGTTGACGTTTCGACCCCTATAGGATTGTAGGTAAGTGAGTCCCTTACGCCGGGGTCTTCCTCAGGACCGTGGTAGTGAGAAAGGGGGGGAAAGGGTTGGTACCTGGGAAAGAGATGAGAAATCATTTAGACCTAAGTTTTCCCAACTGGGAAAATAGAAAAAATCAAGGGTCTAGGACCACTACTTTACCCTGAGAAGGCCTTCGTGGGCCTGGGCGTGAAGAAGATGGGCGCGTAGGCTCCAGTGAGGCGAACGAGAGCAAAACAACCTGCAGAGAAATGGACAGGTTCAGAGAGGGATCTAGGACCCACTACAATCATTTACATAGGTTGGGCCCAAAGAGGATACTTGCACAAAAGGGTCCAAATCCCTAGTGGTCTGTCCATAGGCCGGGCGTATCAATCAGCCTGGGCCTGGAAATATTCGCAGTGTTTTAATATCTTCAAAGTAGGCAAAGAAGCTCCGTACAAAATACTCTCTAGACCAAACCAAAATGAGGGTAATGAATAGCAGGTATACTAAATGCCCTAAATTCATTAAAATAAATTGCACATAGCCTAGAATCCTAGCGTGTGTTCTAGTCTTAAACTTGGAACAAATGCGTGGCGCGCCTGGATAATGTACATAAAATGGGGGGGGGGGGAGACTCCCCAGTCACAAAGAAAGCCACGTGCCGTGGGTTTAAAGGCAGGGGCTTTAGAGTTAAAGTGTGCCCATATTAGATTACTTAGCAAAACAGTGAAGTTTTAAAATGGTTTTCTATTCACAACAAGAAGCAAGTTTGCGTTCAGTACGGAGTGCGCTGTCGTTGGTGGAGGGCTACATAGCTTGTGACTTAGGAGGAAGAATAAAATGAAAATGATCGCTTTCAGGTTAGACCGAACCGGGATTCGGCCCGTCACTCTATATTCACAAAGGACGTACTAGTCACAAGACAAGCTTCTGCTCTCCAGCTAGAAAAGGAGCGCAAGGCACAGTTTACGCTAGCATAATGGAGTGCGCTAAAGGGTTACGGAGCAAAACACGTCTCGGATGAATAAGGAATAGTGTCAATCTCTACGTTTACGAAAAAACAACTGCTAAACACAAAATCAGCCATGCTTAATCCAGTGTGCTACTGTAGATCTACAGAAGGGCGTACTAATCACAGGACACAAAACTTCTGCTATCTAACTGGAAAAAAGGGGCAAGGCACAGTTTAACCTGGCATAAAGGAGTGCGCTAATGTGTGCCGATGGTTACAGAGCAAAACACGTCCCATTGTGACTAAGATGAATACGGAATGGTGTCAATCGCTACGTTTCCAAAAGACCACTGCTAAACACAAAATCAGCCCTACTTAACCGAGTGTGCTACTCTCATTCAAGGACTTCTCATCTAACGAGTCCCATAGCCCGTCTGGCGATCTGAAACCGATACACATCACAAAGGCTTACCGCCACTCCGTAGTGTCTCTCCGTCCGCTAAAGTGGAACAGGAGTGTTAGCTACCGCGGCTTAAATACACCGCCTGGAGCCGGATTGACACGCGCGTACGTGTCAGCATGCAAGTCTTAGG
This sequence comes from Calotriton arnoldi, assembly GCA_963921515.1. Taxonomy (NCBI): domain Eukaryota; kingdom Metazoa; phylum Chordata; class Amphibia; order Caudata; family Salamandridae; genus Calotriton; species Calotriton arnoldi. The sequence goes on along the minus strand of CAWUFW010002241.1, from coordinate 768,031 downwards.
TCAATCAGAGTCACGGAAGAAAGACTCTGGTCGCCTGCCGGTTGGTACTATCTACGAACCATGTGAAACATAGCATGAGATTAAGCAAAACCTGCATAAATTACTATTACGGCGGGGAGACACCATAACAGCATTTAGAAGATAAATTTAGACAGAATACAAGAATGCACTGGGCATATCTATTGTAAGTGTATGTAGTGCAAGCACCTCCCATGGAATTTGGAAATGAGTCATATTGGGGAACAGACATCCGTTAAGCTTAACATCAAAAACATGACTAGAGTATCATGAGCAGGAACATATGCGCAAGTGATGCTTATTGGGTATAAGCCCGTATTTCACAGTGTGCATTGTGTGTCAAACATGTTTGGTACAGAATGTTGTCATGAGTTGCATCAGTACGTTGCATTCAAAAACAAGTAAAAAACGTTACAGCTGACAAAGGTGCAGAAATACTTCTCGTATTAGATATTATTAGCATATGCAAGTCAAAGTACAAGGATACAACAAGGGAGGAAATCATTGTTTGCATAGCATGGCAAAGTGTGCTGGTATCAATGTACTAGGTGTGTGTATACATTGTCAAGGGGACAGTAGACGTGTAAGGCTACCCTATTAGTCAGTATCAAATTAGATCAAGCCATCCATTGTTGATCACAAGGTCAGTGTACTCAGTCATGCGTCAGACACGCTAGTTGGGCATGGCTGACTTCAGATTCATTTAAGCCATTATTGATGGTGTCAAGAAGGGACATCCATTTACATTCCCTTATATCTAGTATAGTTCCAATGTTTCCTCCCCTTGGGCCCATGGAGGCCTTTTTCAAGGATTGGCCAACGAAGTTCATCAGGGCTGTGATCGGCATTGCGGAAGTGTTCAACAAGTGGTGCTCCCTAGACCCCACATCTAATTCGACTGCAATGTTGCAGGATCCGGGCCTTCACCTTCTGTTGCGTTTGGCCCACATACAAAAGGTCGCATGGACACATGATGACGTAGATGACATTTGTTGAATTGCAATTCGTGAGGGATTTTAGATGAATTACATGATGTTTATATGTGAATTCCTTAGTCTGGATTGTTGTTCTACATGCCTTGCACTGTCCGCATTTCAAATGTCCTAGTGCAGGTGGCAGGTTCCACATTGATTGAATTGATGGTTCCGCAGCAGTCTCCAGAAAAGAGCAAACTATGTGGTCCTTTACACTTTTTGCTTTTTTAAAGGAGTGCATAGGGAGGTTAGTTATGTCAATGTCTTCTGATATAAGGCCCCAATATTTATTGATCACTTTTTTGATCGCGTGGCTTTGTGTCGAAAAAGTAGTGACACATATCCTTTGCATGGGTTCCTCCGTTTTTTGTTTCGGTGTCAGAAGGCTCTCTCGCGGGCTATTCCAAGCCCTCTTCTGTGCTTTCTTGGTCAACTTCCTCGGATATCCTCTCTCCTCCAGTCGTTGGCTTAGGTCCGCTGATTGTGCAAAATAGTCTGTTTTCTTTGTGCAGTTCCTGCGAATCCGCAAGAACTGTCCAAATGGGAGGTTGTCTCTGCGATCTCGCGGTTGGTAACTATTGTATCTTAATAGCGAATTTCTCTCCACCGGTTTCCGATACAGAGTTGTATATAGATGGTTATCTTCATTTTTGATTGTAATATCCAAAAGTCAATTTCATTCGGATCAGAATGTACAGTGAACTGGATATCTGGGCTACTTTCATTGAGCCACGAGTGAAAGTTGCTTAATTCCATAGAGTTGCCCATCCAGATCATCAGTATATCATCGATATACCGTCTCCAAAGGGACACCTTGGAGATGTAGGGGTTAGTTTCACTGAAAACGAATGATCTTTCCTAGTGATCCATAAAGATGATGGCTAGATCTGGTGCAAATGGCGCCCCCATGGCTACTCCTTTCGTTTGGTAATAGAAATGGCCATTGAAGAAAAAGAAATTCCGCATCATTGCTAGACGTAGAAGGTCCATGATGAATTCAGTGGGTACTGGCATGGGTGCCGATCGTTGGTTCAATACCTCTGCGATCACATCCAGGGCAGCTTGCTGGGGTATACTGGTGTATAGTGATACAACATCGCAGGTCACCAAGAGTTGGTCAGATGGATTATACGGGCAATGGTCGATCAAATTTATGGTCTGCATTGTATCCCTTAAGTAGGCACGTGTGGTTTCTGCTATAGGCTTGAGCAAGTGGTCTATGTATCTGCACAGCGGTTCGAGCATAGATCCACAACCCGAGACTATGGGGCGCCCAGGTGGTTTCAGTGGGTCCTTATGGATCTTTGGTAAAGTGTACAGGGTAGGGAGCCGCAAGTGTTTTTGATTGAGGTACTGAAACTCATGGTTAGTCAAAAAACCCTGCTCAAGGCCCTTAGTGGTCAAGGTCAATATATCCTTAGTGAGTTCTTTTGAAGGGTCTGTGCTCAGCCTCCTGTAGCTAACTCCATCTTGTAATTGATTCAAGATTTCCGTCTTGTAGTTCGAGACATCCTGGACCACAATGGCCCGCCCTTATCCGCAGGCTTGATCACTATTTCTCTGTTGTTTTTAAGAGAAACAAGCGCTTCTTTCTCCATCTTGGTGATATTATACTTTGTGTGCTTAGAATCCTTGAGTATCTTGGATACATCACGCAGGACAACGCTTTCGTAAGCAAGAATTTTGTTGGTCATTTTATGGCCTGGTGGCACAAAAGTGGACGGTGTCCGTAATCCTGTCTGTGATGACTGTGGGGAGGGCGGGGAGTGTTTGAAAAAGTATCTGAGACGGATTTTTCGAAAGAAACGGTGTAGTTCAGTTTTAAGGGCAGATTCATTAGGGCGGGCTGTGGGCACGAAAGAAAGACCCTTACTTAGGACGCTCATTTCCTCTTCATTGAGTGTGTTGGAAGAGATGTTCACTACAGGGTTCTGTGCTCTTCTCACCATCTGTACGTCCTCCGTCTGGTCTGGATTTCCCCGTGGTTCTCCAGTTGGAAACGAACCTGTTTCTGAGTTTTGCCGCGTCCTCTCTCCCAGTTGCCACTGGCAGGTTGGTGCCCCCTCTGGATTCCTCTGGGCCAAAGTGCCCCTCTGCCTCTGGGTGGTCTCCATTGGCCTTCTCCTAAAAAAGGCTTATACCCAATAAGCATCACTTGCGCATATGTTCCTTCTCATGATACTCTAGTCATGTTTTTGATGTTAAGCTTAACAGATGTCTGTTCCCCAATATGACTCATTTCCAAATTCCATGGGAGGTGCTTGCACTACATACACTTACAATAGATATGCCCCGTGCATTCTTGTATTCTGTCTAAATTTATCTTCTAAATGCTGTCATGGTGTCTCCCCGCCGTAATAGTAATTTATGCAGGTTTTGCTTAATCTCATGCTATGTTTCACATGGTTCGTAGATAGTACCAACCGGCAGGCGACCAGAGTCTTTCTTCCGTGACTCTGATTGACCTAAGACTTTTATGCTGACACGTATGCGCGTGTCAATCCGGCTCCAGGCGGTGTATTTAAGCCGCGGTAGCTAACACTCCTGTTCCACTTTAGCGGACGGAGAGACACTACGGAGCGGCGGTAAGCCTTTGTGATGTGTATCGGTTTCAGATCGCCAGACGGGCTATGGGACTCGTTAGATGAGAAGTCCTTGAATGAGAGTAGCACACTCGGTTAAGTAGGGCTGATTTTGTGTTTAGCAGTGGTCTTTTGGAAACGTAGCGATTGACACCATTCCGTATTCATCTTAGTCACAATGGACGTGTTTTGCTCTGTAACCATCGGCACACATTAGCGCACTCCTTTATGCCAGGTTAAACTGTGCCTTGCCCCTTTTTTCCTGTTAGATAGCAGAAGCTTTGTGTCCTGTAAACGTAGAGATTGACACTATTCCTTATTCATCTGAGACGTGTTTTGCTCCGTAACCCTTTAGCGCACTCCATTATGCTTGCGTAAACTGTGCCTTGCGCTCCTTTTCTAGCTGGAGAGCAGAAGCTTATTGTCTTGTGACTAGTACGCCCTTTGTAAATATATAGTGACGGGCCGTATCCCGGTTCGGTCTAACCTGAAAGCGATCAATTTCATTTTATTCTTCCTCCTAAGTCACGAGCTATGTAGCCCTCCACCAACGACAGCGCACTCCGTACTGAACGCACATTTGCTTCTTGAGAATAGCAAACCATTTTAAAACTTCACTGTTTTGCTAAGTGATCTAATATGGGCACACTTTAACTCTAAAGCCCCTGCCTTTAAACCCACGGCACGTGGCTTTCTTTGTGACTGGGGAGTCTTCCCCCCCCCTCCCCCCATTTTATGTACATTATCCAGGCAAGTTTAAGACTAGAACACACACTAGGATTCTAGGCTATGTGCAATTTATTTTAATTAATTTAGGGCATTTAGTATACCTGCTATTCATTACCCTCATTTTGGTTTGGTCTAGAGTATTTTGTGCGGAGCTTCTTTGCCTACTTTGAAGATATTAAAACACTGCGAATATTTCCAGGCCCAGGCTGATTGATACGCCCGGCCTATGGACAGACCACTAGGGATTTGGACCCTTTTGTGTAAGTATCCTCTTTGGGCCCAACCTATCTAAATGATTGTAGTGGGTCCTAGATCCCTCACTGAACCTGCCCATTTCACTGCAGGTTGTTTTGCTCTCGTTCGCCTCACTGGAGCCTACGCGCCCATCTTCCTCACGCCCAGGCCCACAAAGGCCTTCTCAGGGTAAAGTAGTGGTCCTAGACCCTTGATTTTTTTTCTATTTTCCCCGTTGGGAAAACTTAGGTCTAAATGATTTCTCATCTCTTTCCCAGGTACCAACCCTTCCCCCCCTTTCTCACTACCACTGTCCTGAGGAAGACCCCGGCGTAAGGGACTCACTTACCTACAATCCTATAGGGGTCGAAACGTCGACATCTGATACACTAGCCAGTTACAACAACAGCGATGAATCACTGTGTTTTTGTTATTTGATCATGGCTATTGGAATTATGGATACTGTGTGAATAACTTGGCTTATTTGTGAGCCTTCTTGTCGTGTAAATAATATACTGTATGAATCACACTTGCGTGTATTCACTCCCTTCATCCTCACCCCAATGACAACACCCCTACCTTCCGTCTCCCCTCCTGGGGCACTGTTTTTTAACACTGTGTTAACAAATGTATGAATCATTTTGAGTCCAGTGTGATTAAATAACACTGTACACTAATTACAATACGTCTTTTTTTACTCTTTTTTGATAAAGTATTGTTTCTTTCCATGTATATGAAACTATCCACTGGGACCTTTGTTCCTATGTAATATTTACCTTTAAAGCACTGTCTGTGCATAACCAGATTTAACGTACTCATTTTACTATACTGAAAAGGAAGGAATCGGAGCGGACCATGCCAATATGTGAACTTGTGACTTGCAGTACATAGCAGCGATTGTTGAACTCACCAAGCTGTCTTTCTACCACTTAACACAAAATAAATTTTTATCTATTAATTCAGATTAAGGGTTGCCATTCTTTTTTCCAAGTGTAATAGTTTACTGATGAGTAAAGATAACCTAATTTCATGAAAATGATTTACCTACACAAACATTTTGACCGTTTAGGTCACTCAAGCCACAATTCAAAAGGGACAAATTAAAAAAATGAAATAAAATAAGCAGAAGGCTATTACAGTATGAATAGGTCTGACATGGTGTAGCGCTTTATAGTTTGCAAAGTCCTTCTATGTGGATGTGAACCTCGCAGAAAGCCAGAGTAAATTTCAGAGGATGATGTCTCATATGAAAGAGTGGATCCAGATATTGGAAGGTGTGACCTGGACTGATTGAAGGGAAGAGTTCAGTTCACCATCTATTTTCCACCAAACAGATGAATAATCTGCACCACTATATATAGGGTTCTTTGCACATACAACAGATTCACACATGTAGGTCGCAGGAAACATAGTCTATGGGATGCTTAATACATCAAATCAAAGTCCGAAATAAAAGAATAGTGAAATTTAAGCAAAATCGCGGGTTTCAGAGCTGAACCTAAATAGTCTCCAAGTATGCACTTAAGTCTTTATTTGTGAATCCTTATTTTGGAAGACCCTTCAGTCCCCCTACTGCTACTCTTCTCGTCATATGGAAGGAATACCAGAAATCACTGCAAACTATTGACTGTTTTGAACTCCTCTCCATTGGGCCCAATGACATTAGTTTTTAACCTACCCTTGTAAGCTAACTTAGTTGTACCACTGTGTATATTTCTGCTTTGGCCACTGACTCCTTGCTGGTGCTGCTAAGCAGTTCCATATATTGAAAACATTCCTTTATCTCCGGCAGGTAAGCAGTCCCTATTCAGCAGGCACTGTACAGAGCAATGACTGATGGTATAAATAAATTAGCTAGGTGGAATGACTTGTCGGCTGGTGCAGAGGCATGCCACTGTACCATTGTATTATTGAAAAGTACTAGGTAAGTGAGCAAAGCAGGCAGCCATTGCAGTTAACTAAATTTGTGGAAGAGGGCTGTTTTACAGACTATGGCCCTCATTACGATGTCGGGCGGGGACACCACATCGGTCATGGGACCAACCGACACCCGGTCGGCAGTCCGGATCGCCTCATTAGGATGCGACTGAACACAGTTCGGTCGCATTCCTACATTTTACTAGGGCAGCATGCATTCCCACCATAATGCATGCTCCCATAGTAAAATGGGAGGTGCGGTTTATCCCTGCACCCCATGGCAGGCACCACAAGGTGCAAGGATCAACAGGGGGGCACCATAGGTGCCCCCTCGGCCTCCAACCGGAGGCCATGCATCCAAGGAGGCCCTGCTGGGGGCCCTCAAAGATGCTTTCCAACATGGTTTTCATGTTGGACAGACGGGCATGTAAACCATGTTGGAAACCGTCATCGTAATCTCAAGGGCAGAAAGGCCCGCCCTTGAGATTACTTGACGCATTATGAGTGGCGCATGGGCTATCTGAGCCCATCGGAAGCCAGCCGGAATGACCGGTCGGATTCCTTTCCCACCACCTCCATCAAAATGAGGCAGTCGGAAAGGAATCCGACCGGCACATTACGATGCAGTTCGGAAGGCTCCGGCATCGTAATCGGGCCCTTGGTGTATTCAATAACTCTCCAACCTGGGAAAACTGAAAGGCATCATGAATACACTTATAAAATGAAGGGAGCACCCAGAAGTCTTATTTCTTTAGTAGTTGTGGATTATACGAAACCGTATGCTCGTAAAACATAATGACAATTTTCAATTTTTTTCATGAAATGCACAACATGAATCTGCATAATCATCTCTGCTGGAAAACATAACCTATAAAGTTTATTTAATTTCATAAATGTCTTTGTCCATTAAATATATAACCTGTTATTCTTGTGCCCCAACCTTTGCTTCATGTCTGAGTCTCTTTTTTTATTTTAAACTCTCCAGGAAACGAACCTCACTACTTAACAATTCAGTTTAATTATCTTCAAACAAGAGACTCGATCATCAATGTAGTATTTCGAGGTCATTACGTAAACTGAGTTAAGCACATGTTTCAAGATCACAGCATAACCTCACAATTTACAGAGACATTGGTCAAGCACTAAACAAACCTAAATCTTTTAAACGGATAGCATCAGTCTGCCTATAACACCTTTCCAAAATCAAATGGCTGGATTTTAATCTTAATTTAACCAGACTCCTGGTGTTGCTTCGCCACTGTCTTACTAAATGTGTCATCTGCAACTTCTGCCATCCCTTTTCTCTTACTTGTTTTTTCCCCCCATTTTTTCAATATTTGATGAGCTTTGTGTTAAACAGCAGGGTTATACAATCCTTTTCCCCTTACATCCCATACTTTCTTTAAGATACCAATGTGTTGAAAGCGGATAAGTGTGTAACTACCTTCAAATTTCTGACACCTGTATGCAAGGTGATACTCTGCTGTTTCTTGTCAAATGTGAGAATTAGGGATTTATCATTCTCCAGGGTAAAGGCCAAAGGGAGAACTAGCTTGCCCATTACATATCTAAGATTGCTTATTTCATAGAATTATACTATTTAGGTTGATACCTAGTAACTCATATTAAGACACCACACTTGTTTTCAGAAGTTCCATTAGGAAAACAACCAAATGGCATCATAACTTTTGTTATCAGTCCCGCTGGTGTATCAGTGTTGAATATTAATAGGCAATTTTGTTGTGGTGAGTAATTACTTTCAATTGCCAGTAGACACACAGTCAGCTCTTGGTGGTAAAGCAGCAAGAAGACTTTCTGAACCCTTTAAACTGCATGCTACCGGATAGACTGTGCTCACGGTCGTTTTACTTGTCCTAGTCTACATGCATCAATATTTACTAAAGACACTGCGGCAGCAACCTTTGCTCAGACCATATGGAGGTACAGAAAGCAGCATCAGGGTTTTGCAAATAGCAGTTGGATCATCTGCTCAACGGAACTAAAACAATATAACTCTTAATTTATTTGATCAATAAATCTATGAAAAAGCAAGATTAGGTGGTAGTCTGAGAAAAGAATTAACTTTTTTTGGAAAATCCAGTTTTTATGCAAATCAAATCAATACCGGACACCTTTCGGATCAGTGTAGTTAGTGCCCAAATTTTCTAAAATGCTGATGATGGTGAGAACCCGATTTTTGAGTTTTGCCGTCAAATTTTCTTTATGCTGTTTTGATGGAATTCCCACTCTCCCACCAAAGGAGCTGTATCTTCTGTGGAAGGAGCCACATGGTACGGATTGTGGAATTGGCCATGTGTTGGAAAACGTGCAAGTGTCCATGATGAATAGTGCAACTTCTGCCAAATAATGAAATTGAAATACATTGTCACATAATAATTATACCTAACATGCTTAGTGGCCTTTTCAAGTATTTAAGGTACGCTATACTCACCCTTTTTTGCAAGATTAAAAATCCTGTCCAGCTGGGTCTTTTAAATTGGTTATTCTGCTGAATGTGGTGGCGGATCGCCACTTTGATAGGGTGGTTGAGCTACCACAGTTGCTAGTGGAGCTATCTCTGCATATTGGCTGGATGGACGGTGAAGCTGGAAAAGTTTCTGCCTCCATCTGCCATTCTATGAGTTATGGTGGATACTCCAGCAGAGGTTTGAATGGAGTATGTAGGCACTCTAATTAAAGTCTTGGTAAGACCGAGTGAGTCTTTCTAAGACTTAGCCCTAGTACTAATGAATAAAACCATCACAAGACAAGAATTCAAAGTCAAAACCATAAAACATTATTCAAAGTAAAGATCACTACAAAAAGATTGCTAGTCAAAACATGGGGAATCTGCATATTAAGTCAAAATCAAATAATTCAAGAGGATCAACATAAGGTCTACCTCCAAAATAAGCAAACAGCCGGAACCAGAGTATAGCTCAGTAGGAGGACTGTCATAGTCTGCCTCCAAAGAGTGCTCAAAAAGCTCTAATTTAAAATCAAATGACAGACTAGCACAGAGTCTGCACTCTTTAAAAAGCTAGGAAAAGTTGAAGTATAAAGTGAGTAAACAGACTAGCATAGCGTCTGCTCCCTAAAAGGTCAGGAAAAGTCTGTAACATTTCCTTGAAACAAGGCATTTTATAGGGGTTCAGGCAGAAAAGCCACACACCCAACATGGGTTGAAATGACCTAATAGGCTAGATTTACAAAGATACAATTAAAAGCAACAATTATTACTCAGTCACATGATAAAATAAAAGATATTTTGGAATACCTGATTTGCTGCATATTAATAAACAAACTATGAACAAACAACAAGAGGAATTGACTGTGCATTTCATAACAAATGAATACAGTAACCCGTTCAAACAATTGAATGGCCCACGCATGAGCAAAGACCCTAAAATTGTTACACATACAAGAACATCCGGGCGACGCTTTCTCATGAGGAAGGCACACTAATACATTTGTATTTTATCACTAAACACACACTTTGAAGAGAGCTTCTATTTCACTCATTTTTCTAAAATGGAAAAGCTTGCAGAGTCATACACATTGAAAGGTCTGTTCATTGTAAAATAAGAGTGATAGTTTTTTCTGAATGTATGTCAATGCAAGCTGGCTGCAGCTTTGTCTTTAAAAGATGCCTAGTTATGCTATCTTAAACACATCTGAATTGAGCACTAATTTCTAATTATTATAACCACTTCTACAGGCATCTGCTAGTTTCATGGTATATCCTCCAGTACCACTATATTATAAATCAGGTTCTTATTGTTTTCGGTTCATATCATTAAGGAGCATGGGTGAGTTGAAGGAAGTGCTATTATATTATCATTTACAGCATGACATACTTGTGCCTATTTATGACAAACTGTTGTGACAAGCGTGATGATCTTTAAAGTAATGAATATCCTCAAATTTGGCATTCTTCTTGAGGCTGAAGTTACCCGATTAACTTTTTGTGAGGTTGCTAGTTATTTCATGCTAGAAAATTTGCACTGAAAGCCTCAGGGAATCTTGGCACACAGGCATAACACTGGAATACTAAAGGCGAGGAGAACAATACTTATAGTAGAAAATGTGAGATTGGTATGTCTTTTTGAGAGCCTGTATTGAAGCTCAGTTATAAACCGAGAACTTTTGCTTTAGGGTGTTTTAGTGAAATGTACACTCACTTTAAGGAGTCATGCAAAGATGAGCAGTGTTGGAGTGCTGCAGTTGGAATTTGATTGCTATCTTGATCCGCTCTGCAACGGACTACTCCTGGTGCTTTTGCGCTGTCCCTGGCCCCTAACCTGCACTAGCGCACTTTAGCCCCGCTCCCTGGAGGACGCTACAAGGCACAGAGCCGGCACCGCGACGGCGGGATCCGCTCTGCAACGGACTACTCCTGGTGCTTTTGCGCTGTCCCTGGCCCCTAACCTGCACTAGCGCACTTTAGCCCCGCTCCCTGGAGGACGCTACAAGGCACAGAGCCGGCACCGCGACGGCGGGATCCGCTCTGCAACGGACTACTCCTGGTGCTTTTGCGCTGTCCCTGGCCCCTAACCTGCACTAGCGCACTTTAGCCCCGCTCCCTGGAGGACGCTACAAGGCACAGAGCCGGCACCGCGGCGGCGGGATCCGCTCTGCAACGGACTACTCCTGGTGCTTTTGCGCTGTCCCTGGCCCCTAACCTGCACTAGCGCACTTTAGCCCCGCTCCCTGGAGGAGCGCTACAAGGCACAGAGCCGGCACCGCGACGGCGGGATCCGCTCTGCAACGGACTACTCCTGGTGCTTTTGCGCTGTCCCTGGCCCCTAACCTGCACTAGCGCACTTTAGCCCCGCTCCCTGGAGGACGCTACAAGGCACAGAGCCGGCAACGCAACGCGGGACGCGCGCGGGCTCGGCACGGGCGAAGACCGGGCCAAGGCGGGCCCGTCTTAGCCCGTCAGAGTCCGGAGGAGGCTGGGCTGGGCCCTTCCTCTTAGTAACCTGTTTGCAGTAGCAGGGGTCCACTGAAACTTTGGCTTGGGATTGTGCCTATTTTATATTTGCACTTTTTGGCGGTCCGATTTGAGAAGTGTTTAGGTGTAGTACTATACTATAGGGGAAGTATTATTTGAATGGGACCTTTCTTTGCAGGGGCTTGTAATGGTTTATTAGGTTAAGATTGTTCTTTACATTTTAACCAGGGTATTGGGTGTTGTGTTGCTTTTTTGTTTAAAACTTGGGGGACGCATTGATATTGTGATATGGGAGGCGGAGGCTCCAAGAGAGCCAGGAAGGGACAAAAGCTGTAACGAGGGCTAATGTTACAACCATGGATGCCTTTTTATTGAGAGCTACCTCTGTTATTGATAAGGAGATCGAAATGGTGAATAGGCGTCTCTCCAGATCTCCCTCTAATGGCTTATCCTCCCTATTGGCTGGCTCTATTAATCCCATAAGGCAAGGTGTTATGGAAATATCGAGTACACCCACGCCCCTCCTATTGAGTATTAACCGAGAGATTATTGTAGCTCCATCTCCTCTGCAAGAAATTTCTTGTGAGGTACCTCATAGACCACTCTCTCCCGCTGTAATTATTGAGAATAATAAGGAGGGTGTTTCTACACAAGCGATAGAGTCTGGCAGTATTATCAATTATAGGTCACCAGAAATACATCGTAATGTTGGCCCCTCACAACAACCAAGGGTGGCTCCAAGGTCACGTGGGAGTATAAAAAGAAATTTGAAGTCCATTGGGAGTCAAGCCAAAAAAACCAAACTAAATGTATCCACCAAGTTAGCTCCTAAAATCCCGGTACCTGTATCATCGGTAGTAAACACAGTTCACCCGGCCTTGATGGAAGCCTTTAAATCTACCATGAGTTGCATGTTGGATGCTAAGTTGAGTCCCATTTTGGATAAATTAAATCTTATTGAGAAAATTTTAGCAGAACAGAATAGGTCTGTTCTACCTGTCCAATCTACTCAACCTATGGTCCCTAACTCATCTAAGGACAACATAATCCCAGGTATTACATCTACGCCTGGGTTAGTATTAGCCCCGTGGCCTGCCAGTGGAATTCAGCCTCATGGTGTAAATATAGTGCCTAAAGATCTGGGGGGTTGGCAAATACCTCAAGCGAAAGACAGGCTCCTAACTTTCATCCCCAGGGTTTGATTTCTCAAACTTCAGGAACATCAATGGAGGGGTACAGGGTCATCAGGTAAATGCCACAAAGAACTCAGTGGTTATCAATCTTCCACCTCAATCTACACCCCTCGTAATAATTTTGGGAAATGTTCCTCCACTTTCGCCAGGGTCCAATGAAGATTTCAGTCAACTCAAAAATAAGGTTACTCATTGGCTGTCGAATAACACCTCTGTAGGTCCAATGGTGGAACGCAATATTATTATGGTGCGCCGCGTGGGCTGGTTGGGGAACAGGAGGAAACCCGGAGGGGGATTGTATTGTTGTGAACTTCAATGGATCTCCCTTGTGGATAGAATCTTACGGGATGCTTATTTTGACCGTGCACATCGTGATTCTGGCATCCAGGTCCTCCCGTTGGGTTTCTTCTACGAGGTTGACCCTATAGGGCCCCCAAACACCAATATTTTTTGTGATGGGTGGTCTCATGGACCCCGTGAGGTTGCGGGTGGAGGTTATCCGCGGCCCCAGGGGGTACAATTTCGATCGACCGCGCACCAGCCTACTACTCGGTTAGCGCTATCTAATAGATTTTCAGCTTTATCAAGGTTGGATGAGCAAGATTGACTGAACATGAACACAGAGCCCGTTGGAGAGTTATCGCATCAACAGGGGTCCCCATCAATCTCTATGCGAAATATAGTGCCCAGTGCCGGGGAGCCGTCTGGGAGGATTAGCCCTCAGCAGCAGGTGCTTTCATTGATTGTACAACAGGGGATGATTGAAAGGGCAGACATTTATAATATCTTGTCTTGGAACATCGCAGGGTTGTTAGGAAAATTTCAGGATCCCGTATGGATGCAGTTCATTAGACAATTCTCCGTGATTTGTCTCCAGGAGACTTGGCTTGTGAACTGCAACCTGTTTCTGGAGGGATATAAAGCATTCTTTGTCCCTGCAACCCCGTCACCTTGTGGTAGAGCGAGGGGTGGTTTAGTGACCTACATATCGTTGGCTGTGACCTGTAGGATTCAGCAACTTCCTACTGCTAATAAGGACTCTCAAGTAATTGTCCTAGGGAGAGGAAATGATTGTATGGGCATTATTAATTTTTATAATGCACTAAGTGTGCTGGGGGAGTGTAAGATTGCTCAGCTAGGCTGCCTTATAAGACAGTCCTGTGACTCTGTTGCTCATAATCTTATGGTGGCAGGGGATTTTAATATTCATCCTTGTGGAGACCCTAAAATAAGATGTATGGCTGAGATGGGATGTGCCAGGATGCGGGGATTCCATTTTGAGCATTCCGTTCAGGGGATGCATTGAATGGTCTGCTTAATGAATTTGATTTGGTATCATCTATGTCTCTGGTTAACCCCCTTAGCACACAGTCCGTTCCTTCTTTTTAAAGGATGTAGTGATGGTTCATTTATAGATTACATCTTGATTTCCACCGGACTCCAGTCTAGTTTACGTGGGTTTACCATCATGGATAGCGCTTTTAGCGATCATAATCCCATCTGTGTCCACCTTGGAGGTAGGCTGTTGATAACACAAGCTAGGGTGACATTCCCAGGCATGCTGAGACCGGTGGATGGTAAACGCCGCCTAAAATGGTCACAGATATCCCCAGACTCATTTTTTGGCAAGGTACAAGTTGCGTGTGCTACCGAATTAGCTTCTTGTGTGTCACTTGGTTTCCACCCGGGGAGTTCTTGGGGCTTTTGATGTTATTGTTTTAAAGATAGGGGCACTTTTAAGTGCCCCTCTCATGGGACGGTGTTATCTGACCCTAGATGGTTTAATCCACAGTGTTCTAAGGCAGCTAAACTTTTGAAAGATGCTCTAAAAGCTACCTCGAGAAATCAGTCTCTGATATGTGCCCGTCGTCGTGAATATAAACGGGCATTGGTTAACCGTAAGGGCGAACTGAAGGAGGAAATGTGGAGGGACTTACTGGAGGCAAGCACTTTGGGGAACAGTGCAAGGTTTTGGGGCATTATTAATCGACCTTTATTTGAAAAGGCTAGGGATGGAGAAGTAGGCACTAATATATCTGAGGATGAATGGGTGTCTCATTTTAAATCTATTTTTAGACGCCCCATGGAGCCTCATCAATCCCAAAGTAGGGTTAATATCACTGCTCCAATAGTGTTTGAGCAGAAAGAGGTGGAGAAGGCCATCTTAGGGCTAACGTGTAATAAGGCCCCAGGTCCGGATGGTATACCTCCAGACCTTTTTAAATCTAATCCATCTTTTTGGGCCCCAGTATTGATGGCTGTCCTTAACGCGGCGGCCAGGATTGGTTGTCCGGACTCCTGGAGCATCTCAACCATTGTGCCGGTATTCAAGAAGGGCGATCGTAATAGCACTTTGTGTTATAGACCGATCTCCCTTCTTGACTCTGTGGTCAAGGTTGTGGGTGGGGTATTACTGGGAAGATTATCCTCTTGGGCGGCAGAGAATGAGATCATCTCTGATATACAGTATGGGTTCCGCCCAGGGCGCTCCACCTTGGCCCAATGCCTTAATTTATATCTGATCCTGGGAAAGTATACAATTGCCCGCCAAGGTACAATTTACTTGGCCTTCATGGATCTTTCCTCTGCCTTTGATTGTGTCAATCGGGGAAACTGTGGCAATCAATGCGGGCCATGGGGGTGGAGGAAAATTTGGTTGACTTCCTGGAGGATCTGCACAGGGATACAAAGGCTAACATCAGATATGCACAGGATCTTCGTGTATCCAGGGATTTTAAAATAGAGAGGGGGTTCGGCAGGGGTGTATCTTGGCCCCCTTTTTATTCAATTTATATATCAATGACCTGGAAAATTTTTTGATAAAAACAGGGGTTGATTTTCCATATGTGGGGCAAAGAGGTCTGCCCGTCCTGCTATATGCGGATGATGCGGTCCTCATTGCTAGGACGACAAGGGGACTTCAGACATTGTTAGACACCTTTCGGAGTTTTATGGAAGCCCGCGATTTGGCAATTAATAATTCCAAATCCTATATTATGCAGGTTGGGATTCGCCCGAAGAAATCGTTCCATTTTAAAGTAGGTAATGAGAAAGTACCAACGACTTCGGTATTCTCTTACCTGGGTGTTCTAATAGATGACCGTCTGAATTGGGGTGCCCTGATCCAGAGGAAAAAAGGGGAGGTTATAAGGGCGAATGCGGCAATCTTCAACTTTGCAGCGAAGATGGGTAAGCGCCCAATTGCCGCAATGTTGAAGATATTTCAGGCCAAAAGTGTTGCTATAGCTGGCTATGGGAGTGAAATCTGGGGCTATGTAGCAACCGATGCTCTACAGGTGGTGGAGAACACCTTTCTAAAACGTCTCCTAGGAGTGCCCACTGGAACATCAAATCTGGTGGTACATGAAGAACTGGGGTTGCCATTTTTATGCGACACCTTGGCCATGCGCCCCTTGTTGTTTTGGCTCAATTGTTGGTTAAACAAGGAGTTAGTTCTCAACCATCAGATTTTAAGAGAAATTATGAGTCTTGATTACATGTCTCGTATCCCATGGTTAAAATATATTAGGGGTTGTTTTGAAGAGCTGGGGCGGCCGGACCTTTTTTAAAGCCTGATTCTATTACCATGAAGGATGTGGAATTTGTAAAAAAACCTTTATTACCTTAAAAAAGCATGGTAGAGACGATTTAGAAATTGGGAAATCAAGCGTCCGTAAATATGTGATGCTTAAAACAATCCCATCTATTGAGCCTTATCTTCTGTGGCCATTGTCGCCCCATGAGCGGTTTTTATTAACCAGGTTTCGATTGGATTATTTTCATTTGTTATTAGCTGTCCCAAAAGGGAGCCGCAGAGGCCAGGTGTTAGCATCCTGTGGCTGCGACGGAGTGTCTCCTCAGGATTTGCTACACTTTATGTTTTTTGTAAATTTTACGATGTACCTCGCAGATATTTTTTAACACCCCTTTTAAAGAAGTTGAATTTTACTCAGGTCCGCCCAGCTCTTTTTATTTACAACTGTTGAAATTAGACTGTGTGACTTTTATAGTAGGCTTTCTGAAATCCTCTCTGAGATCTAGGATTTGTATGGAGAGATAGTAAACATCTAACGTTGGTAGGTACCCCCATTACTATCCATATTGATGTAATTTGGTCCTCTGGTGTAGTGGTTCCCCCCATATAATTTTATTTATTAGATGTATATATCTCTGTATTTTAGGGGACAATTTGTTTTAACATTATTGTTATGAATTATATGTCTTAACTGTTATATGGAGTTGTGTAACTTTTATGGTTTTAATCCTAAAGCCGAATAAAGTATTTTGATTGATTGATTGATTGATATTTTGGAATACCTGATTTGCTGCATATTAATAAACAAACTATGAACAAACAACAAGAGGAATTGACTGTGCATTTCATAACAAATGAATACAGTAACCCGTTCAAACAATTGAATGGCCCACGCATGAGCAAAAGACCCTAAAATTGTTACACATACAAGAACATCCGGGCGACGCTTTCTCATGAGGAAGGCACACTAATACATTTGTATTTTATCACTAAACACACACTTTGAAGAGAGCTTCTATTTCACTCATTTTTCTAAAATGGAAAAGCTTGCAGAGTCATACACATTGAAAGGTCTGTTCATTGTAAAATAAGAGTGATAGTTTTTTCTGAATGTATGTCAATGCAAGCTGGCTGCAGCTTTGTCTTTAAAAGATGCCTAGTTATGCTATCTTAAACACATCTGAATTGAGCACTAATTTCTAATTATTATAACCACTTCTACAGGCATCTGCTAGTTTCATGGTATATCCTCCAGTACCACTATATTATAAATCAGGTTCTTATTGTTTTCGGTTCATATCATTAAGGAGCATGGGTGAGTTGAAGGAAGTGCTATTATATTATCATTTACAGCATGACATACTTGTGCCTATTTATGACAAACTGTTGTGACAAGCGTGATGATCTTTAAAGTAATGAATATCCTCAAATTTGGCATTCTTCTTGAGGCTGAAGTTACCCGATTAACTTTTTGTGAGGTTGCTAGTTATTTCATGCTAGAAAATTTGCACTGAAAGCCTCAGGGAATCTTGGCACACAGGCATAACACTGGAATACTAAAGGCGAGGAGAACAATACTTATAGTAGAAAATGTGAGATTGGTATGTCTTTTGAGAGCCTGTATTGAAGCTCAGTTATAAACCGAGAACTTTTGCTTTAGGGTGTTTTAGTGAAATGTACACTCACTTTAAGGAGTCATGCAAAGATGAGCAGTGTTGGAGTGCTGCAGTTGGAATTTGATTGCTATCTTGTGTAGAATGCATGCTCTTTGAGTTATAAAGGGAAATCTGATTTTATGGATTGTTTGGAATAGGTCAAATGGATTATATGGAATGTTTCGCAGACTGCTGTCTTGTGGTAGAATCTTAATGATTCAAGGCTTGATCACAGTGATCAGCACCTCATAGAAGTTCTAAATTCGGGGCAAACGTCTTTCCATGCTGCATATTAGAGCAGCTAGAAACATGGCTGTTAGGTGTATTGAGGGAGACATTTTTTTACATTAGTCTGCATTTATGGTCTTACTGGAATGATAAATCTTCTTTTGAAAACCTTCAGGAATACCTGGTTGAATTGCACACCTTTGCATGCTTGCTGTCCACTGTAATCGACCACTGAATCCAGTGGTGGACGGCATCCCTACAGGGGAACCTAATCAAATACCAAGTCTGAGGAAGGAAGCAAAGGAATTGATAAAAACTCTTGAATATACACAAATCCTTCCAAGACCTACAGTGAAACAAAAAAGCTTACAGTGTTTACTCAGAAATCTAAGGAGCTATTTTTAATTGGCCAATTCCTTGTAGGTAACTTCATATGAGTCTGTTGGAAATGGCCCTTTTAGCAGGGTTACCCCAAACGTTTTGTCTTCCTCCTATTTTTCTGACCTTTTTATTTATTGTTGGCTTAGGACTCTGGGCACATTAGCACTGCTGACCAGTGCTAAAGTGCATGTGCTCACTCCTCTAAACATGGCATAATTGGTTTACGCCTGTTTGGCATCTTTGATTTACTTGCAGGTCCCTTGTAGAGTGGTATACCATATAGCTAGGGCCTGTACTTCAAATGCTACTAGTGAGCCGCAGCACTGATTGTGCCACCCACTGAAGTAGTCTTTAAAACCTGCTTCAGGCCTGCCATTGCAGGGCCTGTGTGTGCAGTTTACTGCCACCTCAACTGAGCATTTAAAACCACCTGCCAAGCCTTAAACTCTCTTTTTTATTAAACAAAACGTCTCCCCTAAGGTAGGCCCCAAGGGCAGAGTGCTGTGTAACTAAAAGGCAAGACATGTACTTTTAAGTTTTACATGTACTGGCATTGACAATTGGCTAAATTTTGTTTTTCACTGCTGTGAGGCCTACTCCTTCCATAGGCTAGCATTGGGGATTCCTTAAAATACCTTTTTAGCTGATTGGAAAGGAGTAGCTTCTTCATGTATAATATCTTTAGAATGGTGCTGATAAATCCTCTTTGATGGTAAAGTTGTATTTGATATTGCTATTTTAGAAATCCACTTTTAGAAAGTGGACATTTCTCTGCTTCTACACCCCCACCCGCCAGCTCCGCTCGACCAGCCTCGCCCTCGCCACAGTCCCCCGCATCCGGAAAACGACCGCCGGCGGCAGATCCTTCTCCCACCTCGCCGCCAAGACCTGGAACACCCTCCCCACCAACCTCCGACAGACCCAAGACCTACTGGCCTTCAGAAGACTCCTCAAGACCTGGCTCTTCGATCAGTAGCAGCACCACCCCCCTCTTCCCCCAGCGCCTTGAGACCCTCGCGGGTATGTAGTGCGCTTTATAAGTGACATGATTGATTGATTGATTGATCTGCTCTTTAGTTTGTTCTGGGGCTGGGTGACAGCTACAGTTTGTGAATTCCCTCTAGACAGCCACAACACTGGGGGGATAGCGAAAGAAAACAAAAAACAAAAGTGTGAAGCCAGGATTGGGTTGAAAGGAATCCTTGTGCACTTCAGAGAATTCGTTTGAAGTCACTCCCTATATCAAAGGCATTTTTGGGTACAAGTACCAGGGCTCAAATTAGTACACTTCTGGACCTGGGAATAACTACTGTAGTAAACACTGCTGTTCTGAAAGGATTTCTACTTTGCTGTGACTGACTGTTCTGAGGAACTGCTTCGATGATATGCCCTGCGGGCCTGCTGATCCTGAGGCCAAGGACTGAACCTAGAGTGACTCCAAAGGCTTGCTGGCTTGCCTCCTGTTTTCTGGTGTCTCAGGGACACAAAAGACTTCCTACAATTCTGTTGGAGCTTCTGGACCCTGCCTTCTGTGAGTCCTGCCTGTGCTGCCCCCTCCAGACTCTGTCTCAGAAGTGGGTTCTGCAGCTGCATTCATCATCTATAGCTCCTGGGCCCTTTAAGTCAAGCTTTTGGGCTTTTCACGACAGCGAATGGGCCTGTTTGCTCCGGAACCGCATTGCTCGCGTGAAGTATCAGCGGGAGCCGGCACAGCTTTGTCTCTTCGCACAGCAGCATTGCCCCCTGTAACCATAAATCCCCCTCCTGTCTGTCTGCGACACCCGTCAGCTCTTCACACACCGCGGACCATTGCAGCGATGCTCCCTGGCGAACCTCTTCCCCGTGAACGGGGCTCTTGGCTTAACTTGAGTATCTAAAATTTCAGCCGGGCGTGTTTGGGACTGTATCCGCCCCTCGCTACATTGAGGTCGGCCTGACTTTTCAGATTTACCCTAGTCTAGCGCGACCTCAAGTAACCTTTAGCGCTATTGACTTCTAAGCACTGTTTTCTGATTTATTCTTTAAACATTAATACCTTGATTTCTACTTCACCAGAAACACAAGTTAGCAGCAGAAAGGACAGACATTTCAAAGGGAAAGCTGCACAATACAGTACTTATCCAAATATTTTTCAGGCAATTTAACCTTTTCTCTATTTATTCAAATAAAACAGTATTTACATGAAGCTATTAAATTTAGCCTTTTTGTGCCTGTAAATTGTTAGTTGTTTTGTAAACATTTCTAACATTAATAATGGTCAGTTTTAAATTGCAGAATGCTTCACCTTGGTCTTTTGATCCTTATCTGTAATTAAAAAATGACGGTACACTGTACTGCAATACAACAATCTGATCTGACTCTTTTCTGCAAATAACCTAGAGGCATCAGTGCATATTGTTACACTTAATACTTGTACCAGAAATTCAGAGTCTTTATGTTGCTTTGTCTTTGTTCATATAGTAATATGCACTATGGAATATGTTCTTTTTGATGATATCTAGATAAGCCAGTGACTGGCTTTGCATTGCACTAGGGGCTACTTTCTCACAGACAGTGCACTGTAGCAAAGTCATGCCTACAATACATTTTAATGCCTAAAATATATTTTTAACAGAAAAGGCATGTTCTTATAAAATTAGTGAACTTCGTAAAGAGATATTCAAATATCGCCATATTATTTATTTTGAGTGATTTTAAAGAGTATAACAATATGCAGTTTGACATCAGTGCATGACAGATTAATGCCTTTCAGTGCAAAATCAGTACACAGTTGCAAGTTGCTCTTTAACTACAGCATAAGTTTGTAGTAGGTCAGCACACAAAACATTTTTCCTTATATGACTGTTGAGTTAAACAGAATGCTTGAATTCCTGCTTTTCCATTTAGAAGTTAGCATTGTGAAAATTATGGGTTTCTTATGTAGGAACTGGTTAGATCGCATGCACATAAAGTTAGGTTAATATATGTTGGTTGGTTGGCTGAGTGTGTGCAAAATCTTTTATGGCCCTAAAATATAAGCAAACCACATCTATGTTCAGGCAGTCTACAAATTAGCACTGCTTTGTCATAGACATTTTCATACACCGAAGGCAAGTCGTAGAGAAATTCAGCTTCCTATGATGCACCTTCAAATTTCACGTCGTATTAAAACTGTCAATTATTTTACTCCGACATAATGATGATGGATATCCTGTCGCTGCAATATAAATCCCATAGGATATAATGGGATTTATATTTCGGCGGATAGGATATTCGTCACAGTTGTGACTGAGTAACCCGTCCACCAAGATCTAAATAAGGCCCTAAGTTACTAACTAAATTGACATTCCCCCTTGTTAGAAACAAAACATTCAAGAAAAATGTGAGGCTCTATTGGTGAGTGCAAAAAGCAAAGGCAGTACCCCTGATACTGTAATTATGTAATCACTTTCAGAAAGCATTGTATTTCCCATAATTGCACGTAACTATAATCAATTTGTATTAGCTAGTGGCAATAAAAGGCTTTTAGAAAGTGCTTCATAACACATGCAAAGGCAGAAATAAGAGCTGTTAATATTTATTATCCAATTTATGGTACTCAATTTACCGAAGTAGGAAGGATGGCAGACTTGGCCCAGATTTACTAAGATGTTATGCAAAGCAGCGCAGCAACCAAATTTTCTGCATTGCACTGCATTGCCTGCATTGCATGAGAGGAAGAAAGCAAGTTGCCATATTTACAAAGACATGGCGCTCTCCTTCTTTCTCCCTAGCACTGGAGCGTAATCAGGCTGCCTAGAGCCACACACACCATAATGCAAAGGTATCTATCTAGCATAGGATTTGTACGTAGATGTGGTGTACAGTCGGTGCACCCTGATGATGCCTTTTGTAATGAGGGATGGAGGTTCTAGGGAACCTCAAGGCAGAAACCCTTGTTGGGTGGTGCAGTCGGGCACTGCTCTCTCGAACAGGGAAAATCCGTGTCCCCTTTTCGAACTCAGGCTAGATCGCTGCCTGCAAAGAATGGCAGAGTGGTGGCTTCAAACAGTTGGTCCGACTTTCACTAATGCGCTGTTTACAGTGCATTTGTGGCTGCACTCTGAACACAGCACTGACTCTAATAGAATGCATTCTCCTGGTCTGTTAAAGGTGCACCATGATGCAGAGTGAGACAGTGTGCAATGTGTATACTATGGCTCCAGGTAAGGATACCTAGGGTTCCAGCAAAAGTGAAATGTGTTGAATTGAATTGTGTGTTGGAGGGAATTTTGATCCTATACCATCAGGATGTCTGGCTTCAGGGTCAGGTAGTGGGAATTGGGTTGTCTTCTTTATGTAGCTGGCTGTGGTAGTAAGAGATCACCTGCACTGGAATTAATGGTTGTCTGTGGATAATCTGATTGACACCATCATAGATAATGTAAGGATGTCTCAGGGTGCTGTCTCATTTTCCAGCAAATTGTTTACATCAGACTATTGGTTCTAAGATTGAGCAAAGGTTTGTTTGTCTGGGATATTATTTGGTTTCCTGATAGCAGTATTCACTCTCCTGGATTGGTGTGGTTAAGCAGATGTATTGGTCATTCTGAGATGTTGGTGCAATCTGATTTAATGATGGTGTGTTACAGTAACATGGCAAGTCTTTCTTTTGGTGGATTTTCTGACAATGAAGAGTCTAGCTCTGAATTATCACTACCGTAGCAACCTTAGTACCTGGTTAGGAGTTGGATAATAACAATTAGTCTTTTCATTAGAGAAAGCACTAAGGGTCAGATGTACGACTCACCAATTGGCGAGGCGCAAATTACGTCGCATTTGCGACTCACAAATTGGGATGCACAACAGTGTCTGAGACACTGTTTGCAATTCCCAATGGGGTTGCAAATTGCATGCCTCATGCATATTAATGAGGCTGTCACAATTTGCGACCCCATTGGGAATGGCTGGCACTCCCAGGGGTGGTGGCCTGCTGGAGTCAGCAGACCTCCATGTCTGGGACTGCTTTTAAATAAAGCAGTTTTTAAAAAAAATGCAGCCCATTTTCCTTAAAGGAAAACGGGATGCATTTAAAAAATAAAATGAAACTTTTCAGTTTCATTTTTTAAGGGCAGGCAGTGGTCCCTGGGACCACTGCCGGCCCGTAAAAAATATTTTGAGAGCCACTTACAAAGGGGAAGAGGTCCCCTGGGGAACTCTTTTCGTTTGCGAGTGGTTTACCACCCTTCTGTGAATGGTGGTAAACTGCGACTGTTTTGCGACCGCAATTGAGGTTGCAAAACAGTCATACATAGCTTCAGGAGTCGCTATTAGGAAGAGACGCCCTTGGAACGCCCCTTCCTAATAGCGAGTTGCTAATCCTATTTTGAGAGTCGCAAATTGATTTGAAACTCGCAAAATAGGATAAGTACATGGGCCACACGTTTTTTGCGGTCCCAAACGGGTCTAAAACCCATTGGGCCTGCAAAAAACGTCAGTACATCTGGCCATAAATTTAGAGGAGACTTCACCATTGGTAGATCCTGTAACATATATACAATTTAGTGGGTAGCATTCTACATTAGATTCTCATCCAGGTTCCGTGCCTCCTCTAAACTTTGGAAGATTTTCCATTATGACCCAACTTTAAATAAAACCTTTATTTTCTATTTTATACTACTTTTAATGTCCCAAAGAGATAAGTAGATTTTAAAGCTGGGTAGTAATGGAAAATCCTACACCTTGTGGTGCAAGAGGTATGCTCTTCATTAGAGCATCCTTTGACTGCAGAGAGTTTTCATCATCATAGTCATAGCACGACAGATGTCATTCTGATGACCAATTTTCATCTTGTGCATTCTTTTCAATTAAAATAATTTAAACTTTGTTGACATGTATGAACGTACATATGTTTATGGTATTCCTATAGCTCAAACCTAGCCAAAAGGTAGTGAAGCGCCTGTACATGGTCATAGATAATCATAAAGTCAAAGAGTAATAGGAGATGGAGCTGGGTTGAGGGTGCTTAATGCATTGTGGAATAGTGTTTTTCAAGAGGTGAGTCTTCAAATCTTTGGAGCAGTGTTGTGGCAGTCCTGATGGAAACAGGTATGTTGTTCCAGATCCTGGGTGTTTGGATGGAAAATGCCTGGTATCCTGGCTTTTTTCTTGTTTACACTTCTTAGTCGCAGTCTGATGGTGTCTTGGCTACAGGTGTGCAGAGATCACCAGAGATCATGAGTTTTTCTACAAAATAAGCGGTGGTGCTAGTCATGATATCTTTGCAAATGATGCAGCTGGTTTTGAAGCTGTTGCAGGTTGGCAAGGGGAGCTGGTGGGGTTCAGGATCGGGGTGATGTGATCATATTTCTTCAGGCCCTGGATGACACATGCTGCAGCATGAAGAACTCCCCTAACGGTTGAAGTCTTAGAGGCCAGGAAGCAGGGTATCACCACTATCCACATGCACGAGTACAAGGGTTTGAACAGCAGTTCAGAAGTCAATTTCTGTAATAAATGGGTTGACATTCTTTAAAAAAGAGAGCTGGTACCAGGTGATCTTTGTTTGTTTTGTATTTTTGCCAATGTGTTCCTTGTGGGTGAGGTTGGTGCCTAGTGTGAATCCAAGTGACTTGGCATTTAGTTAAAGTTATGGTTCGAAGCTCTCAAGATTCATGTCATTGAGCTAGGTTTGTACTGTATTTTGTTTATTGTTCCTGGTAAATAACAGGGGGCAGATTTACAAGCCCCTTGTGCCAACTTCACGCCGCCGTTGCGTCACTTCTGTGACGCAGCGGTGTTGTAAACAATGCGCCACAATGCGACATATTTACAACGTGACGCATCTAGGGAGATGCGTCACGTTGTAAAGTCCTGCGCTACATTATACCTGCGTCAGGTATAATGTATGCAGGGTGGGCGTTCCGTCGCAAGGAAGCCTCGTAAAAGTGACTCGAGTGACTTTTACGGCGCCACTGCGTCAAACCCTTGCGCCTGCTTGAAGCAGGCGTAAGGAGTGACGTAGCATGGTCAGAATAGGCATTCCTGACCATTGCTGGAGTTGCGTCGTGCTTACGACACGACTCCAGCAATGCGTTGACTTTCCGACAAAAGATGCGTCACGCATTTGTCTGTCCTTGCGCCATGGTGTGCCGCATTTACAATGAGGCGAATCCATGGTGGCGCAAGGCTATTTTTCCGTCACGCAAATGAACTGGCGCATCTCTGCAAATATGCAGAGATACGCCAGTTCTTGTAAATCTGCCCCCCAGGAATTCTGTTTTGTCTGGATGGCATGCATGCAGGGTTTGAGGCACTGAATGTCTCAAGCAGAGTACTGGCAGATTTAATTTGACCATTCAACACTAAAACAGCCCATAAGGAGAACCCCTAACCGTTTGTTACACACTATAAATCATTATTAACAACTTTTGAAATAACAAAAATAAAGGTTAAACCTTTGTTATAGTTAGGAAAACTTTATTTATTCTTTCTATACAAAGCAAACTTAAAGTACCCAATCATCAGAAATTCTTAAATTATAGTTATACCTTAAATGTATAATTTACGCTACACCTTTAAATTACTATACCTTTATTTATTCTATCTATACAAACTAAACTTAAACTAAACAAAAATTAGATGTTCTAACGTTTTAGTTATACCTTAAATTTATAATGTACACACCACCTTCGAATTATTGTAACTCATGCACCTCCATATACGTATACGGTGTAGTGAGCTCAGTAACCACACTACATTACCTATAGCTCACCACTCTACCATGCACTGTCTTGTGACAAACTGTGTGATTTGTGATATCATAAGTGTTTTGATGAATGCTATAGTTTCAGATGGTACAAGTGATGTAATATGAAAGGATATAAGCAGTGCATGGATGTGAGTGAGTTATAGTTAATGTAGTGGAGTGGAGTGGGTTAGAGTGGGGTAGAGTGTATATGGCATTTAGTGTAATGGTGTTGAGTGGAGTGGTGTAGATTGGAGTGGCATAGAGTTGAGTGGCACAGAGTGGAATAGCGTAGAGTCTACTGGCGTAGAGTGGAGTGGCATATAGTAGAGTAGCGTAGAGTGGAGTGGAATAGCATTGACTGTAGTGGCATACATCGGACTGAAATAAAGTGGAGTGCCGTCTAGTGGAATAGCATGGAGTGAAGTGGCATGGAGTATAGTGGCATATAGTGGAGTGACGCACAGTGCAATGGCATACTGTGGGATAGCGTAGGGTGGAGTGGCATAGGGTGGAGTGGCATTGGGTGGAGTGGCATAGGGTGGAGTGGCATAGAGTGGAGTGGCATAGAGTGTAGTGACATTAGAATAGCGTAGAGTGTAGTGGCGTAGAGTGGAGCTGCTTGCAGAGTAATCGCGTAGATTGCAGTGGCGTAGATAGGAGGAGCATAGAGTGGACTAGCATAGACTGGAGTGTCATAGAATAGAGTGTAATAGCATACAGCAAATTAGTGTTGAGTTGAGTGACATAGTGGAGTGACGTGGACTGGAGTGGCGTAGAGTGCAATAGCGTAGAGTGGAGCAGCATATAGTGGAGTAGCGTAGAGTGGAGTGGCTTAGAGTAGAATAGTGTATAGTGGAGTGGCGTACAGTGGTGTGGCATACACTGGACTAGCATGTAGTGGAACAGCATAGAGGAGTGGATTACAGTTGAATAGGATAGAGTGTAGGGGCCTACAGTGGAGTGGCATAGACTGGAGTGTCGTAGAATGGAATGGCTTGGAGTATAATAGTGTACAGTGGAGTGGTGCAGAGTGGAGTGGCGTACAGTGAAGTGGGGTACAGTGCACTGGTGTACAGTGGATTACCATAGAGTGGAGTGGCACAGAGTGGAGTGTGGTACTTTAAACAGACGTAGCGTGAAAGTGGGTGAACGGATGTAGATGTAATGTGGCAGGAATGTAGACTATGGAGTTCGGTAATTTTTAGCAGTAGATGTAAATAGTTTAATTAGAGTTAAAGGTATATATCTGACAATACTTATATATTGTGATGTGGTATAATACGGTAACTTCGCGGTATAACATGGTAAATGCCGATAAGGCAGCATATGACTGGCTAATGGCTGTGTTTGCAAAGCATAATAGCCAGCCATGTAGTTTTTAGCACACTTTGGCTGCGTTCAGGGTTAGGGCCTTAGATATAGGCAAGTAGTCTTTTTTATTGTTGTACCCTACCTATTACCACTTTATTAAAGTGCTAAGAAGTAGTGAAAATGTATTTATATTTTTTGCTATATTTTGAAAACCGTTTACGGAAAACCACGCTAGTACCTTCAAAATACCACGTTACAGAAAAAAAGAAAAACTTGAAAAATATACAACGTAGTACACTATATTAGTGAAATATAATGTAGTACCGTGTATTTATAATTTTTTTCCAAATTATGTATTTTTTATTTTTAAGTAGTGTGGTAATCTGTAGGTTTTACTGTGGTACTCCGTGGACTTTTTGCAAAGGATTAAATATGCAAAAATTGAAAATACACTGTAGTACACTAGATTTGCAAAATATAGTGTACTACAGTGTATTTTTAAGTTTGCTAAATATTTAATTTAAAAACGAAAATTAAGTACAGCTGTACTCCGTGACATTTTTTTAAATATAGAGAAACTTATAAATAATTTCCCTACCTATTACCACTTTATTAAAGTGGTAATGGGTAGGGGAAAAATATAAAACCTATTACTAACCTATATCTAAGGCCCTAACCCAGAGCAGCCGAAGTGTACTTAAAACAACATGGTTGCCTTTAACTTTTGTAAAGGCAGACCTTAGCCAATCAATCCCTCATCAGCATGTACCACAGTACCACAACGGCCACAGTTATCACTAGGTTAAAATGCCTTATAACTTTGAGAAATACTTACCCTACTTATACTTACCCTACTTATATGTACTTATATGTCCATATACAAAAGGATCATCTGCTCACCATAATCTATACTCAGCCAAATTTCATTAAAATCAGTGCAGCCGTTTTTGCGCTATGTGCGACACAAACGTCTATAGAAATTGCAGTAGTGGAAAAACCTGTTTTGGGACCCCGCTTTTTTCTTTGCACCCTCTTAACGATTTACCACAAAACCTTCCACCAACAGCCAATGTAGACATAGCTAAAGGTCTATAACGTTTTATGGAGATTCGTCAAATGGGAGCAAAGTTATTAGGAAGCAAAAATGCGAGGAATTCCAATCTCTGGGAATCATAACTAGAACTACAGAGTGGCTACTGGCACTCTGAAATGTATATCTATATGTATATATCTATATATTTTTCTGTTATTTTTTGGGGGTTAGGCCCTAGCCCCTTTCTTCTTTTTGGTCTGTTCTGAGGGTAATCCCTCCTTTTAATCAAAAAAACTACCTGCCCCTGAATCCTAAAATCACCCTTATCTTCCTTTACATCTACCCACCCCTTAACCCTAAAATAACCCTCAGCTCCCTTTACCTCTACCCATCCCTTAATCCTAAAATCACCCTTACCTCTTCCAACCCGTTCACCCAAAGCTTACCCTTACCTCCATTTTCCTCTACCCACCCTAACATCCCCCTTTCCTCACTTTACCCTTACTCATCCCTTAACCCTAAAATCTCCCTTACCTCCCTATACCTCTTCCAGACCCTTCACACTAAACTTACCCTTATCTCCATTTACGTCTACCAACCCACTAACTCTAGAATCACCCTTGCCTCCCTTTACCTCTACTGACACATTAACCCTAGAATCCTCTCTACCCCATTACCTCTACCCACCCAGTAACCTAAAACACATTAATCTTAAAATCCCCTCTACCCCAATACCTCTACCCACCCAGTAACCCTAAAAACACCCTTACCCCCTTTTCCTGCTATGCACCTTGTAACCCTAAAATCACCCTTAACCCCTCTACCTCTACTCACACCTTACTTCACTGTATTGCATGAATACGGTGCATTCCTGCCCTTTCACTTTGGCGTAGGGCAGTGCAGCAAGCTGATTTGCTTCGCTGCCCAACTCCAAGTCCCCATAAATAAGGGCCTAATGTCTTGCACTTGCTACTGTGCACACTTGGGAACAGATTCACCACCATTTGCAATGAGTTTTTATCAAAAAAGTGATGCAAATCAGCACAAAATGTTTTTATTATTTACTTTCAAGTTTTGTGCTGGACATTGCCTAAAAGTAATGCGAAGCGCTACTTTGCGATACTTGGTGTCAAAGGGGCATTGCATGGGCACTCCCATGCAACCACCCATGCTTTTGACCAGAACCCTACCTACCAAAAATGTTTAAGCCTTGTTTAAGAATTTCAATTTTACACTCCAAATATAAAAGGCTGAACAAATAGATGTTTCAACTTTGTGAAAGTTTCCCATGTTTCACCTGGGCACATTTTGAGAATGTGTCTTCCCATAAAAAGGCGGATGTACCACTTCCAACTTGATTTTTTTCTACTCTTGCACAAAGGACTGCTAGCTCCATTCTGGAACTCCACTTACAGAATTTGTGCCCCCAAACACAGTAAATGTTTAAAGTTTGTTAAACAAGGTGTATGTATGTATATATATATATATATATATATCTATCTATCTATCTATCGGCGGTCGCCAGTAGATAGTTATAGTTACAACCTATTATCCATAGGAAATCCGCGACATTCTATTTGAAATAACTCTTGCCGGTTGACGTATCTTCGCGAAATTTTCAAACTTCGTGGGGCGCTCCGGTCCGCTCCTACCCTGAAAGTCTCGGGGTGATACGTCAAGCGGGGGCCGAGAAAAAGGGGGTCCCAAAACGCGTTTTCCCCATGCATTTTCCCATAGGAAACTTTAGACACGGCTACAGCCCGAACTGCTGAACGGAATTACACCAAATTTGGCAAAGAGGTAGTTCTTCGTTCAGAAAGAACCCTTTTGTTAAATGGTGTAAATCCGTTCAGTAGTTGCTGAGAAAATGAAAAGTAAAAAGTTAGTGATATCTAGGGACGAGTAGGGTCCGCGTACCCTCCCGATCACGAGCTGCATGTTAATTGGCTGTCAGCTGGCTGTCAACATTCCGATTCAGGAAATGTTGGCAGCCATTTTATCCCTCGGTAGAACCGAGGGACAGAAACAAGTGCGCAAAGCGCACAAAGGGGGCAGGGTAGAAACACCCTGACCCCTAGGTTTGCTCAGGGGTCCCACAAGGACCCCTGGGCAAAAAAAAAAAAATTTAATTTTAAAAATCGGCAGGGTGCGCGAATCCTGCCGAAAAAAAAAAATCGATGTT
Source organism: Calotriton arnoldi (assembly GCA_963921515.1). Lineage (NCBI taxonomy): Eukaryota > Metazoa > Chordata > Amphibia > Caudata > Salamandridae > Calotriton > Calotriton arnoldi. The sequence goes on along the minus strand of CAWUFW010002241.1, from coordinate 737,397 downwards.
AATTGGCCCCGGGTGGGCCAAGTCCCGAGGGCATGCTGGGGGGGGTAATTTTATGTGTGGGGGCCTCTAAGGGCCCCCAAGCCCGGGGACCACCACCCCCAGGGCTTTATGTACAATGGTGCGGGAGGGCTCTGAGCCCTCCCGCAGCCCGAGGACCACCACCTCCCGGGGCTTCTTTTTTTATTAAAAACCTGTGTGGGGGGCTCCAGCCCCCACACGCCCGAGACCACCACCTCCCGGGGCACTAAGAACTAATTACAATGGGGGTCCGTTTTGGACCCCAGAGCCCAGGGACCACCACCTCCCGGGGCTGTGCACTGAATGGGAGGGGGCCGCGCGGCCCCTCCTGGAGCCCTTGATGGCCCTGGGGACCACCACCCCCAGGGCCGGCTCCTGCAGTGTCCCGGGTGCCTACCCCCGTGACACTGCTGTTTGCAATGACAGGACGGGAGCCTCGCGGCTCCCGTCCTGTCATTGCAAACTGCTTTGGATATTGGAAGAGAGAGCAGGAAACCTGCTCTCTCTTCCAATATCCAAAGCGATTGCTTTCCACATGGGGAGCTGCATCTTAGCAGCTCCCCATGTGTAAGCTATGCCGGCTCCCGTAGGACACGGGGAGCCGGCGGGACTGTGGGGGATTGGGGACCCCCACAGTCCCCAACGAGAGGCCAGCCCCGGGGGATGGGGTCCCGGGGCAAGTAGTGGCCCGGGAGGGGGCCACGCGGCCCCCTCCCCCAAAAAAAAATTTAAAAAACGATTGGGCCCGCAGGCCCGCCCCTTCCTTCACCACTCTGCAAGCGCGCCCCTGGCGCGTTTGCAGAGAGGAACAATTCCCCTTGAATACTGGGGGTCCCTGGGGGCCAACTAGCCCACCAGGAACCTCCAGTATGCGCCAGAGGCTGCCTTGCAGAGAGGTGTACAGAGGCCACGCCCCTTTTACACCTCTCTGCAACGCAGCTCTATGGCGCTTTTGGAGGTATATGGTGGGCTAGTTGCACCCCAGGGACCCTCAGGATTCAAGGGAGTTAATCCCCCGACTTAAAACGCGCCACGGGCGTGTTTGCACAGTGGTGAAGGGAGGGGCGGGGCTTCAGGTGACATGTGTGCAAACAGGCCCCGTGGCGCGTTTTAAGATGAGGAATTAAATCCTCTTCAATCCTGAGGGTCCCTGGGGCCAACTAGCCCAACAGGTACGTCCAGAAAGCGCCACAGAGCTGCGTTGCAGAGAGGTGTAAAAGGGGTGTGGCCTCTGTACATGTCTCTGCAACGCAGCCCCTAGCGCATACTGGAGGTTCCTGGTGGGCTAGTTGGCCCGTAGGGACCCTCATGATTCAAGGGGACTTAATCCCCCAACTTAAAACGCACCACGGGCGCGTTTGCACAGATGTCACCTCAGGCCCCGCCCCTCCCTTCACCATTGTGCAAATATTCCTCTAAAATCAGCCGAAATCCGAATTCCGATTTACTCACCTGTTATCAGGAGAGACCTCAGTGCTGCATCTTTCAGCCCAGTACTGATCCTCAAAAGTAATTTTAACCGTACTTACCGGTAACTTGAATTTCCTTCATAGGCTAACATTGACTGGTTTCACTTGGAAATTCTTCTAAGTATGGAGTTTTGGAACTTTAAAATATTCCTCTAAAATCAGCCGAAATACGAATTCCGATTTACTCACCTGTTATCAGGAGAGACCTCAGTGCTGCATCTTTCAGCCCAGTACTGATCCTCAAAAGTAATTTTAACCGTACTTACCATTAACTTGAATTTCCTTCCATAGGATATCATTGCCTGCTTTTTGCTGAAAAAGTTTCTAAGTGTTGATTTTTGAAACATACAAATATTCCTCTAAAATCAGCCGAAATACGAATTCAGATTTACTCACCTGTTATCAGGAGAGACCTCAGTGCTGCATCTTTCAGCCCAGTACTGGTCCTGAAAAGTAATTTTAACCGTACTTACCAGTAACTTGAATTTCCTTACATAGGCTAACATTGACTGGTTTCACTTGGAAATTCTTCTAAGTGTGGAGTTTTGGAACTTTAAAATATTCCTCTAAAATCAGCCGAAATACGAATTCCGATTTACTCACCTGTTATCAGGAGAGACCTCAGTGCTGCATCTTTCAGCCCAGTACTGATCCTCAAAAGTAATTTTAACCGTACTTACCGGTAACTTGAATTTCCTTCATAGGCTAACATTGACTGGTTTCACTTGGAAATTCTTCTAAGTGTGGAGTTTTGGAACTTTAAAATATTCCTCTAAAATCAGCCGAAATACGAATTCCGATTTACTCACCTGTTATCAGGAGAGACCTCAGTGCTGCATCTTTCAGCCCAGTACTGGTCCTGAAAAGTAATTTTAACCGTACTTACCAGTAACTTGAATTTCCTTCCATAGGATATCATTGCCTGCTTTTTGCTGAAAAAGTTTCTAATTGTTTATTTTTGAAACATACAAATATTCCTCTAAAATCAGCCGAAATACGAATTCGATTTAATCACCTGTTATAAGGAGAGACCTCAGTGCTGTATCTTTCAGCCCAGTACTGGTCCTGAAAAGTAATTTTAACCGTACTTACCAGTAACTTATATTTTCTTCCATAGGAATCCATGGTCTGGTTTTCAGCAGAAAAGTTTCAAAGTGTCGATTTTCACAAACTACAAATATTCCTTAAAAATCGCCTGTATGACTTAAACGCATTCTTTCAACTGTTTACAGGAGATGCACCAGTGCTGGATCCAGGATCCAACACTGAGTAAGAAAAGTAACGATAACAGTTTTTACCTGCTAAGTGAATTTCCTTCCATAGGATAACATTGGTGATTCTATGAGAAAAAGTTTCTAAGTGTCAACTTTTAAAATACAATAATATTCCTTAAAAATCACGACTGTAACCAAAACGCTTTTACTCAACTGTTTACAGGAGATGTACCAGGACTGAATCTAGGATCCAGTCCTGTGGTTAGAAAAGTAATCCATAAAGTAACTAATTGCATTTAACTAGAAATTCACATTGAGCTGAATGTTGCATTGTGTTTGAAAATGTGTTGCCCATTGCAACAACTGTAACTACTGTACTTAAAAGTCTATTGCCTATGTGCAAAGTATTTAAACTAAAGTAATTCATTCTGAGAAAGTATTTTTTGTAATGTATAATGTAATTACAATGTAATTTAAAAAATAAAATATGTAAAAGAAATTTTCTAAAAATGTAGTAAATCAGTATGAAAAAAATTAATATAAAAATTAATACATTTAAAAATTGTCATTTAAAAAACCTTTGAAATTCACTGAAAAAACCGTAGGTTTCAGGCACGTTATAGTTACAAATTAGCATTTTAAAAACCTTTGAAATTCACTGAAAAAACCATAGGTTTCAGACACGTTATAGTTACAAATTAGCATTTAAAAAACCTTTGAAATTCACTGAAAAAACCATAGGTTTTAGGGACAGTTATAGTTACTTGGACATTGCACTCGTAAAAAACCCGTGAAATTCCCCCGTTATAGTTAGTTCAGCTAACTATAACTCGCGCCCCGCAATGCACTGCTGATGACGTCACATATTACATCACTCATGACATGGTCAGTGACATCACTGATGACATCACTGATGACATCTCAAATGACATCACTGATGACATCATCCACGTGATAATCTGATGCACCTCCTCACACCCTAATATAACCTTTGATACACCCACTCTAAATTACAGACTGCCATTCGCAAAACCATAGACACTCCAACACCAATAACTACATACCCACTCACTGATTCTTAGGTCTACACACACACATCCACTCACTCACCCGTACAGTCACTCATACTTATGGTCACTCAGTACAGGACTATCATATGCACTCTTACTCCTATATAGACACTCAAACACCGCCACTCATCCATAGAGGTACTCACACACCTAGTCAGTCATGCAAATAATTAAACACACTGCCATTTACTCACCTATACAGTTATACACACACCAGCTCACTTAATCATACAAATACTAGCACATTGTTACGCTCTTATACAATCACTGATACAAGCACACACTCATCCATACAGCCACTATCACAATCACTCACTCTCGCTTATAGCTATTTATATACTCCAACACACATATATACTGCCTTTCACATATGTAGTTACTCACACATGTACCACTGGGACATACATTCACTCACTAACACACTCTTACACACACTTACCCACCCATACAGTCTATCACAGATGCACTCTTGAAACCATCCACCCAGTGAATCACCCACTCACACATCTATGCACAGTCGCACACACCCCACCCACACAAACACTCAGGCACCCATACAGATACTCAGACAACCAATCAATAACTCATATAGACACTCATGTAGCTATTCACAAACCCATGCAGCCACTTACACAGCAACAGACAGACGGATACAGACATTCACCCAGTTTAGTCACTAACCCATGCATTCAGTAAGATACGTTAAATCACTCACTTATAGAGTCAGTCACGCACCTACTAAATCATCCATACAGACACTTACACACCCACTCATTCTTCAATACGTCTTTTCCTATATATATTAAAAATATTTAAACTTTACAGAAACACACAGTCACTGGATGATGTCATCAGTGATGTCATTTGAGATGTCATCAGTGATGTCATCAGTGATGTCACTGACCATGTCATGAGTGATGTAATATGTGACGTCATCAGCAGTGCATTGCGGGGCGCGAGTTATAGTTAGCTGAACTAACTATAACAGGGGAATTTCACGGGTTTTTACGAGTGCAATGTCCAAGTAACTATAACTGTCCCTAAAACCTATGGTTTTTTCAGTGAATATATATATATATATATATATATATATATATATATATATATATATATATCCAAAGATAATCATCCACACATATATCCTAACACATGTGCATGTACTCTTATACACCGGTTAATGCACATAGAAAACAAACGTTTTATAATATTTACATGTGCCGATGGTGTAACTTTTATGGTCTAGCTTGACAGCACAGCTGTCGCCAGAAAATTATGTGAGCATCACCAGGAGAGAGGCTTTGACTCCGCCCACATGTTGGGAACCAGGAATACATGTTTTGATTGGGCAGAAGTTGTGTGCTTCCACAAAAAAAGTGCTAGTCTCCACACTGCTGTGATCATTTTGTTTATTTATGCAGCTGGCTGACCTTGACCTTTCAGGGGCACACACATGACTATAAAGTGTTTCATATAATGATTTATGTTGTTTTTCACTGGCAGCACAGATGGGAGGAGGGCAGACATTAACCTACATGGGTTTTTAAGTCTGGCTTGACCGTGCAACTGCCAATGACCTTTTAACCTACAACATTATCCTACAGTTCTTTGCTTCCACACTAATGCATATCCATTCCCATGCTGTTTACTTGCTTCACATTACCATGCAACATTGCTTTAAAGTCTGACCTATTGGCATTGCCAAACGCTTATGTGCTTGATAGAGAGGATGCACCCTCCTTAAATCTCTGCCAGACAAGTTCCTATATTGTGATCATTTGAATACATATATAGATCCTTCTTCCTCTAGGACATGTTTATATGCAAGGGATAGCAAAGGCCATGTCATAAAAATAAATAGCACAGATGCAGTAAATGCTTTCTGTGCTGACGTTATCCGCAGCAAGTTCTCCCACATGCTTCCTTTCCACTCACTCTTTTTTATGTGCCTCATGCTCTCAAAGGTACAGTGCTACTCATTACGAAATGTTTTTCATGTTTCATTGTACAGCTCAGTGGGACCCGAAGTTGTTTACAGCATATGAAGTATTCCGTGTAAGCCTAATAACCTCAGAGCTCCTAGTGCAAGAGCTAGAGACCCAGTGCAATGGAATCAAGGCCATCTTCGATCTTCAAGGGTGGCGGCTCGTGCATGCCTTTCAGATTACTCCAATGCTTGCCAAGAGAATTGCTTCGGTGCTTGCGGTAAGTAGCATTAAAGAATCATTTAATTATACAGAAAACATTTTTTAATTACATCATTATTCTATTTTCTATATTTCATAGAAGGGGTAAAGTACTGTTTTTTTGCATTATTTTTAAATATTTCTGTGTAGGTAGCAATAGTTGTGCCAGTGAAAAAACCAAGGTGCAGCTACTATATTTCCACAGTTATTTAACTGATGAATCCACACTGTAATGTCCTGATTACTTACCGGTAATCCTAATTACTCTTAGTCCTACTCGTCCTCGACCCAGTCATGACACATGAGGTATATTCCACTGACGGGAAAATAAACATGAAATGTTTTATGGCTACACCCACCCTCCTACCAGGAGCTATAATACCATAGCCAGCACAAAGCTCTTCCTGACATACCAAGCACAACAAAAGCATGACACAGGTAAGGTGGGTGGGAAATATGACTGGGTCGAGGACGAGTAGGATTAAGGGTAATGAGTATTACCGGTAAGTAACCAGGACATTACCTCTACGTCCCTCGTCCTCGACCCAGTCATGACACATGAGGCACACTAAAGCAACTACCACAAAGCGAAGGCCTTTGAAATACTGGTAGAAAACAAACCAGATAGCTCACTGGAGAGAAGCTCACCACAGTGAAACTTTTAATGGCATGAAAGAATCCACCAGGAGCATCCGGCTCCATAGCACGCAAAACACCACACCCACAATTAAGACTCAAAAGCCCAAGTCCCTGCACGACAGATCTCATCCAAAGACACCCCATGAAAGGCAGCCGAGGAACCCGAGACACCCCTCGTGGACCGGGCCTGCACACCCGAAGGACACGGGAAACCAGAGCCCTGATAAGCCAAGGAAATAGCAGACTTGATCCAACGACCCAGGGTAAGACGAGAGGCAGCCTTCCCACAGCCCAAAAGTGACAAACAGACTGTCAGCTGCGCAAAATGCAGCCGACATGTCCACATATACGGTCAAAGCACCCTTCACATCAAAAGTGTGCAACAAGTGATCTTCAGGAGAAGAAGGGGAAGGGTAGAAGGAAGGCAACACCAACTCCTGAGACGTATGAAACTTAGAACGTATTTTAGGAGGAAAACCATGATCAAAAACGCAAAATCACAGCATCCTCCACAAACCTCAAAAAAGGGGGAGAACAGTGCAAAGCAGAAAGTTCCCCCAACCTTTGAGCTGGGGTGATTTCCTCCAGGAAAGCTACCTTAAAAGATAAGAACTTGACAGCATCAGACAACAAAGGCTCAAAAGGAGAGGACTACAGAGCACGCAGGGCCAGAGAAAGATCCCGGGCAGGCACCGAAGAACGGACAGCAGGTGAGGAGTGAGAAAAGCTCCAGAACAACCGGGACACCAACAGCCCATCTGAAGAGGACAAAGAATCCGGATCCCAGAAAGCCGGGACAGCTGCCCACTGGCCCTTCAGGGTAGACAGGGCAAAACCGTTATGGAATCCATCCAAAAAGAACTACAGAATCTCAGAGATAGAACCAGAAGGAGAGGACAGACCACGACCAGAACACCAGGTGTTGAAAGAAGACCAATGCCTAGAATAAGAAGACAAAGTGTACCTCCTACATGAGGCCTGGATCACAGAAATAATGTGGTGAGGCAAACCCCGGCCACCTAGCGACCTGCCGTTCAACCTCCAGACTGCTAAGGTGAGAGGGACTAGCAGGTGAGGAGTGGAAGACTTCAGAGGAGACGGGCACCGTGGCAAGATCCAAGAAGGACCCACTACCAGACTCAACAACAACGGGAACCAAGACCTCCGGGACAGTGAGGCAACATAGCCACCACCCTCAGGACTTTCAATAGGAATGCAGGAATGAGGGGAAAGGGAGGGAAGACATACAGCAACCAAGGAGGCCACGTGAGGGACAAGGCCTCCACCCCCCACTCCAGAATCCGGGAACAAAAGTTGGGCAGAAGAGCATTGGTCCTGGAAGCAAACAAGTCCATCTTGGGAGTTCTCCACGTTGTCCGAGCCGAAATGACCTGGAGATAAAGCTCCACCCAACCTGCAAAAGCATAGGCAACAAGATTCAAAAACTGATGTGAGTACTGCCCTGATGATTCACGTAAGCCACAGTCACAGTGTTGTCGGACCTCACCAGAACGTTGCAACCCAACAGAGGACCCGGAAAGTACCGAAGGGCCCTTTCCACAGCAAACAGTTCCTTCCAGTTGGAAGATCGACGGGACTCAGACCCCTGCCAATGAGCCTGCAAGGTCCACTAGTTCAGAGTCACACCCCAACACAAAGAACTGGTGGAGATTGATGCAGCGTTGGGGGTTTTGTCATCTCACTTATCCATACCAACCACTAAATAACTATTGGAAACGTAACTCTAATGACTGGCCCATGGTCATTATCACACAGTTAGCAATATCAAAGGTCCTCCGATGAATCTTTGGTAGAGCTAAAAGGGACTAAATAATGAAAGACAGAATATCAAAGGTCCTCCGATGAATCTTTGGTAGAGCTAAAAGGGACTAAATAATGAAAGACAGAATACTATTTCTCCATGAGGACCTGCAATGAAGAAATACTTTAAACAATAGTCATCATAAACATGGCCAGAATAACTTTGAAACTCAGGAATAAAGACAAACACTATTCTCTTCTATTTAGGTTTTCTTGTTATTTCATAATATGAATGGACAAATACAAATTATTACTTTGGGCTCAATAATACAGATTAGGTTCACAATGAACATTTACAGCTCATTTACGAAAATATCAGAACTTCAGATATAGAGGAGTGAGAGAGAAAGAAAACATCAGCGAAACACAGTTCACTTACGTAACGGAAATACTAATGCACAGCGTGCAATTAGTCTGAAAAGCTAACCCCACGGCCGTTGGGGAATAGGAAGAGCAGCTTCACCTGCTGATGATGTGCAAAGTCTTTAGGAAAGTCTCTCAGGATTAGTAGGTAACGCCAGCCAGAGAATCGGGAATCAGCACAGCATTCAGCATACCACGAACGTAGGGACAGGTCACCAATCTTGTGAACAAGCTGAGGAACACTTTCCCACAGGAATCTTTATAGAATGCTACTTCCTTTCTTCTGTTAAAATGTTGCATTCTCTTTCTTCAGCAAGCCTTTCTGTTGGGTAATTACCATGGTGTGACTGTCTTATGACAGTGACTTTACTACTATTTTCTAAACACTTTTTGTCTCTAAATATTGTATACTTCCAAGGGAGGAAGAGGAAAGAACCTATCTACAAATGTATTTAGATACTGTAACAGTTACATTCATATCATCTACATCCCTCGCCTAGACAGGAAAGAACTCTAAAAGTTTATTCAGAAACAGGCAAAATATCTGTACTCTAAGAAAGCATTAGTAACATCTGAAGGACAGGAGCACGGAAAAGCAAATCCCCTAATATTTCTAAGGCGTACATTATTTTAGCAAAACAGAGAATAATTTCTAAAAATACCTGCATTACTTTCACGAAGAATAAAGCTTTTCGTTTGTCATATATTTTCTGCAGTTAGGAAGACAGAATAACATCCAATTAGCAGCATCATTGTATTAACTAAGAAAATCATATATGTTGTGCCTTATGCACATTTCACGTGTTGTATACTCTAATATTATATGTTAGTAATTCCACACACATAAAAGCACGCATTGGGTGAATTACATTGAGCAGATTTTATTTTAAAAAATCCTGCTCCATCAAGATGGATGCAACTGCATGCTGTGGGGGAGATTGGAAGAGTCCATCCACCACTGCAGGCTGCTTACCATATCCAGACACACAGGAACTTCCAAGGAGAAATCCTGAACAGGGAAATAAACAAAGCGATGAAGATGCCACAGCAAGGGGCGAAGATGCAACCTGGCCCAAGGAACAGTGAAAACCCAGGCCGCCATGTGCCCCTGCACCTCCATCCAACGAAGCAGGGAAGCTGAAGTCTGAGACAACAAAGCCCTCAATAACTACTGTAGACAAAGGATGCTGGAGGGGGGGACAGGAACACCTTGCCCAGAACCGAGTTGAAGTCCGCCCCTATAAAAGACTGCCTGGTGCCAGGATGAAGATGGCATTTCAGAAAATTCAGAAAAAAGCCATGGCCCTCTAGCGTACGAATTGTCAAATCCAAATGCTGAGACACCATCAGGGCAGAGGGGACCTGCAGAAGCCCGTTGTTCAGGTAGGGAAACAGACACCCCCAGGAGGTGAAGGTGAGCCACAAGGGGAGCCGCCACCTTGGTAAAGACTCTGGGCAAGGAACGCAGGCCAAAAGGGAGGACACAAAACTGCCAATGATGACCTCCCAGGCAAAACCTCAGAAACCTCTGGACCCCCAAAGCCACAGGCACATGCAGATATGCATCCTGAAGATCCAAGGTAGACATCACACAGCTGGCCTGAATCGACGAGATCACACGCTGCAGGGTCTCCATTTTGAAGGGTTATATTCCGGGCAAACTTGTTCAGGGGCTGTAGGTTGATCACGAACTGGAAACCCTCCTTGACCTTCGGCACCAGAGAGATGACCAAATAATTTCCCTGACCCCACTCCGACTGAGGAACGGGAACAATTGCCTTCTTCCGAAACAACAGCTGAACCCCTAACAGGACACGCCGTCGCGACACCTCCTTCAGAATCAGAGTTTCTGTCCCCCTCCCGGCTGAGGAAGGGGGACAGGACACCCAGTACCCACTGGTCCGTCGTTGTGAGATGCCACGCCGCCAGGAAATGGTGCAGTCTCCTACCAACCTCTGGCAGAACTCCAGCAGGACCGCCCTGGAATGCAGCATAGTCCGGAACGCTGAGTCCCAGGACCCGCATTGGGAGGAGGCGTCCTCAGAAACTTTCCCTGGAAACCCTACCCAGGGCTCTTCTGGTTCCTGAAGGAATTTCTCTGCTGATGAGAAGGCTGCCGAAAAGATTTAGCTGAGGTAAAGAACTCCTCCTTATGCCGCTGCTGATGCCGAAAAGGAAAGGAATGCTTCTGTTCCTTGAAAACCTTGTGCAACTTCTCCTCAAGGTCTTTACCAAAAAGACAAGGACCAGTAAACGGCAATCGCAAAGCCATGGACCATTGAGCAGCATCCGTGTTCCAACCCTTCAGCAGTAAATTACGTCTGGCAGCAGTGGACGCACCACAGGACAGTGCAGAAGCACGAACAGAGTCAAACGCAATGTTAGAGGAACTCACCTTGACGTTCCATGGATTCCAACAATTCAGGGCACTGTCCACCGTTCTGCATAGTGAAGAACAAGGATTTGAAGTCGGATAATAAAAACTGTGCCACATATGCATCATACACCCCAGAACAGGTGGCGAGATGGGACCCCGCATAAGCCTACTTCAAAGAAGAGTCAATCTTTTTATCCTCACCGTCCTTTAGGACATTATCTTCAGCCATGGACGGATGCCTCACCATCTGGCCACAATAAAGTCAACATGAACTGACTGCGGAATTGTACCCTCCATGTCCCTCAAGGGTACAGCTTCGACATGAAGCGAGGAATCATAATGCGGTCAGGATCCTTCCACTCCTTCAAAAGAACGTCCATCATGAAAGGATGAATGGGCAAGGCCTTAGTAGACTGCTTCCGAAACTGGGGCAAAACCATGTCCCTGGACGTGCTGGCGACCTCCTCATCAAGGAAACCCATGTGATCACTCACATGGGAAAGAATGTCCGGCAACATATCTTTAGATCTATATTTCCCCTTAAGGTCCACAGAACCCAAGGAAGAACCATCAGAAGACTCAGAGCTGGAAATATTTGAGTCGAGGTCATGCCCCCGCTCCAGAGCGAACACCAGCCGCCCTTATAGTGGACTTCATAGCAGATAAAGTCTCTAAAATCAGCTTCTTCAGCCTGTCGTCACCACTCCCTTTACACTTCTTCAAAGGAGGGGCCGAATCAACACTGCCCCCTGAGGAAGAGGGCGAAGAAAGAGGAGAGCAATGTCTGCGCTTATGACTATGCTTCCCCATAGTGAACCATAGGCAAATGACAGCACAACTACAAAAGTAAAGCACTTAAATAATCTTCTCCCCAGAAAACAGAAAATTCCGCATTCCACCAGCCCCAATGCTTGCACTGACAGGGAGATACAAAACTCGCTATCAAACGCCGTGCGGCATGAAAGGAATGCAGAGGCGTGGTCATCAAACGTCACGCTGCAGCTCAAGCCTGCAAGGAAGAGTTGACATAGCAGGCTGCTATAGGCCACACCATACAGGAGGGGCTCCAGCTGCTTCGCACACAGAGGCGGGCCCAGACAGAAACTGGTAGAGCAGCCTACTCACCCACCGGGAGACTGCACCGGAAGTTCTTGGGGCCCAGCGCAACAAGCCAAGTTGAAGCCGGCCGTGCCCCGACAATCAAACCGGAACACATCGGTTCCCCTTTGACCTCTCCCCCCCCCCCCCCCGTTCAGCCTCAAAGGATCAACAACGGGGGGAGGCCGGCAGACGCCTACCTCTGGCCGCAGGCATAGCGCCAAGAAGGTCGTGTCGGCAACGCGCTATCTGTACATCACGCTCCACAGTATTCCGCATGAAAACACTAATAGAAGGCAACCGGGGCCCAACCAAGCCCAGCAGTTCCAGGAGGCCTCCAACCGCGTCCCGACTCCAGCCGCTCCCACGACGGTCTCCAGGCACTCCCAGAGCCCAGCAGAAGGAGAAGTCGGGGGACAACATGATGGATTTAAGAGCCCGGCAGTTACTTCAGCGTCCCCCATCATGTCAACCGACAGAAAACAAAACAGGAAGTGCTTTGTGCTGGCTATGGTACTATAGCCCCTGGCAGGAGGGTGGGTGGAGCCATCAAGCGTTTCCTGTTTTGTATCCGTTCTGTGGAATATACCTCATGTTTCATGACTGGGTCCAGGACGAGGGGCGTAGAGGTAATGAATCTATTATTTGCCACGTAAATTTTAGGGTAAACCGTTATAAATTTGCATGCTTTGCAATCACAGAGCTGTGCTATAAGAACATTGTCCCCATTCCAAGATCTAGTAGTTGTGCATCTGGTAAGTACAACATCTCATGTTCTCGGGTGTGCAGTTACCACCTGGGATTCTGGGGCCCTCATAACAAGGACCCAAATTGAGGATCTAAGTTATCAGTATCTTTGCCTTTTGGCCTTGGGTTTGTGATTGAGTTTGAGGAGAGAGCATCAAAGGACAAGCATTTGCAATGCAATAGGTCTCGCATTTACGCGAGTTTCGTAAATGCGGCACCTATTGCATTACAAATGCTAGTTTGTAAAAACGCCCATGCGGCGCATTAACATCGACCGCGCCCCTTTCTGTTTTAAAAAAAAAAAAACTATTTTTTAAATTGCCCCATGCCGCACTTACACTTTAATGTCAGCCTTGCCCCTTTCTTTAGACGAGACATGTCTAAAGAAAAGGGTGTGGCCGCCATCAAAGCGAAAGCGCAGCATGGGGCGCTTTTACAAAAAAAAGCATTTGTTTTCTTAGACTCGGCTCATTAAGGAAAGGGGCATGGCTGACATTAAAGTGTAAGTGCAGCATGGGGAAATTTAAAGAAAGAAATAAAAAGTTTAAAAAAGAACATGCGGCCGCGTTTGGTGCGGCAAGTAAAGCAAAGGGACGGCCGCCACTATCAGCATGCGGTGCTATGTAAAAAAATAATAAAGCTGTTGCGAGCAAGCGTGTCATGCCTGCAACAGCAGGCATGCAAAAACCATTAAACGAAATAGTGCTCAGAGGCTGTAGTTAAAGCCTACCGAGCAACAACACGTAAAAGGGGGTGTCCTCATGGGAGGTTACAAATGAATACAAGGTGGTACTAAGGAGGGACTTACAAGCCTATTTACAAACCAGAAGCCAGCATTTACGAAGGGCAGTGACACAAGCCAATGACAAGTATGGGCGGAGAGTGGGCGGTTCTTTAAGTGCATACTCCAATACAGCATGCCTTGCAGAGCAGCACATGCGCTGCCCAGGCTCGAACTAAAAACGATCTGTTGGAATACAGACTGCTATGTGCGGAAGTCCATGGAAAAGTGCAAGTACACACACACTGTGGATTGTCCCCAACTCTAGGAGGCCGTCCTAATGGCAGATGCCTTCTATACCTCAGATGGTCATATATGAAGCACATTTTCACAGAGACCTTTTCTTTGCACATTATCTGATCAAGCAGCAAATACACAATAGCTGACCAATAACTAAAGCTTCACCTATTTGCTTTGCTAGAGATGCAATATAAAATAGCATTAAATCAATAGATCACCATGATGCAGTGGGAGGACCCGTAAAAATGCAAAAACTTAGTGCAGCCAATCAGAACATGCTTAGTATGCGCCATGCTGCCATCCTATGAAAGGAGCTGTGCTGACAGGAGAAAAAAGTTGAGGGTGTTAGAGCGTCTCAGAGGGAGGGGCGCTTTCCGACTGGTGGAAGGAATAAGCATGAATCCGAGCCCGGAGGGGTATAAAGGCTCGCCTCCCTGTTTTCAATAAAACTCGGATTTCCTTCACATTCGCAGCAAAAATGGGAATTTTATGGCAAGGCCCGGAGGCTTCATGTTACGCAAGCTTAAAGCCTGCCTATGAAGGCCTAAATAACAGAACTCTTCATAGTGGGATCCCGCGATTGTTCTCGCAACCGGAAGTGACGTTGGGCGAGCTCTCCTTGCTTCACCCAAGCAAGTGTCTGAGAGGAGGGTTTTTAAACGTTGCTGAGAACCGCGATTTAGAGAAAAGTGCGAGTTATGCCTCGTGTTCTCAAGAGACGTTAAATAGCTACTGAGTCACAGTTTAGGAATGAGACGGAAAGTCGGATTAAAAAAATGACAGAAATAACCACCTCATTTCTTCTTCAAACACTGAAACGGAGGGCAGACCCTCATGGGAAACAGTTGGGGGAATACCGCCTCTGACCGAAAAAAATAGTTAGTTAAGAAATAAGCATAAACTAGGGGGGCGTGGCCAGCCAGCCAAACATGGCGGGCGCAACTTGTTAGCGCTCCGTCCCCACAACCCCTTATTCTCCTGATAATCACTGGTATCCCTCGCCATCCGGGTGCCCTCCACCGCTGCGGGAGTGCCTGAGTGGTGGCGACCCACGGATGTGACTGATAAGCCCCGACTGCGATCCCGTGGGATCTGAAGCTGGAAGGTGCGCTGCCGAGCGTCTAAGTGAGCGCTCTAGACGGAGG
This sequence comes from Calotriton arnoldi, assembly GCA_963921515.1. Classification (NCBI taxonomy): domain Eukaryota; kingdom Metazoa; phylum Chordata; class Amphibia; order Caudata; family Salamandridae; genus Calotriton; species Calotriton arnoldi. The sequence goes on along the minus strand of CAWUFW010002241.1, from coordinate 722,232 downwards.
CAGAGTGTTTGACTTCCTCGGCCGGCATCGAGGTAGCAGAGCTTACGGCGGAAAAGGATTGCTGGTGGCCGGTGCCTGAGCGTTCCCTCCCCCCCCCCCCACGTTCGGCTGCAGAGACCACGGACCCTGCGAGGACTCGGCGGGTAGGTGTGCACGAGCGACGAGACGCCGCGGCCTGCGACCGCGGCCCACGAGGTGCGCGCCTGGGGCCGCGAGACCGCCAGATGAAACGGACATAACTGGCCGATCATAAGGCCCACTATCCTGAGTCTACGAGTGCCCCCTTGCTGTGCGGGGATCGTGGCCGGCTGCTGTTGGCACATGCCTGCCGCGTACGAGGGAAGGGCACTACTGAAGCGGCCTGGTGGCCCCCTGAGAAGAACACCACAACTGCAAGTAAGTGAGCGGCCTGCCCCTGCTTGAACTTCTGCCTGCTCCCGCAACCTACCGCCGCTAGCGTGTCCCGGGAGACGCCTGCCATCGCACCCTGCACGCTGTGGGAGCGCTGGGACCTGCGAGTGTTGCCCATGTGATACAGGCCCACACCATACACCCTGCCGAGCTGTCAGCGAGGCGCTGCTATACAGCCAGACCCCTCTCCGTTTCGTCCCCCCGTGAGGCTCGCCTGGTTCATGTGAGTGCCACCAAAAGGCACCTATCGAGACTAAGCCACCCTGAGACACCACTACAGGAGCTGCATAAAAGAGCCATACTAGGAAGCAGCTGTATAAGCACTGCGACACACAGCCTGCCTGTGACTCTCTTCCCCCTCCCCCCTCCTCCGACTGGTGCTGCTGCTGAGGTGGACCTCGGCCACTGCTGTAAGGGAGACTGCTGCACGAGCCGCGGTGGGGGTGAGCGGCAGCAGCCCTGGCGGGACAGTGACACGTGCCTGAGCCTCACTTTTACAGACGGGGTGGAAGCTGGAGCAACACCTGCCTAACAGTTGCCCTGCTGACTGAGATGGTGGAAGACGGGCAAGCCTGACCAATTATAAACAAGGGAGCGCAAAGTGTCCCGCGCAGCGGTGGTGGGAGCGCAGAGACATTGTGTATGCGGCGGGCCCGTCCCCCCCTCCTCACACAACAGCGGACGTCTGATGCCCAGGACTGTCTACACATACGCCTACAGACCAGCAGGCCTGACGCTGGAGCGCAGGACGGTCAGACATTGAGAGAGAACTTTCCTTCCGCTACCAAACGAGCAGACACGAGCGGGCCCCTTCCACGTCCGCACCAGATAGAGGCAACAACCAGAAGATTGAACACGGGAGCAGATACACCACACGCACGCTCTAGCGCCCACCCACCTTTGACCAACGAGCAGGCAACTTCATACCGCTGGGCCCGTTGCGCAAGTATGATTGCTACACCGCACTGATAGCGACGACGCAAACTAGTGACGTATGAAAGCATACTAGATGACAGAGGGCGCATCACCCCACAGATAGTGAAACGGGCGCCTAATGAGGGGAAGGCCTGCAGACCAGCTCTCCGTCGAGCATTCCCAGCGGGGAACTAGAGTGCATCTGAGGACATCCGAGGTGCCCTAGAAAATACACAGACAGCCAGTCCCAGGAACTGACACAGGATGCCACTTCTGGGTTGAATCACTGCAACTGGGCGCCTACGAAGGGGCTGCAAAGAGAGGAAACTCACTGCGGCTAACTGCGTGGTGGTCACCCGAAGAATAGCGACTGCAGCCTGACGACGAGGCTGGGTAAACCTCTGTAAACCGTGGGGTGATATACCGCTGGGGCTCAAGGAATAACGGTCCCGCCCGGAAGAAGATTGGACAGCATTGATCCGAAGGCGGATGCTAACGGCGCAGCAGCTTGTGATGGGCCGAATGCGGGCGAAAATCCAGCAGGGGCCTCTACGAACAGGGGGGATGGAAGCCGACAGGATACGTGAAGACGGTGTGACGGAGCCAACGATGGCCGCCAAGTTAGACACGGTGCTCGCCGCAGTAGAAAGAATCGGGTCAGCGCTCGACAACACCAGGACATCCCTGGAATCCCGAATAGATAAAGTGACATCTGACTTTACGCTCCTACACGCGGACCACCGGAAACTGACGGAAACGGTGGCCACTCACGAACAGGCAATCAGAGAACTCCAACCAGTCACCCATAGCCATGCTGCGGCGCTGCAAGACATGATGGATCGCATGCATGCCTTGGAAGATAGAATTGAAGATGCGGAGGGACGCTCCCGGCGCAACAACATCCGCGTGGTGGGCCTGCCAGAAGGCGAGGAAGGGAGGAACCCGGAGCAGCATGTTGAGACCTGGCTGAGGGGACTGATGCCCCCAGGAACACTGTCACAGCAGTTTGTTGTGGAGAGGGCGCATCGGGTGCCAGCACAGAGACCACAACCGGGCGCCAGGCCTCGCCCACTCCTCTTTAGACTCCTCAACTACCGAGACCGAGATGCGGTGTTATGTGAAACCAGAAAGTTGGAGGACCTCAAAGTAAATGGCACCAGAGTCATGATGTTCCCCGATTATACATCCCAGGTACAGCGCCGCAGAAGCAACTACATGGCAGTAAAGCGCCAATTACGAGCACTGGAGCTACCATACTCCCTCCTCTTCCCAGCTCGGCTGAGAGTGGTTGCACGTGGAGAGACCCGATTCTTTGACACCCCCTCAGAGGCCTGGGATTGGCTCGAAGGGTCGGGCCTATGGACGGGAAAAAGACCATCGGGATCAGACGGCGAAGGAACCACAAATAGAAGGCCGCGACGACGCGGAACACCACGCTATGCTAAACCGGGAGCGGCGGCCCCAAGCCCTGAGAGAAGCAGAATGGAGAGACGTGAGGTACTGGAAGCGGTTGCGACACTCGGAACGCCACATGGTAAAGAGCATCTGGGAGCATGCAGACGAGACTCCTCAGTGGTCAGTGGGGCGTCATCGCCCTCCACCGTGCTATCAGATGATGCTGGCCTGCCAGTGGTAACTCCCCAGACCGCTGATGGGATCATCTGATGGGAAGCTGGGAAGCTGGAAAACGCTGTGGGGTGCCCACGCAAGTACAATGAGGCTTATGAACTGAACTGTCTCTGTGGGGCGCTGGGGGAGGGGGGAGGCCGCTGAGCGCTGGAGTTCGGCAGACATTTATAGATGGCTACCCAGAAGGTAACAAATAATATGTGTGACCGCGCTGCGGGTGCTCCTGTAGCGGCACAATCGGACCATGGGGGAGGATTCCCAGACCCACGCCTGGGGCGGACTCAACACGTTATCCCGAGCAATTAACTGGATGGCGTTCTCACTATATGCAGCAAAAAGGGGTAATCAAACTGCTACACTGTTCAAACACACGACCCCACCAGGCAGTATATAGTAATAGTTCATACTTGATAAGTAGTGCTAAGTTTGGACGGACTTCCTTGTGAAGTTCGCCCCACGAGTTAAATGTTTAAAGTTGACCCACAGGTCTGGTTGCAGCTGACTGACACACTTTTTCACACCCCAGTCCGAGACACGCTGACAAATATCATACCCTGGTTGAGGCGATGACCCTACCGCCCTAGCGATGACAACAGCTAACGTAGTTACGTGGAACATACAGGGTATGCACACGCCCTCGAGGCGATACTCCATATTTGCATACCTCCAAAGACACTCCTCCCACATAGCCCTCTTGCAAGAAACGCATATGACACAGACAGAACTTGAGAGGCTCCGTAGACGCTGGAGAGGGCAGATATATGGCACAACCTATTCTGCGCATGCGAGAGGCACACTGGTCTGGGTGAAGGCGGGGTCCCTTTTGTCAGCGACGACACAGTAATTGACCAGGAAGGAAGGTATACTCTGGTTCGGGGACACTAAATGGTCAACCAATACTGATAGGGTTGATATATGCCCCGAACGTCGATCAGACATCCTTCTTGACAAGATTGTCACTGGCCCTGACTCCATATGCTGGGATCCCATGGCTATTGGGAGGAGACTTTAATTCGGTACTCAACGTGAACCTAGACAGGTCTTACCCTCCCCTCCACAAGACGCCTGCTACCTCCAATGCGCAAACACTCACCGACTGGCTAGCACACTGGGCACTGGTGGATATATGGCGCGTTTTACACCCTGACATGCGCATATACTCTCATTACTCGGCGGTACATGACCTTCATGTGCGGTTGGACAGGGTGGTGGGGTCCCAGTCCTTACTCCCACTAGTCATGCAGACAGAATACATGGGGCGGACACACTCAGACCATAATCCATTACGGATCCAACTAGGTTGGAATGCCGACTGGCCCCCTATACCCACATGGCGGCTTCAGGTAGCCGCGCTAGAAGACCCAGAATTTCGCGCCTCACTAGGGACGGCTATACTCACATATCTAGAACTCAACGAAGACACGGCGAGCAGTCCTCTCGTGGAGTGGGATGCCCTTAAGGTAATTGTTCGCGGACACTGCCTAGGGGCCACATGGAATATACGCAGACAGCTGTCGCTCTCTCTTGCCCGTCTAGAAGCACAGCTGCTGCAGTGTGAGGGCGGGACGGTGGAAGGGGATGAGGGCCCACCTCAACTGGCGGGGATACGCACTCAACATGCGGAACTGTTGGAACGGCTGCGATGTCACAATTATATGGCTCACACGGCACGCACACACTCCTCGGCGGACCGGGCTGGTCGCTTGCTTGCTTGGCTGTTAACTCAGGAGGAGAAGCGGTCACCAATTAGCGCCATACGACTGCCGGATGACACCTTAGTACACACACAAAGCGAAATACACAAGGCAATGACGGCCCACTATACACGATTGTACCGCTCCCGAGGACAGTGCTCCGCTACCGACCTGGAGAGATTCCTAGAATCGACCCAGTTACCCGTGGTCTCAGCTACTGAACAGGGCGCACTTAATGACCCTCTTACATTAGAGGAGATCGGAGACTCGATAGGAAAGATGGCATCCGGGAAAACACCAGGCCCGGTCGGGCTACCGGCCGAATACTACAAAGCCTACCGCGAGTCCTTGGTGCAGCCCCTGCATAAATTGTACGCCCAAGCGTTAGAGGAACGAGCGCTGCCTCCCTCAATGCGAGAAGCGTATCTGGTGTCCCTGTTAAAACCGGGCCGCGACCCCACATCTCTAGGATCGTATAGACCCCTGGCGCTGCTTAACGTGGATTGTAAAATCCTCGCCAAAATCCTGGCGGAACGCTTGGCACCAGTGTTCCCGACATTGGTGCACCCTGATCAAAATGGTTTTGTCCCCAACCGGTCCACGTCGCTAAACCTTAGACGGTTTTTCAGAGTGGCCACAGATAGCGCGCGGAACTGGCCCAGGGCCGGATGCCTGGTGCTGGAAAAGGTATTTGATAGCCTCGAATGGGGATACCTGGCGGGGGTTCTCCTCCAATACGAACTGGGCCCTGACTTCCTCCGGATGGTCGACCTGCTCTACAGATCTCCTGTGGTCCGTATACGACTGGGGCCGTATGTCTCTGACGCTGTGCCAGTGTGCAGGGGTACCAGACAGGGTTGCCCCCTGTCGCCCTTACTGTTTGCGCTGGCCATGGAGCCGTTGGTGATGAGGCTGCGAGCCATAGTGGGGGAGGGTATACCTCTGGGAGATGCGGTGCACCATGTATCCCTCTATGCAGACGACCTACTGGTTTATATACGTGACGTATATAACATACCGCCGCAACTGGCGAACATCCTACAGGAATTCGCGGACATTTCGGGGCTCCGAGTCAATGTAGATAAATCCTGTCTTTACGCGTTCCGGGAAGGACTACACGATCCAGACTGCGAGCTAGGCGGCGTGCGGGTAAAGTGGCAAGAGAACACCTTCCGCTACCTGGGGATCCGGGTATATCGCCAACCGCAAGACCTGCTAGATGGTGTTCTGGGGGACGCTCCCATTGACGGTAACAGGCAGAGTAGCCCTAACCAAGATGGTGATCCTTCCCAGACTTTTGTACTATTTTGTAAACCTGCCCCTCTACGTACCGGCTGCCTTCACTGCGTTCACTAAAACGCTCAGAGATTTTATATGGGGGGCTGCGCGACACAGTAGCACTGGCAAAGCTGTGCCTACCGACTGACAAGGGAGGCCTGGCGGTGCCCTGTTTCGAGCACTACTATCTCGCTGCCCAACTACAATGGATTGCCAGATGGCTCGCTGACAGGGACAGAGATGATACGGCGACCACGCTGCCACCACACACATTGGAACAAATAAGTAACCTCTTCCACCCTGCTGCCCGACAAAAAAGGCCGAAGCCGCTGCTATTGGCAGTGGCATACAGGTGCTATCGTAGGTGTTTATATCTTACTAGGCACATTATCCCGTATGCCCCTGCAATACCCTTGGAGGGCTCCCCTAGCGGGCTGGGGGTGCTCTCCGCCAATGCCCTAGCGGAGTGGGGGGCAGCGGAGGTACAAACCTTGGGGGACTTGTACAGAGACGGGGCGCTAATACCATATGAATCTTTGGTGACGGAGGAAGGGTTGCCGCCAGGGCAGTTCCTCATGCATCGCTCATTACTGGCGACATTAGTAGCTAGCTGGGGGGACATAACCGAGGAACCGCAGCAGCACCTCACAATACAATATCTTCATGTTATGGGACGGGGAAGACACCTGGTTCGTTGGTTTGCATCGTCACTCCGAATGCATGTAGCGATCAGCCTAGATCCGCTCCGTCGAAAGTGGGAACTGGATTTGGGGCGACAACTAGCAGATAAGGAATGGGAGAAGATCCTCAGAAGCCCAGTGTGCATACCCAGGAATATGAGATTCAGACAAATACAACTATTCATTGTCCATAGAGCGTACCTCACACCTGAGCTGATAAATAAATACTTCAACCGAAATGATGCAGCGTGCCCTAGATGCGATACACTGGGGGCAGGATTGATACACATGCTGTGGAGCTGTCCCAACATACACACATATTGGCGCAAAATCAGAGACACCCTACAGCAATGTACAGGCCGCGACTTACCCCCTGAATGGACTGTAGCCCTACTCCACCACTTCAGGAGAACCCCAGCCACAAAAGTTACATCCCGGTTCCTCGATCTGGGACTCGTTGTAGCTAAACGGCTTTTGACCAAACGCTGGAAAGCAAGGGACTCACCGCACATACAGGCCTGGCGATACTCCCTGCTAGCATGGGCCAAGGCAGAGGGAATTGCAATCCGGAGGGAAGAAACACTGGGACTACGAAGGGAACCCATAGCAGATAGATGGGAGGGACTATACCACAGTTTACAAAATGGGGATGGGGACAATGTGGAGAGTCAACCCGAGCAGGAGAGACAGGAATAATGACCGCAGGTCGATACCCTGTGCAGACCACACCGTAGGGTTCCACACATACACGCATAACATGAGACGAAGATGAGAAGGCTAAAAACGCGAAGAAATATAAAAGGAGGGACATTTCCAATTGAGGTGCTCAGGAGGGGAAACACTTAATAGAAGCGAAGGGACTGTGTCGGTCCACAATATGGCTGCTGTTAATGTTGCAATATTGTTTTAACGTTGTATCAACTTTTAACAACTGTTTCACAGCTCATACGGTATGAACTATAAGAACTATACACAACGATACGTCGGCAAAAATATCTGAACCAATGCACGACCTCTGATCAGTTGGATGGCACTGAGTAGATGGATCTACTGGGTAGACGGGCTAAGAACGACATAGATATTGAAATTGTGAACTGTTTTAAATTAATAGTCTCGGGACCTGTATGCCAACACACAACAGAGAACTGTATACATAATGGAAAACCGAATGTATGTTGTCTGTCATACCTATGTTACTCATGTCAAACAAATAAAAACAGATTTAAACAAAAAAGAAATAAGCATAAACTAAAACAAGCTGTAGCTCGGTAACTGACGAGGAGGGAGAAGGGAGGGGGTAGTAGAAGGGAGGGGGTAGTGAGAGCAAAGAGCAGGGGGTGGAGGAGCATAGAAGGAAAGAGAACAAGCTGTAGCCCGGTAACTGACGATGAGGGAGGGGGAGAAGGGAGGGGGTAGTGAGAGCAGAGAGCAGGCACGCAAGGCTTAATGAGCCTTGACAGAAACCCACATGGCGGCTGCGCGCGTGCACGCTCGCGTGAACGCAAGCTTGAGGCCAGCAAAAGCCTCTGGCAGCGAGACCTAAAAAGCCACTCACTAAATTTCTCGCAGTGCAGCGCATGCGCTGGCTCAGCGAGACCTAAAAAACGAATATCTGCTTTTTTTTTTCTTTAAAAAAAATTATGAGATGGGATACAAATTGTTTTCCATCTGTATTATATACAAAATTTGGTAAAAATGGAAAACTGCGTCCCATAATGATCATACACCTTCTATCTATAATAGTATGTATTTTAAAATGTCCAATATTGCATAGTACGGTTTTATTGTAGTGAATTCCACTGATCTTGCTGCAGCTGAGGAGCACCGTCTTTCCTATGGCATTTTGACTTATTGTGCTGACTTTGCACCAGCCACTTAAGGTTGATGGCCACTCAGTGCATGTACCAGACTTGGTATATCCAGTGTCTGATACTAGCCTAATAAGTCTTCTTACATGATCCCTCAACTACCACTACTGAAACTGGTTCACCGGCTTTGTTGATCCCTGAGAGCAGGTCTCCATGATTTTCCCTTCCTGAAATCACTGTCATGTCGATCCTAACACTTTTCCCAATTAATATTTTTCTAAATTACCAAGGCTGACTTGCAGGCCTATTCGTTGCCAATTACTTTGCTGCTATCACTTTTGTAAAGTGGCACCAAGACGCATTCTTCTGTAGTCTTCTGGAGCTATGCCTGCCTGCAGCAAGCAGAGTTAATGGCTTTTTACTTCTTACCACCTTGAGCTGCCTTGATTGTCATGATGCACATCTTATTGCATTGGTAGAGGTAACACATTCCGTAGAGTCTTCTATTTTGTGACTGAGAAACAAATAATTTTTTGCTAATTGTTTTCAAGTAACGGGCAGCTAGCTGTATCTGTCACTCAAACCACCCAGACCACATAGTGTCCTGAAACACGTCCTAGGTAGAGGTGCTTTCCTTGTGCCATTGAAGAGCAGAGTATGCTGCTATTCTGCTTTACATATTTTTAGGGAAAAAATGGTTCTTATTTAGTGACACATTTAGTTGAAGGATAATAAAAAGCAACAATGGCTGTATGTAAGTGTACTGTACAACATAAATTAAAAAGAGAGAGTAGTCAAATAGATATACATCAATTATTATTCTTTATATTTCTCATGTGCATAGTGTGAAAAAGGTGGAACCAAACAAAACTGCAATAATAATACACAATACATACATGGAACAAGAAAGCAACATAAGTATGTGTTCCATAGAACAACAAAGAAGCATATGAATGTCCGTATGGAATAGGAATTATAGTAAATCCATGTCCTTGTGTCACTAAGGGTATCTTTAGTTAGTTTGTTTGTGTTACATAGGTGTTGACGATGTTTCTACCCAGTTATGGATGTTGGCTCTCATCAGGACCAACAAATTAAGGGACACCTAGGAAATAAATGGAAAACAAAAATGACTACTCTGTGTAGGCAGTAGTATAAGTGCCATACTAAATAATATGAAACTCTACCTTAGTCGCCTCCTTCTTATACAAGCAACATCCAAGGTGCTCGAGAAAGGAAACAAAAAAGTTACTTACTATAGGTATAAATCATTTATACTACTGTGAACACCATCAACTATCTTGTATCGCCAGCCCCCATAAGTATGTTGATTACAAACCCTCTCACCCTTTTACTCCCACTGCTCCTTGACATCGCTGCATGCACACCCGCTCTGGAGCACTATCCTTTGAATTTCCATTCCCTTTTGTCATATCCGAGCTAGCAACTACTCCCCTATTGTGCCGGCTCGTCCCTTGATTGATTCCACATTTTCTTTACCTTGCATCTTTTTCCTGTTCTTATTATTTGCATTACGTTTTTGTCACACCCTTGTTCCATTTACACATTTGTCTTTGCCTACATTTGTTAAAAACCTTCTTTTAATGTGGCATGACATTGCTGTATGCAGCCCCCCCCCTTTTTTTTTTTAAGCGTGAATCCTTTAATGGTATCCTTTCATCCATTCCATGTTGGAGGTAGCAGTTGCAACCTCCCAATACTGCCTCACCGCCTCCCACTTTTTGACCTTCTGCTCACTCCATAGGCCTGAAACGCATGTGTTCCAGACCTCGCTTTGAGCTCTGTCAGTGACTTGAGAAAGAGCACCACGTCTTCACTCGGACACTGAGGGAGATGCAAGGCTGACGCCTGTGGCCGCTCTGCCTTTTTAGGTCTCGCCTAGCGACGCAGCGCATGCGCTGCTCGCTTGCGAGATCTATTGTCGTCGGTTTTGCTTCGGAAGCGGGGTGGAAGCTCCACCCATGCTTTTCATTGGCGTGCGTCAAAAATGCTCGCTTTTGATTGCAAGGGAGGCATGTTTGTTCCCTACCTGTCTCCTGTTTGCCGCGCCTGCCCGGACAGGATATTGTGCACACGCACGGTGTCTTTTGCTCACGGCGGACTCGACAGGGCTTCGTTAATTGGGTGTCATATGTATCGGTTTCACTTTTGTATTTCGCTGCATCTCGCCAGTGGCATTGTTTTTAAATACGTCACACATGCCGTGCAGCACTTTGTTTACTACTTTCTTTACTGTGTGGGAGGTAAGTTTCGGAATCTTAGCTACAAAAGCAACATGTTGCAACCTATTTATCTCCGTCACACCTTTAGTTAAATTGTTCTGCGTTCGCTGTCTGCAATCTGCTTGCTTCCATATTCATCTGGCTTTCTTTCAACACACCGCGGCGGTTCATTCTTTTTTAAGTGCCTTTTCAGATCTTGTCGCTTTTGCTTGCCCACATTGCAGCGTTTTATTTTAAGTTTGTAGCTCCTACAGTTTTGATTATGCTTTCGCTGTTGCGACATTAGCCCGTTGTTTCACGTTAACTCACGCAACAGTTCATATATACATGTGCATATGAAGGCCTTTATTACACACTGCCTCCTATAATGCTGATTTAAAGTACGATTTCTGACCCTGATGTACTTTGCTGTGAGGCATGTTGGCACGTGACCTCCGGTGTGTAAATGACCCCAGATACGTGCTATCACCCTGCATGGATTTAACCCATGCTTCAGCGGCTCGTGTTTTAGTTTTTAATTTACATCCAACAATACATGGCTGCTTTGGAACGCCCTAAAGAGCGGATTTTGAATAATTCTGCACAGTGTATGTATAGCCGCTGCCTGCGTTGGGCTACAAGGGGCATTTCGAGCCATGTTCATATTACCCAGCTGATTGCTTCTCCTTGGGGTGGATTACGTCAGGCTTCCTGGGCTGGACTCGTAATATAAATTACTTTTGAAAGACACTTGTGGATTCAGAACCCATGTGTTGCTATCATTGGTATATAGCTCCGAGTCCGACGAATGCAACTAGTAGAAAGCGGCGCTTCGAAGCTTGTTTCTGCGGTCTCTGGGCACTTGGAAACAGCACTTGTGGGAAGTGCCAGGAAGCACGTGATAGATTCCACAGCTGGAATAGCAGTAAACCATCCGCGGCGCTGCTGTTTTTGTGAACGACCCCCTCTCAGAGGCAAGTGTGCTGGGTGCCAGACAGGCCATCGTAAAAATAACAAAACCACTGCTGGGGAACAGATTTGCGTTCTGTGCAAAGGTACACTCACTGACTAAACTATTAAGGGAAATTGCATGTGAGGTTTTATCATTTCTTTAAAAATAAAAAATTAAGATAAGCTCTGCCGTCAGTCCAGACAGGCACTTCCTCCGTAGACGGCCTTTTATAAATATACCACTCTGGAACCAGCCTTTGCCAAGGGATACTTTCTATGACAACACGGTTTGGGCTTCATTGGCATAGCTTCCATGGGTGCAGCAGGTGCAGTGGCGCCAGTTCACAGAGGCCTGAGGCCCCCCTGAACTCTAATTATTGCTGTATTTCACAGATCAATCAGCAGCCGGGGGAGGGTGCCTTTCCTTCCTGGCATAATGTACCATGGCGCCACTGATGGGCTTATCGACTTATGGTCCGGGGCTGTATCCCTACCTGCCGCTGTTTACCCGTTGTAGATGTAGCGCCTTGTAACGACCGTGTACAGGTGCTGGGCGCCCACACTGTAGGCCACGACATGAGCGCGTGCCTAGGCGCGGGACACAGCTGTGCAACCGTTTTCAACGAAATGGTTTTGTCTACAGAGCAGCTTAGTGCCTAAGAGGCACAGCTCGGAAGCAAGGCGCAACAATGGCCACTGCTCCATGTTTCCGAGCTGTGCTGCCTGCAGGTCCAGCACTAACCCGCATAGTTTCTAAACCAAGCACTAGTGCTGAGTACATCAGAGTTACAGGACGGAATTTTGCCCTTGGGTAAATCTACTGGCAGCAACTTTATGTATTAATCAGGGGCTACAAGGGGCATTTCGAGCCATGTTCATATTACCCAGCTGATTGCTTCTCCTTGGGGTGGATTACGTCAGGCTTCCTGGGCTGGACTCGTAATATAAATTACTTTTAAAAGACACTCGTGGATTCAGAACCCATGTGTTGCTGTCATTGGTATATAGCTCCGAGTCCGACGAATGCAACCAGTAGAAAGCGGCGCTTCGAAGCTTGTTTCTGCGGTCTCTGGTCTTGTCTTAAAACAAGCATTTGCAATGCAATAGGTCTCGCATTTCAGTTTGTGCTATTGGCATTGTAAATGACAATGCCTTTTATTCATTTGTTTTGAAAACCTGCAAGCGGTGCATAAACACGCACTTTGTACGTATAGTCCTTGCTTACGATAAGCAAGGATTAGAAGTACAAAGTGCTTGTTTCTCACAGCTTGCAGGTTTTCAAACGCATAAATAAAAGGCATTGTCATTTACAATGACAATAGCTCAAACTCTCGCAAATGCGAGACCTATTGCATTGCAAATGCTTGATCTTCGTGCGGAGCAGACCTAGTCTCCCGCTATGTTTGAATATATTACGGCACTTATCCTTTGAAGAGATGCTTAACTCGTATTCATTGAGGTTGTTGCAGCGATCATATTCCTGATTCTGATTAATTCTTGTATTTTCCTGATCTCATCAAAGATGGAAGCAGTTCAATGTAACTGCAATGCGGTGCATGCTTTCAACAGCACACATGTCTGTGTTTTGCTGTTTTGGGGGTACGTTTTACTTATCCCCACTGACTTTTCTCTCAATTGAGGGTAGCCTTATTCCCCTTTTTTGTGCTTATACTAATTAATGCGCTTGCTGCTTTTTCTTCTTTTAAGCTACACATACTTGTTCCCCGAGTAAGTAACTTTCTCGAGTACCTTGGTTGTTCCATATCCGTTCTGAGTCCAAAAGGAGACGACTGAGGTAGAGTGTCATTTATTAATGAGTATGGCTCTTATCCTTCTGCCCGCACAGAGTAATCATTTTTGCTTTTGATTTATTTCCTAGGTGTCCATTTATCTGTTGGTCCTGATGAGATCCAATATCCATAACTGGTTCGAAATATTGTCGACACTTGCATAACAAAAACAAAGTGACTGCAGATACCCTTAACTGACAAAAGGGCATGGATTTACTATAATTCCTGCTCCATATGGATACTCATATGGTTGTTTGTTGTTCTATGGAACACATATGATTATGTTGCTTTCTTGTTATATGTATGTATTGTGTATTATTATTGTACTTTTGTATAGTTCTGCCTTCACATGGGACACTATGCACATGAGAAATGTAAAGAATAATAACTGATGTATACATTTTTGACTGCTCTCTCTTTTTAATGTATGTTGTGAACAGAACATTTGAATACAGCTGTTTATGCGTTTTGTTATCCTTAAACTAACTGTATCACTAAGAAGAAGAATTGTTTTCCAAATATACTTTACACCATGGTTCTTGTTGAGTAAGGGCTGCCCTTGTTTACCTAAAGAAAGCTATTCCACTTTACAACATGTGCAAAGTCACAGGGCGTGGTCCTTTATGAACATGATGTGTGAGACATTCAGAAGCCATACAGAATTGACTTGCATCCGCCTCAGATGGGAACTTGTGGTTTTGGCAAGCACATATTGTGCATGGGGGAGTGAACACGTGAGATTTCTATATGACCGAGAACTGCCTGTCCACAGGCAGTTTTTCTTTTATTCTTTGAGGATCTATATGATCTGCTTTATAAACCTGTGACAGAGGTCCGGTGTGTGGGTCATTCGTTCAGGGATAATGACTCCAGCAAAGAAGGTACACTGATCTGTAATACATCTGACCTTATTGTCTACCAGCTTTGTTATTCCTAGCGCCAGTCATGGATGCAGCAGATTCGCGGGGGGGGGTGGTATTTCCACCAACCATCCTTTTGCATTGGTCTCATAAATAGTTGGGCATACATAAGTGTTTAATGAATTCTGCATTTTATTGTCTTTTTTAAAACATTTACCTTTGTTCCAACTCCCTTAAGCTTTCCAACAGCAGCTTTTCATTTTCTTTTAAAACCTATATCTAAAATGTTTTGTTGGACTTCGTGGAGTGTTTTTAATTAAGTTCAGGCATTTGCTGACTCTCCACTGCCTTTCCTATTCCATTTTCTTTTGTAGATGCACATTCCTGCTTTCCTGCCTCTGAGATCGTGTTCTCTTTTAATAGCTTTGTGTCCTTTTTGAGACTTGATCATTTGTCCACTTTATTCATCACTCTTAAAGTGAGGAGAATAATTGATCTGGAAGGGGGAGGTGAGGGGAGTGAGGCAAGAGGGGTATGAGGAGAGTGGTTAGCGGAAAATTGAGTGGCGAGTAGTGATCATTTCTTAAAATGGATGCTGTATGTTTAGGGCACCTTGAAGCAAAATGCGACAGTCTGTTTGCTTAGGAGCTAGTCTATTTGCTAAAGTGAGCCACATGCAGCAAATTCTGTCAACTCCCAGTTCCGCTTGAGGGGAAGGGTAGATTTGACTACTTGAGCTCAAAAGATTTCACATTCCGGGTTAAATGAGCTGGGTATCTCCTCTTCAGCAGTGTATAGACACACAAGTTAAATTGTATTCTCATTTATTCTGTCTTCTAGTGGGTATTATATGAGGTGAGTCGGACAGCAGAACTGAATTTATTCTGATAGATGTGTACAAAATTTGGATCTCATTGTTATGTAAGGTGAAACTTAAAAGAAAATATACTACTTTGGGGCTCTTACAGCTACAAACTGTACTACATGCTTATTCTCATCATTTGACAATTTTCTATCTTCATAGGATTCATTTCCCATCAAAGTTCGGGGCATCCACCTGATAAATGAGCCTTTATTTTTCCATCCTGTCTTTGCATTAATAAGGCCTTTTCTGCCTGAAAAAATGAAAGAAAGGGTGAGTAAATATTAGCAAGTGACTTTTCAATACAATCTGTACTTGTTACCTTGATGTTTTGCTCCTGAGGCAAAATAGATGTTTAAAGTATCTTGAATAATTGAAAGAACCCTATGACTTCACATCTTACTGATCAACAAATGATAGTACTATCCAACTGTTTTAAATGTTTTATTCAACTGGAAACTAACAACAAAGTTTACTATAGACGCAGGTGTCATGCGATAGCATTTCATCACTAATAAATAATTTAAAACACAAACAATATGACAAACATACATTGAATACATCTTTAGAAACAATTTTTCTTTTATTGATCATTATGTCTAGGTCTATTTAAGACCTTTAGATTTTACTAAAATTCCTTATAGGGGCTTTCTGCCAGCCCTGTTTATCCATTGATATTGTTGGTCTGTCTTTCACATTTTTCTGTCAAGCACTACTACATATAGCATGGGGCAGTAGAGCAATCCACTTTACCCATTATCTAACTTCACTGTGAGTGGCAGCATTCTTCCCTTACACAAGCAGCACATCCACACTCAAACTAACTCCCTTAAGTTCCAGGGACTACTGTGACAATATCTGCTTTTTGAGATCAAAAAGAAAATGTTTGCTTTTAGGCAATTTTCTTATTTTAGATTGCTGAGAACCGGGCAGCTTCCCCAACAATAATGTTTTACAAAAATCATGACAAAACAAACTTGATAAGCCAAAAGTATGGCGGCGAATGCCAGATCTGCTGACTTTGCCAATGCTTGTTATATAGCACTAACACTACCCGGAGTGCAATTCAAAGCACCTTTTTTAGGTTGCTGAGGTAGGAGGACTCTCAAATGTAAAAGATCTTATGGACTATTCCTAATTATACCAGGGAATGTTTTATCCCAGAAAGGATCCTTGTAATATAATCTGAAACCATGGTTTCTTAGGGATTCATTTAAATAATTATTGATAATTTTACAGCTAACTTAGTAGTTTTTGGAAAATTGATCATTGTCAATAGGCAAAAGCTGGTCGATATTGAAAGGAAGTTCAGTCCTGTGAAATTAGTGCAAAAGTCAATTTATTTGCAATGACTAGGCACCACAAAGTATATTTATATCAGAGGCTAGTGAATCAAAAGATAATTTTTTTATATATTGTTAAATATTGTAAATTGCGCACTGTTTTGGTGTTGAGGTGTTTTTATATACACAAATTTCAAATGTAAAAAACAGTAGAATAAAACACTTCTGTGGGACAGCACTTGATATATCAGCATTTTTTTTCCTCCTAACAGTATCTGGCATAGGTATGTTGACATTTTTACGCACTTTTGTGAAAATTGAATAGGCTCTTCCTCGGGGTGTAAACAGGATATGATAGGCATGTGTCAAAATTCATTATTTGGCCTTTTGTAGCAGAGGCTGTTTATTGTAGTGGGCAAATCCAAGAAAAGGTTTTTTCCAGCATTCAGCTGGAATCAAATTGTACACAAGACTGTGGGTGAGATGACCATTTACAGTGCAGTTTGACACCATTTCATGTATTAATTAACTTAGACTGATTTCAGTATTGGCCTTCTTCACTAGGAATAAGTTCTTTAGTTAAACCCATTGTTTAGTCTGAGCCAATATAGAGTCATAGCTGCAGGTGAGATATTATCGGAGTGTTTCATGCTAAGAATAAGGTGGTTTGCATGAATTTTTTGTAGCTTTACTATTATTGTTTAGCAAGACCTCAATAGATTGCATCGCAGTTTTCAATTGAGCTATGACGACTTCTAAGATGTATAGAGTTACCAAATAATGGATTAAAAGTTGAAAGTACAGTTTGACCGCAGTTAATTGATCTTTATGAGGCATTCCAGCAGATCTCTCCTTCACTGATGCCTGCGCTTATTTGTATTGGAGTCAAGTGAAATTGGCCTCAAGTTCCAAATGAATGGTTGCACTGCTTTTATTATCAACCAATGGGAAACTATAGTGAAAGGAAAGTTAAGGGAACATTAATATCATTAAATTATACACATCCCATTCTGACTCATTCTTCTTCTCACATAATCCACACCTTATGACTATCCTCCAGGTACCAGACTGGATCCTGAACACTTTTTCTCCCCATTTGTAGCTGTCCAACTCTGCCTGGTGGTGCCACTCAACTCCAATATGCTTTGTTCTGAACAAGATGTGACTACATAAATGGTACTGTCTGGCTTGCTGGTGTCACTTCTTGTTTTTCTTGGTGTTACCAATGTATTCGGTATCTACTGATTAAATTCCTCTGTGAACTTTAAAGTGACTAGGGCATATGTCACCTCCTAGGGGCATGGGGTATAAACACTGTTGACGGTGTCAAAAGAAGATGTCCTTATCTGCTCTGCACAAGGACTGTTAGTGGTGTTGGGATCAGACCACAATCAGTTGGGCAGCTCTGGTTTATCCATGCACCCAAAGGGCATCAGGGGAGGAGAAGGCTATGTTATTGTTGGCAAGGGGCCCTTAGGATACTCCAAAACAGTCCCTCATCCTTCCTTCATGTATGTCTCTTGACTGAGAGCAATCCCCAAAAGATTCTCCCGGGTGGAAAAAAGGCAAAAAAATGCCACAGGAGGGAAGTTCTGTTATTACTTAAGGAAATGTCCCACTATCTGGACCATCCTAAAACTTGGTGATGCAGTTAGCTGACACTGTCT
Organism: Calotriton arnoldi; assembly: GCA_963921515.1. Lineage (NCBI taxonomy): Eukaryota > Metazoa > Chordata > Amphibia > Caudata > Salamandridae > Calotriton > Calotriton arnoldi. Next base: position 704,182 of record CAWUFW010002241.1, on the reverse strand, counting down.
ATTTCTCATCGTTCAGAGACCATTCCACTTCTGAAAAACTAAAACCTATGTTACCCAGCCCCCCCAGTGCCTACTCTTCCCAGATTGAGACCTTCCTACAAGCCATGTTGGATTATCTCCAGGACTGCTCCCATTCCACTGGGCCAATCCACAAGGGTAGGCCTGATAATGCAGGATTGGTGATTCCTGTGGCTCCAATCCCAGCACCACCTGTCGCATGCCACAAGCCCTACCAATGCTCCTACCCGTTCTACATGACATAGGCTTCTCCATCAATATCCTTTCACGTGAGCAAACTAATTTTAGTACATGTACATGAAAGTAATATTAAGATGAGGCATAGAAAGGTATCTCAGCTTGCAGCCCACTGCACTCAGATTAATGTGGGGTCCATCAGAGGAGGAAAACGAATGGTGGTATGAAGTTGGCCCTTTTGTCAGACTTCATCCTCATTCCTTGAGTTAATATCCAAACCGCCCACAATCATGGGGAAACAGTAGATTAGTATGACAAACGTATCAACAATTACCTAAATGATTTCCATCATAGTGTAAATTCCTATCCAGTAAAGCTTTCCTCACCAGATCTTTTAGCAGTATTGAAACACTAATTGAAAAGGCAGAATGCTGTTACAAAAGGAGGAACGGAGTTTGTTTTTCCTATTTTAAACTCCTAGCCCAGTACAACAAAAGAAACATTTTCTACTCTTGCTAACTCAGGTTTTGCACCTAGATAACGGCATACTGTTATAATGGCCACTATACACTCAGTAACACTGTTGGTAGCCCCTCTATGTATCCTTGCCAAATCCAGAGTGGACACAGTTGTTATTATGCAAGAAGCAAGTAAACCTGAACTCTACTTTGGCCACTCCCACTCCTCAATAAGGAAAGGGAACAACTAGATGTTGTGGGAAAGAATGTGTAGCCTGGAGTTCTTATAGTGTGCCCATTTATATTATTCTTTGGGCAAGAAATGGATATCAGCAGTGGGAGGGTATATTGCCACTTCTAGGCACTTGAAATACCTACTATTAGTGGTAGGTGGGAATTATTACCAATTTCTGATGCTTTCATCTAGAATGAAATTGTCTTTAAATGTTTTAGGAAATGCCAGAGGAGATAAGAGTTTCATACATACCAACTCTTAGATTACTAACTGCTGAAGAGATATTATTTTCTCCAATGTCTAATGACATAAACGGAGCTACCTGACTGTTTTACCTTCAAACTTTTCGGTGAGCATGATTAAACTATACCCTATCCATACAGAAACTAAATTATAGGAACAGATGTTTATGGTGAAAGTTCCAACAATGGAAAGAATTGTGACATTTTAGAAGAACAATTTCTTTCTGAAATGACAGAGTCGGACTTCGAGGGCAGTTCTAAAATTTTGGAACAACAGCATCTTGCTGCAAGTTGTACCACATGTGCATCCACACTGGAGACCATTAAAGGAATGGCTCAATAGTCGTTGGTCGTGGAGATTGAGGGACTTTGATGATTTAATGTTTGCAACAAAGGTGCACAGTGCTAGTGCACACGTGCTTACACTTTAAGAACTTGCTTACACCTATTAATACAGTGCATCCTTATAAGGTTGAATAGCACAGATGATGGATCCGGTTGAGAAGGGTCAGTGGACGTTCAAGAAAACTACCTACCTTGCACTTAAAATCGCTGGAATTCAAAGCAGCATTTGTTTTAGCACAAAGAGCATTTCTGGCACAAGAGAGTAAAATATCATGACAGTAATGTATCTTATCACTGCAGAAGAACTTGAGATATCTGTTGATCATCAATTTTCTAAGCCATTTACAGATTTTTGAACAAAGGGCCTTATGTAATGGTGGCAAGTACTAATGGGTTCCCATTCGGAGTGGAACCCAGTACAAACTACCTCATGAATATTAATGAGGTAAGTCGCACATTGAGACTTATCCTGATTTGGTGTCATGATCGGGATGGTGGACTGCTAGGGACCACCATATCTGTGATCGGATTTAAACCAAGTATACTTTTTTTTAAATGCAGCCCGTTTTCCGTGAAGGAAACATGGTTCGGTATATATGTATTATATATATATTAACCCTGGGCAGTGAACGCCGCAAAGCGGAGCAGAGATTTTTTCCGCACTCGCCAACGTCAACTTGGCTAGCGCAAACGAGGAAAATCCACCTCCCGGTGAGATGTTTCCTTGCTCGTGCTCACCAAGGTCTAGTTGGCGAGTGTGAGTGAGGAAAATCAACCTCCTGGGGAGATTTCTCAATGCAGATGGTCGGATTTCTCAATGCAGATGGTCGCGGCATGTCGCGACCACTTGCGTTGAGAAACCTTCCGTTCGCATTGAGAAAGCTACAGCTCGAGTAGAAAATCTACTCGAGCAGCAGAAAGAAAGCTGCGCCCTCTTGCGCTGCGCATGGTGCAGTTCGCAAAGATTTTACAGCGCGGGACAAACACCCGGCGCTCAAAATCACTTCGAACAGAATGACACTAATGCTCTCCACCGCTCACGGAACTCCACGTTGCGTGGCGGAGTTTTATTGTTAGGCGGAACTCCGCCCAGGCTTAATGTATGCATGTATGTGTATGTCTATGTGTATATATATATATATATATATATATATATATATATATATATATATATATATATATATAATCTACTGGCGGTCGCCAGTAGATAGTTATAGTTAGGACCTATTTTCCATAGGAAATCCGCGACATTCTATTTGAAATAACTCTTGCGTCGGTTGGCGAATCTTCGTGAAATTTTCAAACTTTATGGCCCGCTCCGGTCCGCTCCTACCCTGAAAGTCTCAGGGTGATTCGTCAAGCGGGGCCGAGAAAAAGGGGGTCCCAAAACGTGTTTTCCCCATTCATTTTCCCATAGGAAACTTTAGACACGGCTACAGCCCGAACTGCTGAACGGAATTACACCAAATTTGGCAAAGAGGTAGTTCTTGGTTCAGAAAGAACCCTTTTTGTTAAATGGTGTAAATCCGTTCAGTAGTTGCTGAGAAAATCAAAAGTAAAAACACATATATATCTGGGCGGAGCCTAACCACACATGTCATCGTGAGATCTGATTGGCTGTCAGCACTTCATCCTGGAATTGCTGGCAGCCATCTTGGGACCAATATAAATGATAGTACCCCTTTGAAATGCATTGTAGTGAATCGAAGATTTTGAGGGTTACCAAAAGGAGAACTATAAAGGGTGATAACAGACTTTAGTTACATTAGAATTCATTTGTTGATGGTACCATACTAATTTCAGGAATTGTGGTGTGTTCTAAGGTGATTTTACCCTGTGAAAAACCTTCTGCTGGGATATCATGAATCATGTTTGAGAGAAAACTATTTTCACATGTTTGTCCCATACAGTTTTGGAAGGTGCCCCAGAAGCTAAAATGAGAGCATATTTTCTGTAAATTCACATTATCTTTCTCAGTCATGTGAGAATGAAGTCTGACATTCTCAGTAAAACATGTACATCCAACAAGGGCAGAGACTGTCAGTTGATTCCTTTGTGTTCTACTGCAGCTTCCCAGAGTGTTCTAAAGAACAACTAGCGTGCTAACAGCCTTACTTATGACAAAAGTATGGCACACCTGAAGCCATCTTGATTGGAATAAACTGGTAACACTTAAAACATTTAATTTAAAAAGGAACAAAATGATGGGGTTCATCTTGTCATAGAAATTATGGTTAGTGCTCTGGAAAGAAAAATTAGGACATGTTTCAAGTGTGATCTCAAATATCTTCCTGTTATATTTCAACAGGAGCAGCCTGTCAGTTGATGCCTTTGTGTTCTACTGCAGCTTCCCAGAGTGTTCTAAAGAACAACTAGAGCGCTAACAGTCTTACTTATGACAAAAGTATGGCACACCTGAAGACATCTTGATTGGAATAAACTGGTAACACTTAAAACATTTAATTTAAAATGGAACAAAATGAGGGGGTTCATTTTGCCATAAAAATTATGGTTAGTGCTGTAGAAAGAAAAATTAGGACATGTTTTAAGTGAGATCTCAAATATCTTCCTGTTATATTTCAACAGGAGCAGCCTGTCAGTTGATGCCTTTGTGTTCTACTGCAGCTTCCCAGAGTGTTCTAAAGAACAACTAGAGTGCTAACAGCGTTACTTATGACAAAAGTATGGCACACCTGAAGCCATCTTGATTGGAATAAACTGGTAACACTTAAAACATTTAATTTAAAAAGGAACAAAATGAGGGGGTTCATTTTGCCATAGAAATTATGGTTAGTGCTGCAAAAGGAAATTTAGTGCATGTTTTAAGTGAGATCTCAAATCCTCTTCTATTTCATTAGAAAATTCTGACATGCAGACTGAAACAATCACTTTCAATACCAGCAGTAGACTTCCAGTTAACTCCTTGGTGAGCAGTAGCTTTACTACAGTGATCTAATGAACAACCAGAGTAATAACATTCTGAATTTATGGCAAATGTGTGACACATCTGAATGCCTTCTTGATGGAATCTAAGTAAAAACTGAAAGCATTTCCTACTGAGGAGACTGCAGTAAATGAGGAAATTAGGAAACTTCATAACAAAGAAGTCTTCCAAGATGGCCACCAGTGAAAAAGAGCCCAAATGTAGCACAAATATTACCGAGATGTAGCCCACATATAGCCCAATGACAAAAGTGTGCAAAACACTTTTTATTTTTAGTTTTTTTGCAGTTTTATGTAGTGCAGACTGGTCAGGTATTGGAGCGTTGCATCTTAAAACATGACCCCCTACACTACAAAAACACCACTGCACTACCCTAAAACACTACCCCAGCACGACCCCCTACACTACACAAGCACCACTGCACTATCCTAAACCCTAAAACACTACCCCCAGCATGACCCCCTACACTACACAAACACCACTGCACTACCCTAAACCCAAAACACTACCCCAACACCACTGCACTAACCTAAATCCTAAAACACTACCCCCAGCACGACCCCCTACATTACCCAAACACCACTGCACTACCCTAAAACATGACCCCCTACACTACACAAACACCACTGCACTACCCTAAACCCTAAAACACTACCCCAGCACGACCCCCTACACTACACAAGCACTATCCTAAACCCTAAAACACTACCCCCAGCATGACCCCCTACACTACACAAACACCACTGCACTACCCTAAACCCAAAACACTACCCCAACACCACTGCACTAACCTAAATCCTAAAACACTACCCCCAGCACGACCCCCTACACTACCCAAACACCACTGCACTACCCTAAAACATGACCCCTACACTACACAAACACCACTGCACTACCCTAAACCCTAAAACACTACCCCCAGCACGACCCCCTACACTACACAAGCACCACTGCACTACCCTAAACCCTAAAACACTACCCCCAGCACGACCCCCTACACTACACAAACACCACTGCACTACCTTAAACCCTAAAACACTACCCCCAGCACGACCCCCTACACTACCCAAACACCACTGCTCTAACCTAAATCCTAAAACACTACCCCCAGCACGACCCCCTACACTACCCAAACACCACTGCACTACCCTAAAACATGACCCCCTACACTACACAAACACCACTGCACTACCCTAAACTCTAAAACACTACCCCCAGCACGACCCCTACACTACACAAGCACCACTGCACTAACCTAAACCCTAAAACACTACCCCCAGCACGACCCCTACACTGCCCGAACACCACTGCACTGCCCTAAACCCTGAAACACCAGCCCCTGCACGACCCCCTACACTGCCTAAACACCACTGCACTGCCCTAAACCCTGAAACACATACCCTAGCACGACCCCCTACACTGCCCGAACACCACTGCACTGCCCCAAACCCTGAAACACCACCCCTTCACGACCCCTACACTGCCCGAACACCACTGCACTGCCCTAAACCCTGAAACATCACCCCCAGCAAGACCCCCTACACTGCCCGAACACCACTGCCCTAAACCCTGAAACACCACCCCCAGCACGACCCCCTACACTGCCCGAACACCACTGCACTGCCCTAAACCCTGAAACACCACCCCCAGCACGACCCCCTACACTGCCCTAAACCCTGAAACACCATCCCCAGCACGACCCCTACACTGCACGAACACCACTGCACTGCCCTAAACCCTGAAATACTACCCCCAGCAAGACCCCCTACACTGCCCGAACACCACTGCACTGCCCTAAACTCTGAAACACCACCCCCAGCAAGACCCCCTACACTGCCCGAACACCACTGCCCTAAACCCTGAAACACCACCCCCAGCAAGACCCCCTACACTGCCCGAACACCACTGCACTGCCCTAAACCCTGAAACACCAGCCCCAGCACGACCCCTACACTGCCCGAACACCACTGCACTGCCCTAAACCCTGAAACACCACCCCTGCACGACCCCCTACACTGCCCGAACACCACTGCACTGCCCTAAACCCTGAAACACCACCCCCAGCACGACCCCCTACACTGCCCGAACACCACTGCACTGCCCTAAACCCTGAAACACCACCCCTGCACGATCCCCTACACTGCCCGAACACTACTGCACTGCCCTAAACCCTGAAACACCACCCCCAGCACGACCCCCTACACTGCACGAACACCACTGCACTGCCCTAAACCCCGAAACACTACCCCCAGCAAGACCCCCTACACTGCCCGAACACCACTGCCCTAAACCCTGAAACACCACCCCCAGCAAGACCCCTACACTGCCCGTACACCACTGCACTGCCCTAAACCCTGAAACACCACCCCCAGCATGACCCCCTACACTGCCCGAACACCACTGCACTGCCCTAAACCCTGAAACACCACCCCCAGCACGACCCCCTACACTGCCCGAACACCACTGCACTGCCCTAAACCCTGAAACACCACCCCCAGCACGACCCCCTACACTGCCCGAACACAACTGCACTGCCCTAAACCCTGAAACACTAGCCATAGCACGACTGCCTACACTGCCCGAAAACCACTGCACTGCCCTAAACCCTGAAACACCAGCCCCAGCACGACCCCCTACACTGCCCGAACACCACTGCACTACCCTAAACCCTCAAACACCAGCCCCAGCACGACCCCCTACACTGCCCGAACACCACTGCACTGCCCTAAACCCTGAAACACCAGCCCCAGCAAGACCCCCTACACTGCCCGAACACCACTGCACTGCCCTAAACCCTGAAACACCACCCACAGCAAGACGCCCTACACTGCCCGAACACCACTGCACTAAAGCCTGAAACACCACCCCCAGCAAGACCACCTACACTGGCCGAACACCATTGCACTGCCCTAAACCCTGAAACACCACCCCCTGCACGACCCCCTACACTGCCCGAACACCACTGCACTGCCCTAAACCCTGAAACACCACCCCTCAGCACGACACCCTACACTGCCCGAACACCACTGCACTGCCCTAAACCCTGAAACACCACCCCTGCACGACCTCCTACACTGCCGGAACACCACTGCACTGCCCTAAACCCTAAAACACCACCCCCAGCACGACCCCCTACACTGCCTGAACACCACTGCCCTAAACCCTGAAACACCACCCCCTACACTGCACGAACACCACTGCACTGCCCTAAACCCTGAAACACCACCTCCAGCAAAACCCCCTACACTGCCTGAACACCATTGCTCTGCCCTAAATCCTGAAACACTAGCCCCAGCATGACCCCCTACACTGCCTGAACACCATTGCTCTGCCCTAAATCCTGAAACACTAGCCCCAGCAAGACCCCCTACACTGCCCAAACACCACTGCACTGCCCTAAACCCTGAAACACCACCCCCAGCACGACCCCCTACACTGCCCGAACACCACTGCACTGCCCTAAACCCTGAAACACCAGCCCCAGCAAGACCCCCTACACTGCCCGAACACCACTGCACTGCCCTAAACCCTGAAACACCAGCCCCAGCATGACCCCCTACACTGCCCAAACACCACTGCACTGCCCTAAACCCTGAAACACCAGCCCCAGCACGACCACCTACACTGCCCGAACACCACTACACTGCCCTAAACCCTGAAACACCACCCCCTGCAGCACCCCCTACACTGCCCGAACACCACTGCACTGCCCTAAAACCTGAAACACCACCCCCTGCACCGCCCCTACACTGCCCGAACACCACTGCACTGCCCTAAACCCTGAAACACCACCCCCAGCACGACCCCCTTTACTGCTCGAACACCACTGCACTGCCCCAAACCCTGAAACACCACCCCCAGCACGACCCCCTACACTGCCCGAACACCACTGCCCTAAACCCTGAAACACCACCCCTGCACGACCCCCTACACTGCCCGAACACCACTGCACTGCCCTAAACCCTGAAACACCACCCCTACACTGCCCGAACACCACTGCCCTAAACCCTGAAACACCACCCCTGCAGCACCCCCTACACTGCCCAAACACCACTGCACTGCCCAAAACCCTGAAACACCACGCCCTGCACCGCCCCCTACACTGCCCGAACACCACTGCACTGCCCTAAACCCTGAAACACCACCCCCAGCACGACCCCTTTACTGCTCGAACACCACTGCACTGCCCCAAACCCTGAAACACCACCCCCAGCACGACCCCCTACACTGCCCGAACACCACTGCCCTAAACCCTGAAACACCACCCCTGCACGACCCCCTACACTGCCCGAACACCACTGCACTGCCCTAAACCCTGAAACACCACCCCCTACACTGCCCGAACACCACTGCACTGCCCTAAACCCTGAAACACCACCCCCAGCACGACCCCTACACTGCCCGAACACCACTGCCCTAAACCCTAAAACACCACCCCAGCATTACCCCCTACACTGCCCAAACACCACTGCACTGCCCTAAACCCTAAAATACTACCCCCAGCACGACCCCCTACACTACCCGAACACCACTGCACTGCCCTAAACCCTAAAACACTCCCCCAGCACGACCCCCTACACTACCCGAACACCACTGCACTGCCCTAAACCCTAAAACACTCCCCCAGCACGACCCCCTACACTACCCAAACACCACTGCACTGCCCTAAACCCAAAACACTACCCCCGCATGACCCCCTACACTACCCAAACACCAATGCACTACCCTAATCCCTAAAACACTACCCCCGCATGACCCCCTACACTACCCTAAACCCTAAAACACTACCCCCGCACGACTCCCTACACTACCCAAAGACCACTGCACTACCCTAAACCCTAAAACATGACCTCCTACACTACACAAACACCACTGCACTACCCTAAACCCTAAAACACTACCCCCAGCAGTACCCCTACACTGCCCAAACACCACTGCACTAACCTAAACCCTAAAACACTACCCCCAGCAGTACCCCTACACTACCCAAACACCACTGCACTACCCTAAATCACTACCCCCAGCACGACCCCCTACACTACCCAAACACCACTGCACTACCCTAAACCCTAAAACACTACCCCCAGCACGACCCCCTACACTACCCAAACACCACTGCACTACCCTAAACCCTAAAACACTCCCCCAGCACGACTCCCTACACTACCCAAACACCACTGCACTACCCTAAACCCTAAATCTACCCCCAGCATGACCCCCTACACTACACAAATACCACTGCACTACCCTAAACCCTAAAACACTACCCCCAGCACGACCCTCTTCACTACCTAAACACAACTGCACAATTTATTACAGGCGTTGCAACGCAGGCCTGTGGTGCTTACTGGAAGTACCTAGTGGGCTAGTTGGGCCCCAGGGACCCTCAGGATTCAAGGTGACCTAATCCCCCAACTTAAAACGCACCACGGGCGCGTTTGCACAGTGGTGAAGGGAGGGGCGGGGCCTCAGGTGACATGTGCGCAAACACGCCCTGTGGTGCGTTTTAAGTTGGGGAATTAATTCCCTTTGTATCCTGAGGGACCCTGGGGGCCAACTAGCCCACCAGGTACCTTCAGTAAGCACAACAGAGTTGCGTTGCAGAGAGGTGAAAAAGGTGCGTGGCCTCGGAACGCCTCTCTGCAACTCAGCTCTGTGGTCCTAACTGTAGGTACCTGGGGGCTAGGTGGGCCCCAGGGACCCTCAGAATTCAAGGGGACTTAATCCCGCAACTTAAAACGCGCCACGGGGTGCGTTTGCACACATGTCACCTCAGGCCCCCCTCCCTTCACCACTGTGCAAACGCGCCCTGTAGCGCGTTTTAAGAGGTAGTTTTAATCCCCCTGCCCTATTATGTACTAGGGACTTGCAGAGGAGGTCATGCTAATCACAGGGGTACCCCAACGCATAGTGTTCCCTAGTGTATGTAGGTGTTTTCACTGTATTCTAAGTGTCTTTTAGCATAGCACTGGCTCTGGTTAGTCAGAGTCAGTTACCACCAGTACCCGTCTGAAAAAGTTGTGGGCACAGGATGATTTTGCAACAAGGCCTCTTTCTGCTCCTCTGTTGGTTCTTTCTGCACATCTTTTGCTTCTTTCTGTGCGTTTTTCTTCTTTCTTCACATGTCCTACCTCTGTAGGCATAGTTAGAAACTAGCATTTAAAAAACCTTTGAAATTCACTTAAAAAAATCATAGGTTTCAGGCACGTTATAGTTAGAAATTAGCATTTAAAAAACCTTTGAAATTCACTGAAAAAACCATAGGTTTCAGACACGTTATAGTTAGAAATTAGCATTTAAAAAACCTTTGAAATTCACTGAAAAACCATAGGTTTTAGGGACAGTTATAGTTAGTTGGACATTTCACTCGTTCAAAACCATAGAAATTCCCCCGTTATAGTTAGTTCAGCTAACTATAACTCGCGCCCCGCAATGCACTGCTGATGACGTCACATATTACATCACTCATGACATGGTCAGTGACATCACTGATGACATCACTGATGACATCTCAAATGACATCACTGATGACATCATCCATGTGATAATTTCATGCATCTTCTCACACCCTAATATAACTTTTGATACACCCACTCTAAATTACAGACTGCCATTCTCAAAACCATAGACACTCCAACACCAAAAACTACATACCCACTCACTGATTCTTAGGTCTACACACACACATCTACTCACTCACCCGTACAGTCACTCATACTTACAGTCACTCAGTACAGGACTATCATATGCACTCATACACCTATATAAACACTCACACACCGCCACTCATCCTTAGAGGTACTCACACACCTAGTCAGTCATGCAAAAAACTTAATCACACACCCATTTACTCACCTATACAGTTATACACACACCAGCTCACTTACTCATACAAATACTAGCACATTCTTACGCTCTTATACAATCACTGATACAAGTACACACTCATCCATACAGCCACTCTCACAATCACACACTCTCACTTATAGCCATTTGTATACTCCAACACACATATATACTGCCTTTCACATATGTAGTTACTCACACATGTACCACTGAGATATACATTCAATCACTAACACACCCATACACACACTCACTCACCCACCCATACAGTCCATCACAGATGCACTCTTGAAACCATGCACCCAGTGAATCACCAACTCACACATCTATGCACAGAGTCACACACACCCCACCCACACAAACACTCAGGCACCCATACAGATACTCAGACAATCAATCAATAACCCATGTAGACACTCATGTAGCTATTCAGAAAGTCATGCAGCCGCTTACAAACCAACAGACAGACGGATACAGACATTCACACAGTTTAGTCACTAACCCATGCATTCAGTAAGATACATTTAATCACTCACTTGTAGAGTCAGTCACTCACGTACTAAATCATCCATTCAGACACTTATACACCCACTCATTCTTCAATACACCTTTCCCTATATATATTAAACATATTTAAACTTTACAGAAACACACAGTCACTGGATGATGTCATCAGTGATGTCATCAGTGATGTCATTTGAGATGTCATCAGTGATGTCATCAGTGATGTCACTGACCATGTCATGAGTGATGTAATATGTGACGTCATCAGCAGTGCATTGCGGGACGCGAGTTATAGTTAGCTGAACTAACTATAACGGGGAATTTCTATGGTTTTGTACGAGTGAAATGTCCAACTAACTATAACTGTCCCTAAAACCTATGGTTTTTTTCAGTGAATTTATATATATATCTATATATATCCATCCATCCATCCAAATGGAAATCTGGTCAAAGATTTGCTCGAGCCCACACGATCAATTTGCAGGTAGGTTTATTTTCAAACCGCAGAAAAGGACGACGCGTTTCGATATATATATATATATATATATATATATATATATATATATATATATATATATATATATATATATATATTTTAAAGCAAATTTGTAGAGCACACACTATCACCCGGGAAGGTGTCCTGAGGCTGAGTAGGTGTGAGGTTAAGCACACCTAGGGCCTAGTGGGATCACTCAAAAAGTCAGGTCTTCAGCTTCTTGTGGAATTCCAGGAGTGAGGAGGCTCTTGTGTGTAGAGGGAGGTGGTTCCATGCTTTAGGAGTGATGTAGAAGGCTTGGCGGTCCGATCTGGCTTTCCATATGCGTGGGATTTGTCCAAGTAGATATCCGGATAAGCAGAGGTGTCTGGAAGGTTTGTAAAAGCAGATGTTATTGTTGAGGTATACTGGGCCAGCGTTATGGATGTAGTGATCTGAAAGTATGGGTGTGGAGTTTGAATTGTGCTCATTTGTGAATGGGGGAGCCAGTAGAGCTCCTTCAGGTGTGCTGTTTTGTTAGTACAACGTGGGAGGTTGAGAGTGATTATGGCCACCGAGTTCTGAATGGTCTTCAGCCTTCTGGTGAGTTTTTTTGTTGGTCCCGGCATAGAGGGTGTTCCCATAGTTCAGCTTGCTTGTTATCAGGGCATGCATGACGGTTTTCCAGGTGCTGATTGGGAGCCATTGGAAAATCTTCCTCAGGATCTTCAGGGTATTGAAGCATGAAGCAGTGACCACATTGACTTGGGCAGTCCTGTTGAGTATACTGTTAGTGATGATCCTGATGTTCTTGGCGTGGGTGTGAGTGTTGGTTCTATCTCTGTTGGCCACCAGGTGGAGCTCAACAGTGATGGCCTCTTCCCCAATTTTTTTTTATTTTGTTCTTGTTGGTGTTCAGCTTTAGAAAGTTGGTCTTCATCAAGTGGGTGATTTCAGTCATGCAGATATTGAACTTTATCCGCTTGCTGAGCATTTTGTCTGTGAGGGAGTGAATGAGTTGCGTGTCACAGGTGTAGGAGAGGACATTGATACCGAGAGTGCGGATGTTGCTGGCTAGAGGGATTATGTATGTGTTGAAGAGGGCCGGTCTCGTGAGGATTCGTGTGGTACTTCACAGATAAGGTTGTGGGCGTCCGAGGTATATGGTACTGGGCTTACTAACCAGGTCCTTCCAGCCAACAAGGACCAGATCCGTTGTAGTGCTTGTCCTTGGATTCCGATGTTGTGTGGGTGTCTGATGAGGATGGGATGGGAGACTGTGTCAAAAGCTGTGGAGAGGTCCAGGAGGATGATGACCGCTGTGTCTTCTTTGTCCAGAATCATGTGGATGTCTTCTGTGGCAGCAATGAAGGCAGTTTCTGTGCTGTGGTTGGGTCCGAAACCAGACTCATTGGTGTCAAATAATTGGTGGTCATTGAGTTATTCAGTGAGATGTCTGTTGATGATTTTTTTCTTGGATCTTGGCAGGGAATGGTAGAAGGGAGATCGGTCTATAGTTGACGAGTGTTGAAGGGTCCACAGATGTTCTCTTTAGCAGTGGAAGGACAGTTGCATTTTTTTTAAGCATCTGGGAAGTTTGTAGAAGAGACGGAGGCATTCAGAATGGGTGTGAGCATGGTGCTGATGGGTTAAGGTTCTCTAGAGTAGGGGGCAGGGGTCCGATGGATGGATAGTTGGATGGACAGATGGATGAATTTCATGGCGGCGGCAGTTTCTTCTGGAGGGATGATGGCCCAAGTGGTTAGTAATGGTTCTTATCTGCATGCACTATACGAAAGCCAAACCTGCTTGCTTGGATAATGCTTGTTGGCTTCCCCTGATCTTTCCAATCCTGTATCACTGAATTATTAGTTTCCTTTGTGGAAGCTGGTGTGGAGGAAAATAAGGAACACAAATCTGTGTGAAAGAGGAGTACTGGTGAGGCTTCACATTGCATATTCACAATCCCCTCATTTGTTGTTTCAGATCTATATGCATGGAAGTGACTACACAGAGAGCCTGCAGCAGCACTTTGGAGCGAACATCCTCCCTCCCGAATACGGCGGTGTGGGCAGTGGCGTGGACGAGCTGTGCGAGGAATGGACCGAATTTATAATGAAGTCAGAAGATTATCTTCTTGACATTTCTCAGGTTACCTAGTACGAGTACAAAATTTGTCAGCCAAGCGTGGACTGTTCTTCACGGCGACGGCCAAGATGGTCATGCCCAGTGGCAACTCAGCAGCAATAAATGCTGTGCTCTAGGCAGTAAAAACTAACCTTAGCACGTAACATTTCGAAATACCCGAAACACAAGTGAGAAAGTTCCGTTCCGAAACAGTATACACGCAGTTTACATGGGGCAATAGTATCATTGGTCAGCTTCATCTCCTGCGTCAGACAAGGTTTCGTGAACGTACCAGAATACAGTTTACCAATGGTGCACTTTTTAACCTGCAACTCCTGCGTGTAGTAAGAAGTCTGACTAAACAGGTGATTTATGAACAATGTGCAATTTGCAGAACAAGAGAACCTACCCTCCTATTTCACCGTCCGAACAGTTTTTCCCATGAAATTAAGTTCTAGCCTGACTTTTCAGTCATGAGCTAGAGTTTAGTTCTTTACCTGTGCGTCAGGAGTTCATATGGCCAATTAATGCTTTTGAGCGGTACTAGTGGCTCAGTAAAAAACAAGGCCTCAGACAGAGTGGTTTATAAATGTCAACAGAACCCGAGATGGCTCTGTTGGACAATTACACCGGGTGCCCATTTATTATTGTTTGTATTACAGGTTTACTTTTTTTGTATGTTGTTTTCAAACAGGGTAACGTTTTTTGATAACAGTATCACAGTTCAAAAACACACTAATACAATAACAGGAAACAAAACATCATGTAAGCCTGGCTCAACCCAAAAAAATAGCACAATGTTATTGTGTTGATGTTGCGTTGCTATGTGATCCAGTCCTTCTCCTTCCATTGGATGAAATCCTTAATTCACGGAGATTATATTTCCTCCAGTTACGCAAAATTCACAAGTTTGATATCCCTATAAAATATAGGCCTTGAAACCACCAATTTCAGTGCAGTTGCCTGTCCTGCTTCTTTGGGCTGGAGAAGCAAGGTGATTAGCAAAACCATCTTTTTACTGTAGGCTCAGAAAAACAAGGGCATTCAAGTGGAAGAGCAATGCAAATTTTCTGACTTGGCATCAGTTTACGTAACATAGCTCTGGTGTAGTGCCATTGTGCACTGAGCAGTTGCGGAAACATCATTTTTGCACTGGTTTGTCAGTACAAATGTTGGTGTTTGAACAAGCAAGTTAGGACAAAGTGGCACTGCACTGTGAATTGATAATGTAATCCGGTCCGCGTAGGTTTATATATTTTTTATAATTCAACAGGGCGCATCCTACTTGGCATTACCAGCTGAAATGCCATGGTAGGTTTGTAGACAACTGAATCTGAAACCAAAGAGCTGAAACACTGCTAAAAGGAGCAAGAAACAGTTTAGCGCATTATGTGCTAAGTGTGAGCGCAACAGGATCCCAAGCCGGTATTTCCAACTTCACCACATTAAATGATCCTAAGCAAATTGTCCTCTACCTGGGTCCCCTTTCCCTCTTCTACCAAAAGTACACTGCGAGGTGCCAAAGTGAAAGCTGTACAAGCAACTGGACTTACTCCTGAAAGATGATATAAGCTAACTGTGTGCTCATGTGGTGAGCAGGACCCACAAGATCCACTGGATTTGCTAAAAGAATTTGGGGTCATTGAAGTTCACATGATCTAATCTAATATCGGTGATCATATTCAAACTATTATATGTTATATTTAATTCTATGAACAGTAGGGTTCAGGAAGAGATAACCTTTTCACTAATTTTCCATCCATAACGTGTATCCCTCTGCCAGCATCTGCTACAAGGGCTGATTCGGAGTTGTACTACCAACTTTATATTTGCAGGCAAGAGATTTGTTTGAATTGATGGGTTTTTTTCTGAATGGAACAACCTATTTTTAATGAGAGATTAGCAATTGCTGTAGAAAATGATTTAATATCTGGATGGATTGCACATAGCGCATCTTATAAAACATAAATTGCAGGAAATTAAATTTTATTTTTATGAAACGTGTTTCACTGGCTAGGTGAGGATCCCGGGAGCTCTGCTCTAGCTGCTTGCAGTGATGTATACTGTATGAACCATTGATTAGGCACCTTGTTATCCAGTGCTTCAGTACAAGTGGCAGAAGGTTGCCTTCCATATTTCTGCTGATTTGATTATCCAGTTGCTGCTCTCCTAAACTGGAAGTGAGAGGATCCAGCTTCTTTACCAAATCCATTTCGGGGTTGGATGAAGGCTCTGTGGTGTTTTATCAGTCACAAACTATTCAATTCCCTGTGTTTGAAACCCTAATTACTTGAATAATCCTGTGAACCTTAAATTCCCAAAGTATTTTATTTAGAATAGTTTTTATTATGTGAAGATTTGAATATTTGTAAATAAATGTAGTTTTTGTCAGGTGACATAGATGTGAGTCTGTGTAACTATTCATACATATCAAGCACAGATGTTTGTTGTGTCAGATGAAACTGGAAATACTCCATAAAATCCCAAGGTCACCAGTAAAGCCAAACTGCCATACCCTCGCAGGTCGAGTACAGTTTGCAGTAGTTCTAAGTAATCACCTGCAGTACACTGCTGTCTTCTAAGTGGTAGGCCACAGAAAACAAGCTTGATTTTTTTCTCACAAAAGAGAGTTAAAGATCTACCTTAGCAGGGATGGAGAATAATCTCAACACCGTTAACGGTGCTGCGGTGCTAAATTAACAAGCATTTTCAAAGCCAACAGGTCTGGGGTTGACAGACAGCCTTGTGTCTTGCTCAATGCTTGTTTTGTTTTGTCATGTTTTCTGCAAAACTCTTTTGTTGGGGGAGTGGTGTGGGTCGTCATCAGTCATTGTTTTTGGTCTCAAAAAGCACACATTGCCATAGTAGTCCCTGCTCCTTTGAGTGACTCCATTTTGCCCTTTCACGTGCACAGTGAAGTTAGCCAGTGGTTGAAGTGTCGAGGGTTCCGCTGACACCACTCTTAAGGCCAGTATATGTGGGTCTTTTGGTGTCTAATCTGGCTTCGAACCTGGATGTTAGGCACCTTTTTGAAGAGGGGGCTTTAATGGGCAGCTTAGCTCTGCACCATTTGGTGGAGGCTTGCTCACAGGCTGGACTCTCGGCTTGATGATTGACTTGGGAGTGGTGCTTACCTTGGTCTGGGGATGATTGACCTTGCTGTGGCAGGATTGGAGCCCTAGGCATGGACCTGGTCTTTAGTCCTGAGTGCTTGGGGCTGGGAGCTCAGCCTTCACTTGCTCTACTTCGGAGGCTTCAGGCAACACCACCTTTAGGCTTTTGCCCCCCCTGAGCTGTGGGAAAGCCGGACAACCCAGCTTCCTCCCCGGCACCAAACATATCTTTGGGCTTGAAGATATCTGGGGCATCGGGAGAGGCTGGGCCTTGCATTCTGTGATGCTATCAGTGCCTCGCTCATCAGTGCCGGTGGGTTTTCTTGCAGCACAAGGCTTGAAGTTGCAGGTAGCCTTGTGCTCAGGCATTAGACACAATTTGTACACCTCATGATAGCCCGACCAGGGGTACTTGGAATTACAACTAGGGCAAAACATAAAAGGTATTTGTTTCATAACACCCCTACAGTCATTCTCCAGAATAAGACCTGAAAAGTGTTCATGCCCCCTTGGTGTCAGTTGTTGGAGTGGGTGTCCAGTCTCAGTGCATCACTAGTTGAACGAAAGTGTGTTGAAAAAAAGATGGCATCAGATGAAGAATCCTTCGGCTGTGTGCTAAATAGAGAGGAATTGTTTTCGAAGTTGCTAGGTTGGAAAAAGTTGAAGTCTCCTCCCTAAGAATCTGAAGAACACATCGGTCCCAGAACTGCTACTCGAATGTCCAAACCTGATGGCGGAAGAAAACAATCTGAGGTGGAGCCTTTGTCCATGTGCGAGTAAGGTAGGAGTCACAACAGGTCGTGTGACACAAAACAAGTTGTAAATGTCCAGACCCAGAACTAAATGGGTGGAGCATGGGACTCTACAGTCCTACATGCTACAAAAAGATGGTTACAGGGTAAATAACTTTTTCCTTGTCAGCACATTTTTGCTGCACAATCACAAGTAAGAGAATGATGGTAACCGAAAAGGAGGCGTTCAGTAATACCTATTTTCCTCAGTTTAGTCCTCAATTCCACTTCTGCAAAACTGAAAATGAAGACCGCAGCCTTTTACCACTATCGTCCTGATTCTTTGGCATCCTTGGTTCCTTGCTGTTAAAGTTTCTACTTACATTTCTCATTCTTTCAAGCTAGACTATCTTTGAGAAACCTCTGATAGGCATTTCTTCAAATCAGTAGCTTAGAGGAAGTCTTACTCCTATCATTTTATCATCATGACCTCCAATTTCTTATAGGTTTTGAACGTGTGGTAGATGTTCAACCACACCTAGGGGGTGTACATAAAAGGGATTACAAATATGGTGCTGACATCAAAAGTGAGACTCAAGTTGTTTGATCTTATGAGCCACAATGGTCCTCATTTTGGAGGGCCACACCCTCCTTTTCACATTATTTTCTGTTACAAAGAGTCTGCTTTGAGTTCTGACCCTTCAATGTTATACAGGTTCCAATATATTTATAAGGAATATTCAGACTTCTACATGTTATGTTAAAGTTAGGGGTGTACAAGGTTCCAACCCTCATTCCCACACTTAATGATTTTTGTTATAACTTTTCCATTTTCACAAATTTTGCAAAGTGGGAGAAAAATTCAATCAAAAGTAGGTTGGCCGGAGAAATGATTGAAATATAAAAACCTCTGGTAGGAGAATTATCATGCAACAAGTTATTGCAGGAAAAATCCTGTGCACTTTAATTTATATGGAAAACTTCTCTTGTAAGTGAAGGTGGTAAAATATTGAGAGGAGAGGATTTTGAGTAAAATTAAAATGGCAATGTGATGGCATAATATGACCTGTGTGAAATATAAATATGAAGACTAGAACCAATACCATGAAATCGAATAATGAATAGCTTAACAGGCCCAGACCAATTTGTTCTGATATTTTTGTTGGATTTGCAATTTGAGCCACTGTTCCTTTTGTGCTTCAGATTCGAGCATTCGAAAAACTTCCAAGTAATAATTGAGTTTTTTCCTCTGACCATGCTCTCCCCAACTCTTCCAATGAACATTTATTGGCGAAATTGCTCTTCTGGGAAGATTAGTCTCCTCCTGTATCGCGACTTCTCTTTAGTCAATGTCGTTTGAGGTAGTCAAATCAATCTTGAACAGATTTCTGTGCCACAACTGCCTCGTTGAAATAATTCTCTTCGCATTCCAAAACATTCTTGTTCATTAAGGTTCATTGTGCCTTTTATTCTTCTACAGTGTAGTGAAATAATGGAGGAATGGTCTTGCTACATGATTTCTACATGATCTGTATTCATATAGATTGAATTCTGGAGTTGTACTTCTGTTGCGTGTGTCTCAGTCCTAAACCGTGATGCTTCTCTGTTCCTCTTCGCCTGCCTTTTTCAACAAATGCTATCATGGCCTGAGAACGTTGTAGCCATGATCCTCCCTGTTTTGTTTTTGTAACCGTACATCCGCTATAATGTTTTCTATTGGTCCAGCCAGGACTTTTTGTCTGTCTGTTTTTTTTTCATTGGAGAATCAACATTCTGTATGTTGTTACATATATATAAATAAGGTCAACGGTACCATCAAATTGCTTACAGTGCCTAACTGTCTTTATGGCAGTGCTCAGTTTTTTAAAGTTAGTTAATGAAAACATTATATAACATTCCTAGTAATACAGCACATGATACAGAAGACTCATAACGGGTCCGTTACGGTTCTATAACGCCAACGAAGGGCTGCGATGACATAATGATAAAGGCCTAAAGAAGAGTGGTTTGTAATTGTCACCAGAACCCAATTAAGGCTTTATTGCACCATATTAGACCGGCTAACCATTTTGTAATTTGTAAAACTAGTTTCTTTTTCCAGGTTTTCCTCTTAGAATTTGCAGTTCACAGGAAGGGTGCTGTTGCCATAGAAATAGCCTACTTATTATTCAAATATTCATAAGTACCCTATCAGTACGTTATAGGCTCTAAATAACTGCTATAAAATAACATATATTTATACTAGTTGTTTCAAGGTGGAAGAAATATCTATGCAATATGTTCATATATGTCTGAGTCAGGCCCTATTGTATAGCTTGTGATTAATGAAAATATGAAAACTGGATTTTTACACCGAGTCTGTTCACTGGGAAGAAACTGGAGGAGGCCTTTTGTTATAGCCAGGTGCCTACTGATGTGAATATTGTCTGCTTGTTTGGCAGAACTGTTTTACAAAAGTGAAAAAGAAGTCGTATCAAATGTAAGATTTTTTTTTTAGATCAAATCGATACATTACCTTCAATGGCACACCTTCTAAATCCACCATGAAGGTAGAGTTTTAGCATGTTAGATAGTTTGTATTGGGAATAATCAGTGTGTTGTAGGTTTAATTAAAAAATAATGCATTCTGGTTTTATGTTGAAGAAATCATGTGATTAAAGGGCAAGCAAAGCCTCTGGTGTGCAGGATAAGTGTGTGCAACTAATTTAACCAGCAGCAATACTTCCGTATGATGCAAAAAATGTAACTGCACTATCTCAATTTGTCTTGGTGAGAAGTTTTCTATATTGCAGGCAACATTAAGGCCTCGATCTTGAGTGCTCTCGATGAATCATTTTTTTCTCCATCATCAGAATTACCGTAACTGGAGTTCACTGTAAATCCAGGGATGGAGAAGTCACAGGGATTGCACTTTTTGGAAGATAACCCACAAGAATCTGTATTCTTGTGCCGATTTGCCAGTCTTTCTCCTCAGTGTTTTACTCAGGAATTTTATGCTGTTTTTAGTAGTCTAAATCTCACCACAAGAAACAAACGTGTAATTTCGACAGGTTGCCATGCTTATGAGAATTTACAAACCACTTTTAATCATCGAGGCCTAAATGATCATTTACTGTGAACGCTGTGCAATAATTTTTTTAATGTGTTGTGTGTGTTAATATGATCTATCTTCTAAATAAATATGATATATATATACAGACATATACTGTCTGGGTAAACCGAGTCATTTCATTTTCGATATTTGCCTATAGATTTCTTCTTTTGCATATCTGCATTGTGTGCATATTTTACCTGGAAGTATACAACCTCCACGCTAATTAGGAGAGGGGTTGCATTTTTTGGGTCCATTCAGTACTTTTATTGGAAGCATTGATTGCACCGTACGTACTATGGTAAGGCGCGTAAAAATATTAAAACAATACTTTGTGTTGAAACATTCCTTTATTAAAGTGGAAACTTATTCTATCTGTATAAGCCAACTTGTTTCATGTTTTTTATATTTACCTAAAATTGTTTTTCCAGCATATATCTACATTCTGTTAAAGTACAAAAGGCAATACTGATGAAAAGCTAGTAGAAAGCTTGCATTATGCTCAATCAATCAAAGCCATTTGTACAGCACGCAGCTACCTTAACTGAGGCGTCCCCACCAGCCGCGGCCGCTGCAGGTAAGAGCAGTGGGGCCAGGTGAGGGGGGATTTTGAGAGACAATCACGAGGGAAAATGAAATAAATAATTAATTTTCCCTCGTGGTCGTCTCTCGAAATCCCCCCTCACCTGGCCCCACCGCCCACCACTCTTACCTGCAGCGGCCGCAGCTGGTCCCCACGCTTAAAGCAAGACTGAAGAATAAACTGGCCAGCAAAATCTAAGCTTGACTGAAGAGCCAAGTTTTTAGATTTTTCCTGACTCCCTGTTCCGTCTCGGCCATGCGTATGTGGGTGGGCAGGGAATTCCAGAGCTTAGCCGTCCGTACCGAGAATGACCTGCCACCTCGTCGCGCTTTGGCAAACCTCCGAGTGTGAAGGAGTTGCAGGTGGTTTATCTCAAGACTTGCTCCTGCTGGTACATGCTAAGCTTATTCCTGAGATAGTTCGGCCCTATGCCCCTTAAGGCTGTGAAGGTAAAAGCCAGGGTTTTAAAATCAATCCTGTTGGCAACCGGAAGCCAATGAAGTTGCCTCAATTGGGGGGAGATGTGATGGCGAAAAGGGACCAGACGAATGAGCCTAGCTGCCGCATTCTGTAATATTTGTATTCTACGAATCAGAAAAGCTGGAAGCCCCAGATATAAGCTATTGGCATAATCCAAATGCGAGGTCACCAACGCATGGACAATGATCTTTCAGGTCTCCTCTGGGAGAAAACGCAATAGCTTTCTGACAGACCCCAACTTAACAAAATAGGGTGAAGAAATTTGAGCCCCAAAAGAGGGATCAACATCAAACCTAATTCCTAAATTTCTAGCAGACGAAACCGGTATTGGTGGAGGATTCAATTCAGAAGGCCGCCAAAAGCTAGATGGAGGGGATGTCGACTGACAAAAACAGAGCACCTCAGTTTTATCTGCTTTGTTTCAGAAAGTTGCTGTTCATATACTTTGAAATATCTTTTAAGCACTCTTGGAAATTAAAAAAGGCTGCTTCTGAGTGTTCTCTGAACGAAAATACAAGCTGCATGTCTGCATACAAGACAACCTTCACTCCCCAGGATTTGATAAGAGTGGCCAAAGGGGCTAGTTGAAGATTGAAAAGCAGCGGGCTAAGAGCAGAGATCACATCTGTGGCACACCACAAACCAACGGTTTTGGTGAAGATGAAAATGGGTGCAGAAGACCCGTTGGGATCGATCTTCTAAAAAAGATTGCAACCAAGATAACACCGTGCTCTGAAGGCCAAAATGGCTTAATCTCTTCAGCAAGGTAGAATGAGCTACTGTGTCGAACGCTGCAGAGAGATCAAGCAGCTCTACCATGTCAAGCAGCAAACCGTTGGCTTCTACAAAGGAGGATAGTTGGCGCTGCACCATCTTTTTTAAGATTTTCACGGGTGCCGATAGCCACGAGTTGGGTCTAAAATTGCTAAGCACCCCCGGGTCCACAGTGGGCTTTTTGAGCAGCTGCAGCAGAAACGCCTGTTTCCATACTGCAGGGAATATGCCAGATTTCAGAGTCAATCCAGATTAGATTCCAAAATAGGTTTACACTAGAAGCAACCATTCTGAGAAATTGAAGCAGGCAGGGATCCTCTGGGGAGCCAGACTTACAATTCAATAGCTCCTCCAGTGAATCCTTTTCGAGACTGGAAAAAATTCAGAAAAAACAACTTAAGGGTTGTTGGATGATGGGGCAAATCCTTCTAAGCCAACTACTGGCTGGAACGAAGAGTAAAGCATTCGAATTTTTTCCGCAAAGAAATCGGAGAGGCTAGTACAGAGGGCAGGGGAAGGATGAAAGACACTTGTAGTCACTTCTGGTATGGTAAAAGATTTTACAATATTAAAAATTTCTTTAGAGGAGTTCCCCGCATTCTAGATATGCCTCGAAGTGTTCTCTCATTGTATGTCGCATCAGCTTGTGAATTTTTTTTTTTTTTAGGGGGTGGGGGGGTGTACATCAGTTCTTGTTTGAAGCAAATAACGGACCATATAGAGGAGACCATATGGGGAGAGGAGTTGGCCTAACGGCTAGGGCGGTCGACCTCGAATCTGGTTAACTGGGTTCGAGTCTCGGCAATGACACTGAACATCCTGTGATTCTGGGCAAATCACTTAATCTCCCCGTGCCTAACAAAAATGAATGTGTCCTCATGTAACGCAACTGGTGCTATGTAAAGCGCTCTGATACCCAATACCTTCGGGTCAAGTTCGCGCTATATAAAACTCCGTTAAAAAATAAAAATATATATATATACACTGAAAAAAACCATAGGTTTCAGACATGTTATAGTTAGGAATTAGCATTAAAAAAACCTTTGAAATTCACTGAAAAAACCATAGGTTTTAGGGACAGTTATAGTTAGTTGGACATTGCACTTGTACAAAACCCGTGAAATTCCCCCGTTATAGTTAGTTCAGGTAACTATAACTCGCGCCCCCGCAATGCACTGCTGATGACGTCACATATTACATCACTCATGACATGGTCAGTGACATCACTGATGACATCTCCAGTGACTGTGTGTTTCTGTAAAGTTTAAATATGTTTAATATATATAGGGAAAGGCGTATTGAAGAATGAGTGGGTGTATAAGTGTCTGAATGGATGATTTAGTAGGTGCGTGACTAACTCTATAAGTGAGTGATTAAACGTATCTTACTGAATGCATGGGTTAGTGACTAAACTGGGTGAATGTCTGTATCCGTCTGTCTGTTGCTGTGTAAGTGGCTGCATGGGTTTGTGAATAGCTACATGAGTGTCTATATGAGTTATTGATTGGTTGTCTGAGTATCTGTATGGGTGCCTGAGTGTTTGTGTGGGTGGGGTGTGTGCGAGACTGTGCATAGATGTGTGAGTGGGTGATTCACTGGGTGGATGGTTTCAAGAGTGCATCTGTGATAGACTGTATGGCTATCCTAGTGGTAGCTGTGGAGAGCAGCCTTCAGGCTAAGTCTTGAAGGAATGTAAAGCAGCTTGTTTTACCACACAATCTCTTGAATCACCAAATGAAAAGACACCACACAGGTATATATATCAAATATATATGTATTTATTAATAAACACTCTACTAATCTCTTTATGAGATTAGAGGATAGGAACATATGTACAAGTCAAATATTATCAGGATAAGTTTAGCACAATTGAATATTACAATCTTAGTTTGCTAGACCTAGGTCTAGGGCATCTAGAATCGAGGGACCCCCAAGAACCACCCCAGGTAGTTGTAGGAGACCCACAGGGGATGGACGCGGTGACCTGGCACCGATGCGAATCCTGTACGAGTCTATGCGCTCAGACGCGATTGAAATATCAATGTTCAAGGTCCCTTGCGTGTTCGAGGCGAACACACCGATCGACTCAGTACGAGTCGAAGGATTCGGTCTACAGATAGGATTTGCAAGGGAGTCGGACGCGGTGTGTCTAACACAGACGCGAACCAGGTACGAGTCAGTGCGAGAATCGCACGGGGAAAGTAAGAGTTTTAGGATACTTCTGGTGAACCTACAAGCAAGTCACTTACAGGGTAAGTAGTTCGAGGGCCCACACCCACAGGAGCACCGGAGTGCTGGAGTTACCTCACCCAGGGAAGCCGGGTGCACAGGTGTCCTTTGGTGTCGGGTCGCGGCGTCGTTTTCAATGGCGAACAAAGAAGACTTGCTGCTTGTGATGGTGTGAAGAAGTGTCCGGTGGAATCCAAGCCTGGATTCGGTGGAAGGATGACCTGAAAGTAGAGGGGACAGTGTTCAAAGTCACTTGGCAGTGACTCGGGGCAAGGAAGATGAATGCCCACCGTCGTCGCAGGGTTCAGGTCGTTCACGGTTGCCTTGACTCTTCAGCCACGAGGTCCAGGAGGCGTCGACGACGACCAGGAGCTGGATTCGGTGTGTCCCACGATGTCTGCGGCTTACTGCGGTGTCGGTGACTCGATCGGAGCCAACAAGCCTTGGTAACAGCAAGTCTCGGGGAAAGTATGAAGAGGCAATGGCGCAGACCAGCAAGGTCTGTGGAACTCACCCAGCGAGGGTAAGTCAGGGCAGGCCTGGAGCAACCAGGGGAGCCCTTGGGTTTCTTTGGAAAGTCTTCTGGGGACCCACAAGCCGGCTGGCAAGGGATCGCGAAGACGCCTCGGGAGGATTCTCTCACAGGGGCCCACGGTCACTCGGAACCATGGTAGGCCGCTGATCTTAGGAGGGATTCCTGCTGGAGGCTGGGACCATACGTGGTCCAAAGCACAAGTTCGTGGAACGTTGTGAGGGGTTGCACTCGACAATTGTGCACGGTACCCAGGGGTCGCGGTTCCTCGTTACTCTTGGGTTCCACTGGCCTCAGCTTCGCTGGGGACTCACGATGGCCTTTGAGAAGTCAGGAAATCCACTTCTTGGGCTGCAGGGACTTCGGACTCCGGCGGGAGCGGCGTAGTTTGCGACCGTCGTTTGTAGTTTTTGGTGCCTGCCAAGCAGGGGAGTCACTCCTTGACTCCAAGGGAGATTCTTCAGTCTTCCAAAGGTAGTGGAACGTTGAAGGTCCGGGATTCTTCTTGTAGAGCGTCGTCCAGGGAAATCTAGGGTGCAATGCACAGGTTCCCCCTCTTATACTAAAAGAAGGGGAGGGACTAGCTCTATGACCCTACCTATGGGAGGGTCCGGGGAGTGGGTGGCTACACCCACTTCCCTTTGTCCAGTTTCGCGCCAGAGCAGGGAACGGTAGCCCCTGAGCCAGTTTGAACAGGGGTATGCACAGAGGAGCCTTCTGCTCCCCCAGTGCAGGACTTCAAAGCACTCTAAGAGTGCACCCACCCAGCCCCAATACACTAAACCCTGTCTTGGAGGTGGTCACACCCCCTTGGGACAGGATATCTATTGTTGGGCTTCCTCCACTGCGAGTGTTGGTCATCAGCAGGAGGGCAGCCCAGTGTCTGTGACTGGTGGCATCCATTTTGTGATGCCAGGGCTCTGTCGGATTCTACCGCGTTTCCACAGTAGGTACATGTCTATCCCTCTAGAAGGGTGGAATGCTACCCCGCCGCCAGGACTGGCGGGGGGGTAGTATTCCAAGGTGTTTGACACCAAACACGACATGTTTCGATGCAGCCATTCCAAAGTTAGCATTTTACCGCGAGGATATAATGCACTTAAAAGTATATGGTTTAACCGCATCCACAAACAGCACCAGTGAATGGACTCTGAGAGCTGTAGAAGGGCCCTGCTCAGGCAGAGGCACCCCCTCACATAGAAGCCAAGCACCCTGCCCTCAGGATTGATAGGGCCTGCCTTAGGGGTGACTGATAGGGTTATATGTGTGTGCAGGAGAGATATAGGGAACCTATATCTCAGTGAGGGGTGCTAGCACTTCCTCACTCAGGCTGCAGTAGCAGGCCTGTGGTGTCAGATTTAGTCTGCTTCCCAGGGGTGGCATAATACATGCTGCAGCCCCTGGTAGGCCTGTGGAGTACCTATGCCCTTGGTACCTAGGGTACCATTTACTAGGGACTCATAAGGTACCACAGTATCCAATCACTAGTGCACCTAGAGTGCACTCCAAATCGTTTAGAGAGAACAGAGAGGCTGGTGCTCTGATTAGCAGGGTCCCAGCCTGACTATAGCCAGAAACCAGTGTAAACATCAGAAAAAAGTGGGGGCAACATAAGAGGCAGATCCTACTCTCCTACACAACCCCCCAAACGCAGGGACACTAAACTAACCTTGACCAGTTGAGTCTTCGTGTTCAAAGTGGAAATACCTTGAGAGTCCATCTGCATTGGCATGTTGGGTCCCAGGTCTATGTTCCACTGTATAGTCCATCCCCTGTAGGGAAATGGACCACCTCAAAAGTTTTGGGTTTTCTCCTTTCATTTGTTTAAGCCATAGGAGGGGCTTGTGGTCGGTCTGAACTATGAAGTGAGTACCAAACCAGTATGGCCTCAGCTTCTTCAGGGCCCATACCACAGCAAAGGCCTCCTCTCTATAGCTGACCAACGTTTCTCTCTAGGGGTCAGCCTTCTGCTAATAAAAGCTACTGGCTGGTCTTGACCTTCATCATTCAGTTGAGACAGTACAGCTCCCACACCCAGCTCAGAAGCATCTGTTTGGACAATGAACTTTTTGGTGTAGTCTGGACTCTGTAAGATGGGGGCAGTGCACATGGCCTGCTTTAGGTCTTCAAATGCCTTTTGACAGCTAGCTGTCCACTGAACCTTTTTGGCATTTTCTTTGAGGTCAGATCATTCAAGGGGGTCACTATAGATCCATATCCCTTGACAAACCTCCTATAGTACCCAGATAGGCCTAAGAAGGCTCTCACCTGTGTCTGGGTGGTTGGAGCAACCCATTCCATTATGGTCTGGATCTTGCTCTGTAAAGGCTGAACCTGGCCTCCACCTACAAGGTGGCCCAGGTACACAACCTGACTCTGCCCTATCTGGCACTTAGTGGCCTTGATAGTGAGGCCTGCCTTTGCAGGGCCTCCAAAACATTCCTGAGGTGGACCAGGTGATCCTGCCAGGAGGAACTAAAGACAGCAATATCAGCTAGATAAGCTGAGCAATAAGTTTCCAACCCTGTCAGAACTTTATTCACCAACCTCTGAAAAGTGGCAGGTGCATTTTTCAATCCAAAGGGCATCACCACAAAGTGGTAGTGCCCACCAGGGGTCGAAAATGCTGTCTTGGCTTTTGCATCATCAGCTAATCTGATCTGCCAGTAGCCAGCTGTTAGGTCAAACGTGCTTAGATACTTGGCTGAGGCCAAAGTATCAATCAGCTCATCTGCCCTTGGTATGGGATAGGCATCAGTCCTAGTGACTGCATTGAGGCCTCTGTAGTCTACACAAAACCTCATTTCTTTCTTACCACCCTGGGTATGAGGCTTGGGTACCAGGACTACTGGACTAGCCCAAGGGCTATCTGAAGGCTCAATTACACCTAGCTCCAACATTTTCTGGACTTCAGTCCTGATACAGTCCCTGACATGGTCAGGTTGCCTGTAGATTTTATTCTTGACAGGCAGACTGTCTCCAGTGTCCACCTCGTGGGTGCACCAGGAAGTCTGACTAGGGGTCAGGCTAAACATATGTCTAAACTGTTGCAGAACTTGTCTGCACTCAGTTTGCTGATGGTCAGTGAGGCTGCTTGCCAAAGCAACACTATCTACTGACCCATCATCAGGGTTCTGAGAGAGCAGGTCGGGAGAGGGTCACTCTCCTCCTCCTGGTCCTCATCAGTTGCCATGAGCAAGCCCATGTCAGCCCTGTCAACATATGGCTTTAATCTGTTGACATGGAGCACCCTCAGGGGGCTCCTGGGAGTTCCAAGATTCACCAGGTAGGTGACTTCTCCCTTCTGTTCAACTATTGTATGGGGGCCACTCCACTTGTCCTGGAGGGCTGCTGGGGCCACAGGCTCCAACATCCACACTTTCTGTCCTGGCTGGTATACAGTCAGTACAGCCTTTGGTCATGCCAAGCTTTTTGTAATTCTTGGCTGGCCTCCAGGTTTTTGGTTGCCTTTTCATGTACTCAGCCATCCGGGAGCGGAGACCAAGTACATAGTCCATCACATCTTGTTGGGGGGCTTGAGAGGTAACTCCCAGCCCTCTTTACCAAACACAGTGGACCTCTCACAGGATGCCCAAACAGAAGCTCAAATGGGCTGTAGCCAACCCCTTCTGTGGAACCTCTCTGTAGGCAAACAGGCAAGGAAGAAGAAGGTCCCATTTCCGCCTAAGCTTCTCTGGGAGTCCTTTAATCATTCCTTTCAAGGTTTTGTTGAAGCGTTCAACTAAACCATTGCATTGTGGGTGATAGGGGTGGTGAACTTGTAAGTTACACCACACTCCTTCCACATTGCTTTTAGATACCCTGACATGAAGTTGGTACCTCTGTCAGAAATGACCTCCTTTGGAAAACCCACTCTGGAGAAGACTCCAATGAGGGCTCTTGCCACCACAGGGGCTGTGGTGGTCCTCAGGGAATTGCTTCTGGGTACCTGGTGGCATGATCCACTACCACCAGGATAAACCTGTGCCCAGATGCAGTTTGAGGGTCAAGGGGACCAACAATGTCAATCCCTACCCTTTCAAAGGGTACCCCCACCACCGGTAGTGGTATCAGGGGGCCTTTGTTGTGCCACCTGCCTTACCACTGGCTTGGCATGTGACACAGGAGCGACAAAACTCCTTTGTGTCCTCTGACATATGTGGCCAATGAAAATGTGGAGCAAGCCTGTCCCAGGTCTTGTTTTGGCCCAAGTGTCCTGCTAAAGGGATATCATGTGCTAAGGTCAAGAGGAACCCCTAAACTTCTGAGGTATTACCAACCTCCTGGTGGCTCCAGGGGCTGGGTCTCTACCTTCAGAATATAGGAGTCCCTCATCCCAGTAAACTTTATGGGACCCACTAGCACTCCCAGCAGCCTCAGCAGCAGCCTGCTGTCTGAGGGGTTCAAGAGAGGGGCAGCACTGTTGCTCCTTCCTCAGATCTTCCCTAGAAGGGCCCCTGCCCCCAAGAACTCAACCTGATCAGGCTCAAGTCCCTCTGGGGCAGTTCCTTCTTCAGGATCTGCTTCACCTCCCTCTGGGGGTGAATCCGTGATCTGAGACAGAGGGAAGGCACTGCCTTTACCCTACTGCTCCTCCTCTTGGGAAGCATCTGGTCCATTGTTCCAGGATCCAGAGCTGGTTCAGTGTCATGCATTCTTGCTTGTGACCTGGTCACAGCAAATACCTCTGCAGGGATGCCCAACATCTCAGCATGAGTCCATAACTCTACTTCAGACCAGGCTGAAGTCTCTAGATCATTGCCCAATAGACATTCGACAGGGAGGTCTGCACTGACTACAACCTTCTTGAGGCCAGTTACCCCTCCCCAGGAGAAATTCACAACTGCCAGACTATGGTTGGTCTTGGTGTTGCTTGAATTGGTCACCTGGTACATTTCGCCCAGGATGATCTGTCCAGGGTCCACAAGATCCTCTGCCACCATGGTGACACTAGCACCTGTGTCCCTAAATGCCAAAGCCTGTTTGCCATTTATTACAGGCTGCTGTTTGTATTTGCCCAGATTACTGGGACTCACTAGGAAGGACATATTAAGGTCTCCCTCACAAATCAGCATTGCCTGAGTGGGTACTCTGACTAGGTCAGAGTCCACTTCAGAACCCAGGGTCAACCCTACTAAACCCTTAGTCTGTGTACCACCTCCACCAGTAGCTGAACTAGGGGGAACAGTTGCCTTAGGGGCAGGAGTGGTGGTGGTTTGGTCTTTGGACTCATTACAGTCAGAAGTCCAGTGCCCTTTCTGTTTACAGAATTTGCACCAGGGCTTCTTTTGGCCTTTTCCCTTGTTGGACTGTGACTCCTCACCAGATGCAGATTTTTGGGGCCCTTGTGAAGACTTCTGGTCTTTTGACTTATCCCCACCTTTCTCAGAGCCCTTAGGATCTTGCTTCTTGGTGTCACCCCCTTGGTTCTGGGGTTTCTGCCTCACCCTGGTTCTGACCCACTTATCTGCCTTCTTTCCCAATTCTTGGGGAGAGGTCCGATCCGAGTCCACCAGGTACTGATGCAACAACTGGTTCTGGCAATTATTAAGGATTTGTTCTCTCATCATCAGATTATACAATCCCTTAAAATCAGTAACCCTACTGCCAACCAGCCAACCCTCCAGAGCCTTGGTTGCTCAATCAACAAAGTCAGTCCAGTCCTGAGTCTGTGCCTTCTGGGTGTCTCTGAACTTTAACCTGTACTGTTCAGTGGTTAAGCCAAACCCATCTATCAGTGCACTCTTCAGGACTTCATAATCATCAGCATCCTCTTCTCTAACAGTGAGGAGCTTGTCTCTACCTTTATCTGAAAATGAGAGCCACAAGATTGCTGCCCACTGCTTCTGGGGGACCTTCTGTACTCTACAGGCCCTCTCCATAGCAGTTATCCACTTGTGGATATCATCCCCACTCTGGTAGAGAGGAACAACCTTGCTCAGGTTCCTATGGTCTGGAATAGATTCTCTGCCTCTAGGGACACTGTTGCTGCCACCAAGGGGTTCTAACCCCTCTCGTCGAGCAGTTCTCTGGATCTCCAGGGCTTCTCTATCCAGTGCCAACTGCTTGGTTCTGAGGGCAACTCTTGCTTCCTCATACTGCAGCAGTTTGCACATTCTTTCAGAGGAGGTCTCTTATGGGAAAGTATGAGTTCCTCTGGTGGACAAATGCTCTGCCAGAGTGATAAGAGTGCTCCGATTCCCTGGAAGGGGACCTATGCCTCTCATCCACTCTGTCAGTTCTCTTAGGGAGAATTCCTCTGTCCTTTTCAGGCCCCTTGAGGCCTGGCCCTTCAATCACAGAGTCCTGGTCATTCTGATTTTCATTGTCTGACCCAGATACTGTAATTGACCCACCCACTGATTTCAGACCCATTGGCTCCTAGAGCCAATCTAAGATCATCTGCTGTCAGCAGATCTATCGGGTGCAGGGTTGAGGGACTCTGTCCTAGTCTCAGGTGTCTTTCAACACACATGGCTCTCAAGTCAGAGAAAGCCATGTCCTTGTACTGAGGCTGAGTGGATCCACTGGTTCCACCCTTTAAGGACATTCTAGTGTTGTGCAGTGTTGTACTACCTACACTAGTTTGTGGCCTACTGATCCTAGCTTGAGCTGTAGAAAGGGTGTGCTATCCCTTGGCACACAGCTCTAAGTTCAGTAGAACTTATCGATACTAAGCTTGACTTTATATGTACCTTAAGTACCTATAGTGGTTTTCAGTTAGTAATTCAAATAGAGATTTTCTGGTAAAACAATAGCAAGCTGGAATCCCACCGCTGCCACCAATGTGAGAAGTTGGCCTGGTATATGCTGTTCACTAATTAAAGTGGACACCTTGCACCAGAACAATTCGACTCTTGTGGTAGATAGGTTTAAGACAACCTTTATAGAAAGCTATCCTAGTGGTAGCTGTGGAGAGCAGCCTTCAGGCTAAGTCTTGAAGGAATGTAAAGCAGCTTGTTTTACCACACAATCTCTTGAATCACCAAATGAAAAGACACCACACAGGTATATATATCAAATATATATGTATTTATTAATAAACACTCTCTACTAATCGCTTTATGAGATTAGAGGTCAGGAACATATGTACAAGTCAAATATTATCAGGATAAGTTTAGCACAATTGAATATTACAATCTTAGTTTGCTAGACCTAGGTCTAGGGCATCTAGAATCGAGGGACCCCCAAGAACCACCCCAGGTAGTTGTAGGAGACCCACAGGGGACGGACGCGGTGACCTGGCACCGATGCGAATCCTGTACGAGTCTATGCGCTCAGACGCGATTGAGATATCAATGTTCAAGGTCCCTTGCGTGTTCGAGGCGAACACACCGATCGGACTCAGTACGAGTCGAAGGATTCGGTCTACAGATAGGATTTGCAAGGGAGTCGGACGCGGTGTGTCTAACACAGACGCGAACCAGGTACTGAGTCAGTGCGAGAATCGCACGGGGAAAGTAAGAGTTTTAGGATACTTCTGGTGAACCTACAAGCAAGTCACTTACAGGGTAAGTAGTTCGAGGGCCCACATCCACAGGAGCACCGGAGTGCTGGAGTTACCTCACCCAGGGAAGCCGGGTGCACAGGTGTCCTTTGGTGTCGGGTCGCGGCGTCGTTTTCAATGGCGAACAAAGAAGACTTGCTGCTTGTGATGGTGTGAAGAAGTGTCCGGTGGAATCCAAGCCTGGATTCGGTGGAAGGATGACCTGAAAGCAGAGGGGACAGTGTTCAAAGTCACTTGGCAGTGACTCGGGGCAAGGAAGATGAATGCCCACCGTCGTCGCAGGGTTCAGGTCGTTCACGGTTGCCTTGACTCTTCAGCCACGAGGTCCAGGAGGCGTCGACGACGACCAGGAGCTGGATTCGGCGTGTCCCACGATGTCTGCGGCTTACTGCGGTGTCGGTGACTCGATCGGAGCCAACAAGCCTTGGTAACAGCAAGTCTCGGGGAAAGTATGAAGAGGCAATGGCGCAGACCAGCAAGGTCTGTGGAACTCACCCAGCGAGGGTAAGTCAGGGCAGGCCTGGAGCAACCAGGGGAGCCCTTGGGTTTCTTTGGAAAGTCTTCTGGTGACCCACAAGCCGGCTGGCAAGGGATCGCGAAGACGCCTCGGGAGGATTCTCTCACAGGGGCCCACGGTCACTCGGAACGTTGTAGGCTGCTGATCTTAGGAGGGATTCCTGCTGGAGGCTGGGACCACACGTGGCCATGTCTGAACTGGGGTGGTGGAGTGAGCTAAAGAATGATGATGGATTAAACCCAGATCAGTCCCCTTTTGTATCGCTTTGGTCGCCCTAAGTTGGCGGGGGTATGCCCAGACGTGGGTCCCTTGCTCACTTTGCCACTGGATTCAAGCAAGCCTGGCTGATGACGGCTGAAATGCCAGAAACCGGTACTAGGATGCTTGTTTCCGGTCCAGGGAAGACATGGCTTGGCAGTTCGGGCTGGACTGTTCCCATGAGGCACAGGGTCAGACTGATTTGCATATGGCCATGTCTGAACTGGGGTGTGGAGTGAGCTAAAGAATGATGATGGATTTAACCCAGATCAGTTGACTGGGGGTGAGTGTTTGATTGGCTCAAACGTTCCGTCCATCATCCCCTTTTGTATCGACCACACGTGGTCCAAAGCACAAGTTCGTGGAACGTTGTGAGGGGTTGCACTCGACAATAGTGCACGGTACCCAGGGGTCACGGTTCCTCGTTACTCTTGGGGTCCACTGGCCTCAGCTTCGCTGGGGACTCACGATGGCCTTTGAGAAG
This sequence comes from Calotriton arnoldi, assembly GCA_963921515.1. NCBI lineage: Eukaryota > Metazoa > Chordata > Amphibia > Caudata > Salamandridae > Calotriton > Calotriton arnoldi. The sequence goes on along the minus strand of CAWUFW010002241.1, from coordinate 669,512 downwards.
TCAGGAAATCCACTTCTTGGGCTGCAGGGACTTCGGACTCCGGCGGGAGCGGCGTAGTTTGCGACCGTCGTTTGTAGTTTTTGGTGCCTGCCAAGCAGGGGAGTCACTCCTTGACTCCAAGGGAGATTCTTCAGTCTTCCAAAGGTAGTGGAACGTTGAAGGTCCGGGATTCTTCTTGTAGAGCGTCGTCCAGGGAAATCTAGGGTGCAATGCACAGGTTCCCCTCTTATACTAAAAGAAGGGAGGGACTAGCTCTATGACCCTACCTATGGGAGGGTCAGGGGAGTGGGTGGCTACACCCACTTCCCTTTGTCCAGTTTCGCGCCAGAGCAGGGACAGGTAGCCCCTGAGCCGGTTTGAACTTGCATATGCACAGAGGAGCCTTCTGCTCCCCCAGTGCAGGACTTCAAAGCACTCTAAGAGTGCACCCACCCAGCCCCAATACACTAAACGCTGTCTGGGAGGTGGTCACACCCCCTTGGGACAGGATATCTATTGTTGGGCTTCCTCCACTGCGAGTGTTGGTCATCAGCAGGAGGGCAGCCCAGTGTCTGTGACTGGTGGCATCCATTTTGTGATGCCAGTTCTCTGTCGGATTCTACCACGTTTCCACAGTAGGTACATGTCTATCCCTCTAGAAGGGTGGAATGCTACCCCCGCCGCCAGGACTGGCGCGGGGGTAGTATTCCAAGGTGTTTGACACCAAACACGACTTGTTTCGATGCAGCCATTCCAAAGTTAGCATTTTACCGCGAGGATATAATGCACTTAAAAGTATATGGTTTAACCGCATCCACAAACAGCACCAGAGAATGGACTCTGAGAGCTGCAGAGGGGCCCTGCTCAGGCAGAGGCACCCCCTCACATAGAAGCCAAGCACCCTGCCCTCAGGATTGATAGGGCCTGCCTTAGGGGTGACTGATAGGGTTATATGTGTGTGCAGGAGAGATATAGGGAACCTATATCTCAGTGAGGGGTGCTAGCACTTCCTCACTCAGGCTGCAGTAGCAGGCCTGTGGTGTCAGATTTAGTCTGCTTCCCAGGGGTGGCATAATACATGCTGCAGCCCCTGGTAGGCCTGTGGAGTACCTATGCCCTTGGTACCTAGGGTACCATTTACTAGGGACTCATAAGGTCCCACAGTATCCAATCACTAGTGCACCTAGAGTGCACTCCAAATCGTTTAGAGAGAACAGAGAGGCTGGGGCTCTGATTAGCAGGGTCCCAGCCTGACTATAGCCAGAAACCAGTGTAAACATCAGAAAAAAAAGTGGGGGTAACATAAGAGGCAGATCCTACTCTCCTACAGCTTTGGTTTTTGGAAGAGAGAGCAGGTTTCCTGCTCTCTCTTCCAAAACCAAAGCAGTTTGCTATGACAGGACGGGAGCTGCGAGGCTCCCGTCCTGTCATAGCAAACTACAGTGTCCCGGGGTAGGCACCCGGGACACTGCAGGAGCCGGCCCTGGGGGTGGTGGTCCCCAGGGCCATCAAGGGCTTCCAGGAGGGGGCCGCGCGGCCCCCTCCCTCCATTGGCAAAGCCCCGGAGAGGTGGTGGTCCCGGGGCTCGGGGTCCGTAACGGACCCCCATATTGAAATATTTAGTGCCCCGGGGAGATGGCGGTCCCCGGGCGTGTGAGGCTCGAGCCCCCCCCACACAGGTCATTTTTTTTTTTTTTTAAAAGCCCCGGGGGTGGCGGTCCCCGGGGCTTGGGGGGGGCCTTAGAGGCCCCCCACATAAAATATAAACCCACCCCCCGCATGCCCCCGGGACTTGGGCCACCCGGGGGCAAAATTGCATCGGAGCGCGGGAGACCGCGTTTCGATTTTTTTTTTTTTTTTTTTATTTTTTTCGGCGGGATCCGCGCATCCCGCCGATTTAAAAAAAAAAATGCTTTTTTCTGCCCAAGGACCCGTCCTTGTGGGACCCCCTGAGCAGACCTAGGGGGTCAGGGTGTTTCTACCCTGCCCCCTTTGTGCGTTTGCGCACTTGTTTCTGTGCCTCGGTTCTACCGAGGCATAAAATGGCTGCCAACACTTCCTGGTTTGGAGTGTTGACAGCCAATTAGCATGCAGCTCGTGGATCGGGAGGGTACGCGGACCCTACTCGGCCATAGATATATATGTGACTTTACTTTTGATTTTCTCAGGAACTACTGAACGGATTTACACCATTTAAGCAAAAGGCACGACACTGAACCAAGGGCTACCTATTTGCCAAATTTGGTGTAATTCCGTTCAGCAGTTCGGGCTGTAGCTGCGACTAAAGGTTCCTATGGAAAAATGAATGGCGAAAACGCGTTTTGGGACCCCCCTTTTTTCTCGGCCCCCGCTTGACGAATCACCCCGAGACTTTCAGGATAGGAGCGGACGGCCCCAACAAGTTGGAAACTTTCGCGAAGATTCGTCAACCGGCGCCAACGTTATTTCAAATAGAATGTTGCGGATTTCCTATGGAAAAATAGGTCCTAACTATAACTATCTACTGGCGACCGCCAGTAGATAATATATGGCAGGCATGCTGAGCTTCAAATAAAAATACTCACTTGCACTTACAGCGGGTCTGTTATCGTCTGTTCCGGTTTCCAAGAGATTTGGGATTTCTGGGATCTTTGTGGCGAAACTTTCGGTGTATATGTATATGTATATGTGTGTATATATATATATATATATATATATATATATATATACATACATACATACATACATACATACATACATACACAAAGAGTTGCCTCTAGGTGGGATGCACTCCCAGGTGGAAATTATGCCAAAGCAAGGGCACACGCCATGAACAAAGTCCTTTTCTGGTTAACCTGCCAGACGCGTTTCGGGCCAACGCCCTCTTCAGTGGCAGACCATGTGACGTGCCGGCATGCGGCAACCACCAGTAAATCCCCATAATAATAACGAACCATAATGAACCACCTGAAGCAATGCTTCCTGGGACTGGTGGTTCAGTAAAACCCAAGTGGGTCGCCACCGGCACTCACATTCAAAAATGTCTTAAAAAGGATTGCCGATGTTCGCGCCGGCACCCCTGCATATAACAGGCACCTCCTGTTCCACAGTTAGCTGCCCCAATAAAGCAGCCGCGGACCCGCAAGTGTTTCGCGGTGGTGGAATCCCGCGACCAGGCAGGCCGCTGTACAAAATACAAAAAAAGAGTTGCCTCTAGATGGGATGCGCTCCCAGGTGGAAATTACGCTAAAGTAAGGGCACACGCCATTAACAAAGTCCTTTTCTGGTTAACCTGCCAGACGCGTTTCGGGCCAACGCCCTCTTCAGTGACAGACCATGTGACGTGCCGGCATGCAGCAACCACCAGTAAATCCCCATAATAATAACGCTCAGGTGAACCACCTGAAGCATTGCTTCCTGGGACTGGTGGTTCAGTAAAACCCAAGTGGGTCGCCGCCGGCACTCACATTCAAAAATGTCTTAAAAAGGATTGCCGATGTTCGCACCGGCACCCCTGCATATAACAGGCTCTATTTTGCATAACAAACACCCTTCCCCTTCTCTTAACTCTGAATCACGTCTTTCTTCACCCCTTACTTACCTCCCCCTCCGCATCCATACTACTTACTCCTCCAAAATATGGAGACATAAGAATTGAATAGATGTTTAAAAATGGATTATAAAGGAGAAATAATGAATAATTTGCCAAATTGGCGCAAAGTAGCTGTGCGGTCGGTTTGGGACAAAGGAATGCCCCACCCAATTATGTTGTTAATAACTCAGGTGCCTACAGGGCATGGCACCTTGCCGATGAGCACGCATTCTTGGACAATCATGGACAAGCATAGAAAAATATGAGAATAAGGTGTGCACCCCACCACTTACTACTCCTAAGTAGTATGGAGGGGGAGGTAAGTAAGGGGTGAAGAAAGACGTGATTCAGAGTTAAGAGAAGGGGCGGGTGTTTGTTATGCAGAATAGAGGGGGTTAAACAAAGGAAATTGGCTGCACAGAGAATTTGGTTTTACTATGAGAATGGAGGGGTATTTTTGTCAATATATATTGTTTATAATGAGGATGCGGTGAAAGGGTACATAAGGGGTTCTGACACATTTTTTTGATTACTTCGATGTGTTATGGTGTTTAAATAAGATGTTGATCTATGGTGATTGTAATGATGGATATTTGTTTTATTGCTATTTACCGTGTCCCCTGACGAAGGGCGCTTCCAGCCCGAAATGCTTTGGGTTTTAAATAAATGCTGCTTTGGACGAACTTCTGCTTTTGTCATGTTTTAGCGAGAGGTCCGGATGGGCACTGCTTTAACATAAGAAACTTGAAAATGGCATAACATCCCGCGTGTGGATTTTGAGTATAAGTCGCAAAATATGGAGACATAAGAATTGAATAGATGTTTAAAAATGGATTATAAAGGAGAAATGATGAATAATTTGCCAAATTGGTGCAAAGTAGCTGTGCAGTCGGTTTGGGACAAGGGAATGCCCCACCCAATTATGTTGTTAATAACTCGGGTGCCTACAGGGCATGGCACCCCACCACTTTCATTGTATGTTCACACTAGTGGGTCACCCAGATTGTCTGCCTTACCTTTGTTTTCATCCCCGCCGCACTGTCCACCCAATGACTGACAGAGAGGTCATCTCTCCATTTTGTGGCAGGAAGTGCAAGCCCTTTTGGCCAAAGGGGCTATTGAGAGGGTTTCTGCTCCAGAAGTAGGATGCGCTTGTTATTCCTGCTATATTCTCGTACCCAAGAAGGACGGTGTCCTTCGGCCCATTCTCAGTCTGCACCCTCTCAATCCCTTCCTCTGAAAGGAGAAATTCAAAATGCTCACCCTAGGCCTGTTCTTGGCTGTCTTCAAACCTGGTGACTGGATGGTGGGGTTGGACCTGCAGGAGCCCTATTTCCATATTCCCGCCCTGCCTGCCCATCTGTGCTGCCTGCGGTACGTGGTGGGAGAGAAGCATTTTCAGTTTGCTGTACTCCCCTTTGGTCTGACTAGCACCCCTCGGGTGTTCATGATAGTGATGGCGGTGGTAGCAGTGCACCTTCGGAGGTCAGGAGTGCCGGTCTTCACTTACCCCGACGACTAGCTGTTGAAGGCAGGCAGTCGTCAACCAACTCCAGATTATGGCGAACATTCTGTTATCTTTGGGGTTCACTATCAAAGTGCCGAAGTCACACACAACTCCTTCCTAGAGCCCCCTTTCATCGGGCACAGTTGAATTTCATGCTTTCCCCCAGGACATTCGGGGTATGATCTTTCAGCCTTGGTCCTGGATTTCAGTGAGGTTGATCCTTGAGGCTGCTGGGACTGATGTGCTCTTGCATCATGCTGGTCGAGCATGCCAGGTGGCATATGAGGGCTCTGCAGTGGGATCTGAAGTCCCAGTGGGCCCAACATCAAGGTGACCTCTCTGACCATGTCCAGATTTCGGAGATTGCGAAAGATCTGCAGTGGTGGCTACTGGAGCATGATTCAGTCTGTGTCCGATACCTCTGCCTTCCCCACCCAGAGTGGACAGTTGAGACAGATGTATCACTTCTGGGTTGGGGTGGCCATCTGGTAGAGGTGGCGATATGGGGCCCCTGGTCTCCGGCAGAGACTCTGCTCTGTATCAGTCTTCTCGAGCTGATGGCTATTCGCTTGGCGCTGAAAACCTTCCTGTCATCCAACAAGGCAAGGCTGGTACAGGTATTCATGGACAAGTCCACCACCACCATGTGGTACTGCAACAAACAGGGTGGAGTGGGGGGAGGGGGGGATGGTTACAAACCCTGTGCCAGGAGGCCTCGAGTCTCTGGTAATGGCTGGACCACCAAGGAATATGCCTGGTGTGGAACTGCCTGGCAGAATCGTTGAATGCAAGGGTGGACGAGCTCTGCCGTGTGTCGAGCGCAGGCTTCTCCAACGAGTTGCTCGTGAGCTGCTAGTAGCTCTCCAGCAACCTGTAAGTATCTCTCCTGTGTGCAGTCCAGCCTACTAAATTGGATGCTTTTGCATGAGTGAATTAATATACGAATTCCAAAATTAAAAGTGTATATTTGAGACTCAAATGTGTTTATTGTTGGATTTCATAAGCCGATATTTTTAGAAAAATTGCAGATTTTCCAAAATATATTTAAAGCTGATATTTGAGTGATACATTATGTGGCATTGGAGACATTTTTACAATTACCTTGGTGCAAGAGGCATTGCAGCTTTGGCTGTTATGTATTACCCATGTAGTGATGCCAAACTGGTCACAGACCGCATGGTATCCAGAACTCCTGGGCTTGAGCATTTGCCCTCTGATCAGGCTGCTTGTCTGGGAGGATCTACTGTCACAACAGAACGGTTGCGTTCTCCAACCTGGCCTTCGCATCCTCCACCTTCATGCATGGGGATTGAGCGACGACAGCTCAGCACTTTCGACCTTCCTCTGAAGTTAGTTGATGTCATGTTGGCAGCCAGGCGTCCCTCGATGAAAACTGTATACGCCGGTCGTTGGGAAAAATTTGTGGTTTGTTGCAGCACTCACGAAATTGACCCCCTCCAGGCCAAACTGTCTGTCTAATTATTTGTTTTAGTTCTCTCTTGCAGGGTCTTGGTCTGGGCACTATTGAAGATTATCTTTCACCCCTCCCCACCTTCTTACGGCCACATGATTAGCCCTCTTTATTTAAATCACCTGTTGTGATGTGGTTTTTGAAAGGGCTGCAACATATGTTTTTCCCCATCTCAGTTTGTGATATCCCAAATGGTACCTCAATCTTGTCTTTACGTGTCTGATGTATACTCTACTTGAGCCACTCCACAGTTGTCCTCTACGGCTTCTCACCATCAAAACTGTGTACCTGGTTGCCATCACTTCAGCGCGGTGTGTGAGTGAGCTTCAAGCTTTGTGTATTCATCCACCATACACCACCTTCCCTGACAAGCTGGTTCTGTGTACTAGGGCATCTTTTCTCTAAAAAGCTGTGATGTTGATCCACATCGGCCAATACATCACTCAGCCAGTTCTATGCTTCATCTCACCCCTCTAAGGAGGAGGAGAGGCTCCAGTGCTTGGACCCTAAGAGAGCGCTCAGGTTCTACATCGAACGCACAAAAGGTCAGTCGGTAGTTTATCAGCTCTGTGTGGGGTTCACTGGAGTTAAAAAAGGCAAGGCTGTGCAGAAGCATACCATCTCACGCTGGATTGTGCTCTGCATTAAGATTTGATATGCACTGGCGAAAAAGCAGCCTCTGGACAGACTGCATGCCCATTCCACCGGGACCAAAGCGGCTACCACTGCATTGGCTTGCGCAGTCCCTGTCCTAGACTTCTGCCAGGCAGCTATGTGGGTGTCCCTCCATACGTTCATGAAGCTCTATTGTCTGGATAGCCAAGTCCACAGAGAAGGGCACTACTCTGCAGAACTTCCTGTTTTGAGACCATCCACAGCGCTCTTTTTTTCCCCTTGTGTACTGCTCTGGTGTCTATTCCAAAGATGATGAATCTGAGGCTAGAAGTCTCTAACAGAAGAAAAAATTACTTCCCTTCTTTAACGCTCTTTCAGGCAGAGTATCTAGCTCCAGATTCCTCACCAACTCCCTCATCCTCCCTGTTCTGTGGTTGGACTATACTCTTAATAAGATCCTAAGTCTAGGAATATGCACACTGTCTACCAATTTGCTTTAGGGGATCCGGGTCTGGGGCACGGGCAATCTCAAAAGCAACTGATAGTGCGCAGGAGTGGTGCGTATATAGGCCCTTCATGTCATTTCCGGAGCGGCATCTGTACGGGGCCACATGTGCCACCTTTTGGCGCACAGAAGCATTGCTGAAATTTTTTGAATCCAGTCTGACAACAGGGGAATATTCCAAAGGGGAAGAATCTGTGGCTAGATAGTCTCTACCAGAAAAAGCATTACATAAGATAAGTAACTTGTTCTACCGGACCACATATCAGGTGGCAGAAAGGAAGCCTCAGTGGTTCCTGGAAGATTGGGACTGCCTCCCCCTCATTAGCTGACATTCAGCAATTGAGAGGATGCAGCAATTTCTCACTCATCACATAGTGGGATGGGTCAATGAGAATTTCCGACCCCACACTACTGTGACTAGTGTCACTGATGGACGCTCACCCCAGGGCCCTTCATGGCTTAAGACTGAAGCGCCCAGGTCTGAGTCTGTCAGTGACGCTCCACCTAATCATGCAGGGAGGATCACAGAAGACTTTACTGAGCTGGGCTGTTGAATCTCCACCCCAGCAAATTTCGGTAGGGCCCCTCCGCCCTTAACGACAGGCTGCTGCTTGTAATGATACAGAAATGCACACAGGAATTGACAGGAGTTATTCAGAATGTTTGAGGGGAGTTGGTTTGGCTTCTAAGGGCTGCACGAAGGTAGAGGGGAGACGGTTTTCATTAAGGACTAGTACTGTGGCAGTGGGTATGATCTTTGCATGCCTGAGAATGGAGAAAATAATTCTTCCCTCACCAGCATACATCAGTCATGCCTGTTAGACCCCCTTTCAGCCATCTTTGCAGTAACAAGAGGTGCCAGAGGGATAAAGGTGACCTAAGTGAGGTGATGATAAAAGTAAGGGCGGATGCAGTGATTGTAAAACCTACGTGCTTTGTGGGATTGACAGTGAGGGCCAGCATCAGGCCACAGACAAAAAGACAAATGGCTATTGTTGTGAAAATGTCTGCCAAACTTTGTAAGTTGACAAAATCCGTTGCAATAACATTGGTGATTTGATGTCATAGTCAGTCCATCATAAATGACACAGAAACAGGTAAAAGTACCACTTGCAGTAACCCAAAATAAGGTTTACCTGTCGGTGAGTGCAGGAAGGAGACGCTGGGATACAGAGGGCATCCAATAAAACCAATCCGTTTTAGCAACTTCAGAAGAAAAGCAGTGGAGTGGGCTTAAGGAAATGGTCGAAGAGTGACAGTGGTAATCTTGAGTGCCATTTTAAATCCGCATTGCCAAAGCCAATAGATCTGGCTTTAATCTGCTTTTGGCTAATATGAGTAAGCATAAGCAGGCACAAATGCATACAGAATGTTTGTGCTATGCCCCTATGCAACCTGTCTCTTCCTGTGCCTTTTATTGTATTCCCTAACTTTGTGATGCTGCATGGTACTATTACGGTTAGCTTAGGAAATTAAAAAAAACTGCATAGTGTACAGTTTGAGGAATAATAAACCGGGTTTACAAGAATTGGTACATCAGGGTAAAGCTTTTGGTTTTGCCTGGGATTCTTGTCAATATTTTTTAGGTATCTAGCGGTTATCATTTTTGTTTTGGGTTTCACATGGGGAGGGTTTATTATAAAAGGCGCAGATAAGTGGCATGACTAATCCAATTTGAGAGGGTGAAAGATTTGTATGTGCTATTTCTTTATGAACATTAGGCCCACACTGTGAGTAAGGAATGTGCAATGTTGCAGTTGGTTGTATTTTGTGCAGTCTGAAGGATTTAAGGGATGTGAGAGTGTCTTTTTTCCAGGATGTAGCTGGGAATTGTTCAGTAACATCACAAGACAACATGAGTTAATCAGTACTATAATCAAGAAGACTCTTTGTCGCCAGTTGGGCGATATAAGATCTTCTGCCTTTCTAATTTAGGTACCATATTGTAGTTGACAGATTAAGGCATTGGAATGAGTGCAAGTTTGTGTTAATCAGTGTAAGAATTTGGATTATTAATTGGATTGGGTGATTACCAGCTCAAGGAATAATTACAACCCTTGTTGGGATAACCCTTAAAATCACTCAATTTAGCTGAGTTCAGCCTCCTTATAGCTATGGCACAGAGCAAACGGGTTTAACTTGGGGCAATGTGTAAAGTAGTTATGCTGTACCAAAACATTAATAAAGCCAAAATGTTAAACAAACCCCAGACCGAATTAGAAAAATAGAGTGAAATTGAATTAATAAAATGACACCCACATGACAAAAATCTAATAATGGGAACCGGAGATATGAAAATTTAATGTTTTAAGTAGAAATAGTGCCAAAAAGCACAGTGCAAAAACGATATTCAGTGGTTGCGCTAGACTGGAAGCGAAGTGCAATTTGAAGCTGACTGCGTGGACAGTGGGTTGGATAAACCAACTAGGCTTGTCCTGGTCAAAATCTTTACTTTCTGATTTACTCCTTTAATTCCCAATCCACCTCAGGAGTACACTTCTAAAGCCCCCCATGACCTTGGGGGAGGCTCTTAGAGACTCAGAGAGTGTCAGGCTGAAGCCAACAGCATGGTCCTGTTCAGGTCCAGGTGCCACTGGGCAGTAGCAGGAAAGGCCTCTTGTAGCTTGTTGTCTTCCCCCTGTAGCCACTCGAGGTCAGCCATCTGGCCCTTGTAGTCCACGTTTTTTGCTCTTCGTACAAAATGGAGCAGGCCCACTCCTTCAGGGCTTCTCTCAGGTTGATCCAGCGCCAAACCGGGGGTCTCTGAATGACACAGCAGACAACGGGCCCCAAACATACAATAAACAATTTCTCACCATTTAACAGACCCTACGAGAATGACGCTGAAATGCGGTTTGTGTGCCGTTGATTTTGTCTTTACTCATCTAAAGGGAAAAACAGATTATCTAATCGTTTCTTCTCTATTTTAGCCCTTTAACCTATATCGTCAACCACTTTCCTCTTGGGCGATGAATCGTATTGATTGAGTAGTGTAAATTATTTCTCTACAATTATAGTATGCAGTTCCTAATGTCTAAAGCAGGTGGTTGTGATCAATCAAGGGCTCCACATGGTGGTGTAGAGCGAGACGTCAGGAGGAGAATCTCCTCCTTTCGGAAAAAGAGCCCTTTCACCTATTGAGGTAAAGGTTCTCCAAAAAGGTCTGGGGTACGTCCCCACACCTAGAAATGATAAATTTCGTGACATTTGTGAAGTACAAGGTTTTTTCCGCAAAATCCGCCTACAAGCCTTTTTTCAAGACCAACCAACGGGCGATTCTGGTTTGCACAGACCATCTACTTTTACACCTAATAGTAGCATGATTCCCAACGAGGTGTTAACATTTGAGCAAGCAGTGTTAAAAGATCTGAACAGAACATCTACCCCTGCTCCGTATCACAACTTGTCTTCCAATGAAACCACTGCCATCTTAGACTTGGCGAGTGATGTGAACATCATAATCAAACAGGCAGATAAAGGTGGGGCTACGGTGATCATGTCCACAGTGGACTACGACAATGAATGTCGCAGACAACTAAGTGATAGGGTATACTACACTCCTATAAGGGAAGACCCCATGCCCAGACTGAGTAGAATCATATCCTCTATGGTCTTTTCTGCCGAAACAGAGGGTTGGATTACAAAGAAGGAAGCAGAATTCCTAATAACGAAGGATCCCAAGACCCCCTATTTTTACTGCTTACCCAAGATCCACAAGGGGATCACCCCGGTTCCTGGACGTCCCATCGTGTCAGGGATCGAGTCCATCTTGGAACCCCTCTCCAAGTTTGTGGACCATTTCATGCAACCACTGGTAAGAGCAACTCCCTCTTTCATCAGGGACACCACAGACGTCTTACGTCTACTCGAGGGGGCCCAACATCCAGAAGAAGTAGATCTCCTGGTCACCCTGGATGTTGAGGCCCTCTATACTAATATTCCTCAAAGGGCAACCCTTGATGTAATTGAAGATGCTCTTAGCCACAGTGAGTGGGACTCACCAACCCCAGTGGCCTTCGTACTGGATTGTGCCACTTTAGCACTTACAGAAAATTACTTTGAATATGATACCCAGCTCTACCATCAGACGCAGGGCACTTCGATGGGCAGCACATTCGCGCCAAGTCTGGCATGTATGTACATGGCAGCGTTCGAGGAGAGGGAGATCCACAACCCCAGGAATCCGTATGTCACCAATGTATTAATGTGGAAACGATTCATTGATGATATTCTGATCCTATGGAAAGGAGAACGCACCAAATGCGATGAATTCTGCATTTGGATTAACACATTGAACCCCTTTCTGAAATTCACTAACACCATTTCAGAAACGGAGATCCCATTTCTTGACCTGTTGATTAAACTAGAGAGTGACAAGATTTCTACCACTCTTTATCGCAAACCAACCTGCAGGAATAGTCTCCTACTTTTCAGTAGTCATCACCCAAGGGCCCTGCGACAGAACTTACCCTTTGGGCAATTCCTTCGTATCAGAAGGAATTGCAGTACACTTACTGACTACAAGAAGGAGTCCAACACGCTGAAGACAGACCTACTACAACGAGAATACCCTAAACAGGTTATTGATCTCGCGTACAAAAGGGCACAACATAATAACCGTGAGAGCCTATTGGAGGTCAGAACTAGAGAACCTGACAGGGTCATGACCTGTGTAACGACGTATACCCCTGACTCTAACCGGGTTAGGAATATCATTCGTAAATATTGGAACATCCTAAATACAGGAACTCTTAAGCTTCCAAAACCCAGGTTCGCGTTTAAACGAACTAACAACCTCAAGACATGCTGATACACACGAGACCCAAGAAACAGAGCAATACACAAAGAACGCTATGGGATTTGCCCCCTGTCAGGGGACACTACCCTTGCGGGTCCTGTTCAGTGTGCCCACAAACTAAGGTTATTAAAGAAATGGAGTTAGTTGGAGAATGGCCACACATACCAATTGCAACACTTCTAACTGCATTTATATACTGGATTGCCCGTGTGGTCTCCTTTACATAGGGATGACCTCGAGACCAGTCAAAGTCCGGATAATGGAACACAGAAGCAATTTCAGATGCCAGAAAACTAATACTAAAATGACCAGTCACTTCAAACAGGCGCAACACCTCCCTGGCTCTTTCAATTGGGCCGTACTAGAAACCCACCCGGGGATGCCCACCAATTCATTGTTCCGTTTGGAACAACGTTGGGTTCTACGACTTGCCACTGACAAGGGAGGGCTTAACGAAGATATCCCTTGGAGCCAATTAACCTAAATACTAACCTGGGCTCATTTATTTTGCACCTTACACTGTGTATTTGCTCCCAATGATATATCCCAGAGTACCTTTAGACTCTATCCTGACCTCGTGTGCGTTTCCACAACATATCGCCTAACATAATTAGCAAAACACACTTTATGATCCCACCAAGAGGGAGCCCCTGCACACAGTTTAGTCTAGATACCACCCCGGACTACTCATGAGATATACTAGAAAGGTTGTGCCAGCTTCAACCACTGGTAGCACTACCATATTTTCTTTCCGTGCATGACAACATTTGCACAGGTATATCATGATAAGTTTTCCCTTCCATACTAGACTAGGGCAACGATTCAGCAACTCACAGGTGACTAGAACCCGTTCACTTTGTCATATTAAATTAATATGAAGCGAGACTTTGCTAATGGCGCCCACGATCACAGCTGGCCTGTGGTGTGTCCCGCATCAGTTGAAGGAAACCCAACATGGCGCCCAAAACAGGGTTAGCGCTCCAGTTGCAGCACTTTTTCTTCCAGGAAGTACCGGAAGTACCGCCCCCACCCTTCGCCGGTCGCTGGTACTTTTGTGAGACCCATTCATCTGGTCGGCACTACCCGGACCGGCTGAGTGAGGGGTAGGAGTACTGCCGACCCGCTTCCCACGGAACAGTAAGTAATGGAATAGCCAGCTCCCTGAGTGTCTTTTATTGTGTATTTATTGTGTTGGGTTGAAGGGCACCCTTATGTTCCTTCAGTGAGCTGCCGAGTTCATTTGTGGGGTCCAATTGACCCGCACGCTTGCCATCACACCGGGTTTACTACCTTCCGAATGGGGTGATGTGGTTACGACGGCTCTCAAATTCCCCACGACATGAGCTGGGGTTACTCACTCTATGCGGACTGCTTGGTTTGAAAGCTGCCTTGTTGATGTGATAAGAGCGCGGTGTTGTTTACTACGACGTGCACCGGGTGCGGACCTGACGCTGACCACGGTTAGTGTCGGTACAAACACCGGGGGGCGCAGACTGGTGTAATCAACGCTTTTAACGTTACCCCTTGACATAGACGGGACAGTGTGTTCGCCTGAGAGATATGTACAAATAAGCATGATAAAGACACAACCAGATACCCGTGTATTGTGGCCTCCTCCTCCTTACTGCTGAATACACCTACAGGTAACTGTACCTGGCCGTACATTTTTCAAGTACTTGTTCTCTATTTTTTACCCATCAGGACACTACACTTTAGTGTCTACACCAGCCGGTACTGATGCCGTGCGTCCTTGACCCAATTTGGGTAAGTTCAAACACGATGCTCTTCCCAGCTGCCATTTTTTAATGTGTTGTTATATCTTCCTCACCACTTTTAGCTCAGACTTAACGCATGCCATCAGTCACCCGCGTTCGGCATGCGGTTGATGCACCTTGGATATTGATTAGGGCACAGGTTCCTTAAATAACCAGAATATTCTTACATGAATACTTAATGTTTGTTATTCTGTTTTATTGCAGGTTGTTTTTAGATCTACAGGTATCACTTTTTAGGGTGCTGTATGAGTGGTTATTACCTCACTTAACGTAGTTACTGACCACCACCGAAAAGTGTAGGTAGATCCTATTTTGGTCCTGAGGAATTGCCATCTACTTGGAATAAGGGCAAGAAACATGTTGACCCATGTCATAAGCGTATAACCTCACAACTTTAGAGTGAAGATACGTGTTTTCTTTTTTGGTTTTAATTAGGGTGATGGCCACACTTCATTAAAATTGTTTTGAGTGGACCACCACTTCCTATTTTAAATTACACCTACTTACACATCATTATCACCTACACTGTTCTAGGGCCCTCACACGCACTACACCCTACGGCATAAGGAATAAAGATCTCCGCCAAGAAGGCCCCATCTCTGGTGCCGATCGGGTATTGCAGCGCCGACCCGATAAGGAGCAGACCCGATGATGAAGCAAGACACCTAGCTGGCTGGGTGTGTGAGGGTCTTTTTCCGAAAGGAGGAGATTCTCCTCCTGACGTCTCGCTCTACACCACCATGTGGAGCCCTTGATTGATCACAACCACCTGCTTTAGACATTAGGAACTGCATACTATAATTGTAGAGATATAATTTTGGGCATGTATGCTGGACCTGAGTAAATAACTGCCCTTGTTCCCCTCCCTTTGGATTAACTAGTGTAAATTATTGACATGACTAATTAACCAAAATCTTAACAATTGTCATGAGGAAATAATCACAAACTCAAATTATCATTAATCTGTTTATCTTCAGTAATTATAAGAAAATCTCGGGTACAAAGTTACAGGGAAAGAAAATGCACATTATAGGAGAAATATCATAAAATATGCAGACAAGATCACAAACATCTGAATCACAGTGAATATTATGGAGTGGATAGATGAAGAGACATAAGAGTCATGAAAGGAAAACATTTGCAGACATTGCAAATTTCCATATTGATACATACCAATCGATTAAAGATCAGGAAATCCACCACCCCCTGCCCACGAGGATAGTGGAAAGGAAACCCGATAAAGGAAACCGGGATAAGATCGGATCAGGAAACGGGTAGGCCTCTAACCGACGGACAGCGACGATCACCCTCTGCCTCTCTGGACCTACGAAAAGCTGCCTTAACCACACACCCTAAGAGCATCCCAATTATACCCTAATTCAACCTGACCATCCCACTGATCTGCAACATTCGGGGAAATCTCAACATTTCATTGTTCAATTTGTGGGGTGTTACACCACACCTCCATTACTTCCTTTGGCTTTACATGCTCTCGTTTGTTCTAAACTCGTTCTCACGATTTACTTCACTGCTTATGAATCGATTCTCTATCCCTCATCACGTCACATTCTCCGATGAATGGCTTGTCCCTGTATTAGCAACTTTATTTCAAACAATGTATCGGCTAGACATAAAATGTTCATCAATTTGAGCTTTCACAGGCATCTCGACATCCTGAAATATTGCACGTCTTTATTTCACTCTTGAAGGTTTCCTTCATCCGCCGCTGACATCCACCAAAGTTCACGTATAGGTCACATTTTCACGGCCTGTCTTCGGCCTTATGTCAACTTTAAACACCCATCTAACTGCTCATCATAGGCCCATTTTTAAAACTACGATGAAAGAGAAATGTAAAGAATATTAATAACACAAAAATGGAAATTACACCGTTTCCCTCCCACCATTGCATTAATCCCATGTTAATTCATATGAGCATTAATGTGCAAAGCATTATTTGCAGTAGCATTATTCCACTTTGTCGGTTTTAATATGCAAAAGCGATATGCGGCCTAAGCATTTCATGCATTAGTCTTAATTGCAATGCACGCGTGCGCAAAGCATCTCCCCATGTTTGTGTGTATTATTGCATTTAGTACAAAACACACGATTAATAAATGTTATCTTCGGGCGTTGATCCGAGCAGGTTTGCATGACGCAAACCCTGCTCCATCAATTCCCCCCTTGGATGGCTTTTTATGCCATCATAAAATATCCATCACCCATTGCCATTTCTTGTTTCCTCAGAAACTCGTACTTCTTTCACTTCTAAGTTTCTTCTTTTCACCTAAATCTTTCATTGTTTCATAATGTCTTTCATATTTTATAACTCTATTTCTTCTATTTTCCTTTTTCTACCTTTACATTTGTTATCTACACCTAGCATATTTATCCTTTCTCTTCTTTTCTTGCAACATTTGTAAGTCATTATTATTAGCATGATTACTATCACTATTGATACTATTGGTATTATTACTCCACCTAATAAACTTTTACCAAAATCAGTGAACCATTTACATATTTTTGAAAAACTCTTATTAATTTTCTCCCAGACACCATCAACCTCTAGTTGTGTTAAATCCCTATGTAAATTCGTAATAATTTTAATACCCTTCAATACCTTTGCTTTTGTCAGGAATATAAGTGCAGCAATGTTGCACCTTTAGCATTCCACAGACTCCACCCTCTTTTGCCAATAATATATCAAGGGCAAGTCGATTTTGCATAACCATTGATCTAATTGCAACCATTTCTGTATCAATCAATAAGAACCTTCCAGCAGTATCAGTTGATAATCGATCAACCACTGTGGATAATTTTCGAATTTTGTGTGAATTAAGAACCACTCCAACTGAAGGTATTATCGCACCAAATATATCGCCCACTATTTCTGAAAAACTTGCTCTCTTACTACGTGTTAGTCCATGTTTCATCTCATTAATTTTATTATTTCTATCTACGTGGTATACTTTAGGAAATACAATCCCAAAGTAACAACTACTGTACCAGTGAGCAGGCAGTCTATAAAAAGCATTCCTCCCACACACATAATATACACCTGGGAAAACAGGGTCCGTTCCTCTCTTTAATCCCCATCCTCCTGTTAAGAAATTATGTTCACACTTACTAGTACCTAAATAATAGTTGTTATAGTTAGTCTTTAGTCTTGGCAAGCAAAGCTTCCCCTTGTGATTCCAATCCAGAGACATTGCAGCATAAGTCTCGCCTTTCTCATAATTTCCTTCTCTAAAAGCCCAAGGTGGTATATTAGTTTTCTGTTCAGCAGCCTTTTTATGGAATTCTTGTCTTCTATTTTCTACCATATTAATGAAATCCTTTTCTTCTATTTGTAAACTACAGGTGAGATTATTTTTGTGGGCATATAATAAATCCAAAGTTTGTGTAGTATTAAAGAACTCTCCCATATATTCAGCTTCTAAGCTACTAGATACTTTATTTAAATTCTTTCTAATAGGAAGTTCGGAAAAGACCACATCTAGGTTAGAATAATAAAATTCTGATTTTCCTGTTACATAGAATAGACTAGTTAGTACACTACACGAAACACCATATGTTAGAGGAAGGTGGTGATATGTCACACCCTCCGAGACAGACGATGGTAATTGCATGCAAACATAAGTCACTCACATTCATTGTATTAATATATTCATACAATAATTTAGTAAAAACGTTTAATAAAAAATCAGTAATTGATCTATCTTGATGATAAATACTTCCATCATTATGGACTATATTAGTTGGACTTTTAGTAATAACTTCCACTCTCATACTTATTGTATTATTAGTTTGATTTTTGTCATTAGTCACCATCAAGACAGGAACAACAATTGTTAGTATTAACCACACTGACATAGTTAATAAGACACCACATAAGCAAGCTCTAATACATTTACGTTTTAAACTAGGTTTCGGACGTTCAGTCACTGTAGATTCTACCATTTTGTTTTTTAAAAATTAAGAAATCTAACACTATTAATTTTCTTATAAACCTAATTCTAGGGAAAAAATCCAAAATTAATCTTCTTTTGTACAACCACACACTTAGATATTTTCTTGGCCCTTTTTTTTATTTATTTATAAGGTCTTTCTCGAGTTTTTTTTCAAATCTTCTTGACGTATCAACTTAATTTGACTGGATTATGTTGCACCTTAATTTTTCTTACAGTCTCTTTTAAGGTGGTTTCAATTTGCTCTCATCAGTTCGTTCTGTATCATCTGTAACTTATCCTTCTGTTTGATCAGGGCTTTCAATTTCCTTTAAGATAACGTAAATCCACTCAGGTCTGGTATACTTTCGACTTGCAACACTTGGTCTGGTTGTTCTGCGTACTATTTTCTTTTGAGAATCCTCTTGATCTGACTGACTTGAAATTTCATTTATTTCTTCTGGCCCTCTTCTTTCTAGGATATATCTCAGTCTTTTTGCTCCACTTTGCCAGTTATCATTATACCTCAATCTTTTTGTTTGAACTTCTTCTTCACTATGATTTTCTGGTTCTACAGTTCTTTTGCATAACCTCTTTCTTGGCTGTTCTTCCTTTTCACTTTCAAAGTCTCTTTCTATTTCCGGTTGACTAGTACCCTCGTTTACTTCTTTTCTCTGTTGACTTTGTTCTTGGCTTTCGATAGCTTTTTCTGTCAGTTGATTGTCTTCTTTAATCAACTCTTTTTCTTGTTGGCCTTGTTCTAGCCTTTCAGCAACCACTTCTTCTTTTTGGATATCACTCTTAATCCATCCCTCTGTATGTTGGCTTCCTTCTTGATTTTTGGAAGCGTCTTCCTCACTCTCTCCAACAGCAGTCTTTTCAGTCCCAGTATCTGGTGCCCACTCTACTCGGCTGGTATTTGGTTGTTCATCATCCACAGGCTCAGTGACATCTGCCTCTCTGGATTGTTCAGGCTCACAACCTCCGGCTTCTGGTCTCTCTTTTTCCTTTTCCAGTTGCTGTTCAGCAGCTCTTTCAAGTGGACTTGGGATTCTTCTGGTATGGCTGGCGTGTATCCAATTTGGTAGGCCACCACACTTTACTGCAGTTGTTGTTATCAATATGATCTGGTATGGTCCATGCCACCGGGGTTCCAAACACGACTTCCTCACGTGTTTCTTGACAAGAACCCACTCTCCTGGACTTAGATCATGCACTGGATTCAGTTGTATTCCATTTGCGTCTGCTCCAACCTGATGAGACACAGAACGCACCAAATCAGCCAGTCCTTTGCAATATTCAAGAATCAGATCATCGGAAATGCTCATCAGTTTGTTTGCTGGTACAATTGCTTGTCTCATGACTCTTCCCATGAGAACCTCGTGTGGACTCAATCCAGTTCTCCTGTCAGGAATGCTTCTGATACTCATCAAGACCAAGGGCAAAGCATCAGGCCAGTTCAGTGTTGTGGATGCACAAACTTTTCCTAATCTAGATTTTATAGTGCCATTGATTTGCTCCACAATTCCAGAAGCCTCTGGTCGGTAAGCACAGTGCAGCCTTTGTTCAATTTGCAATGCTGCGCAAATTATTCGAATTATTTAAATGTGTTCCCCTATCTGTTTCTAAAGTGACTGGAAATCCGTACCTTGGTATGAATTCTCTCAAAAGCAATTTTGCCACAGTAAGGCTGTCATTTCTCCTTGTAGGATAAGCCTCTACCCAACGAGAAAAGAGACACACAACGACAAGTACATATTTCAAACCATTACATGGAGGCAACTCAATAAAATCAAGTTGCAAACGTGTAAATGGTCCTGCAGCCTTTCCGATAGTTCCTGTACCCACAACTGTCCTTCTCCCTGGATTCTGCTGCTGGCAAACAACGCACCTTTGGCACAAACTCTCTGCAATGTACCTGAACTTGGGATTAAACCAGGTCTGCTTAAAAAGTCTGATCATGGCATCCCTTCCAACATGAGTGATCCCATGGTAGACTCTTGCCATATGAGAAAGCATGCAATCGGGCATAACTGGTCTGTCATCTACATATACCCAAATTTCATCCTCTTGTGTTTTTGTACATCCTGCTTTTCTCCAAAGCTTTTTTTTCCTCTTCACTAGCTTCTTCCTGTAACTGCTTAATCTCATCCCAATTGTTTATTGATGTAAACATTAAATGGCAATCGGTGATTTTTCTTTCTGTTTTCCTGAAGTGCAGCTGAATTTTCCGCACAGAAACGCGCTAACTTATCTGCGTATCTGTTGCCACTGGTCACATAATCATTTCCTGATTTATGCGCAGAGCATTTTACCACTGCTGTTTGTTTTGGCAATTGCAGGGCATCCAATAAATCTTTCACAATTTTCCCATTTTTAATAGGGGAACCTGATGAAGTCATGAATCACCTTTGCATCCATAATTGGCCGAAATCATGCACCACCCCGAAACCATATTGACTGTCCGTAAATATGGTTACCCTCAAATTTCAGGAAACTTTACAGGCTCTAATCAGAGCGTATAATTCTGCAATTTGTGCTGATTTTACCCCAAATAGGCAGGATGCTTCCACAGTTCCAGTTACCGTGCATACTGCATAAGCAGCGCTCAACTCTCCTCTTTTATTCCTCAAACATGATCCATCAACAAACAGAACATTATCAGATTCTTCTAAAGGCACATCTTGGATGTCTGCCCTAGGTTTTGTACAGAACTCTGTCACATCCAAACAATCATGATCTGCTTCTTCTGTTACCTCCTCCTCATAAGGATTTGGTAGTAGTGTTGCTGGGTTTAAGGTGGTACACCTCACAACAGTCACATTTTCAGCACCCAAAATCACTCTCTTGTACCTAGTCAGCCGACTGGGAGTCATGTGCTGAGTTCGTGTTTTGGTTAAAAGAATCTCAACAGAATGTGGAACATACACTTTGACAGGATAACCCATCACAATTGCTTCACTTTGTTCCAAACTCACACACGTAGCAGCAACTGCTTTCAAACATCCTGGTAATGCTGCAGCCACAGAATTTAACGTAGCAGAAAAATATGCCACTGGACGTCTAGTCAATCCGTGTCTTTGAGTCAACACTGCTAACGCACATCCATCTGGCTCACAACAGAACAATGCAAATTCTTTTGTATAATCAGGCATTCCCAATGCTGGTGCTTGACACAAACTGTCTCGCAGATTTACAAAAGCTTCCATACTCTCATCATCCAAATCAATCGGTTCAATCACATCTTTATGCGTCAACCTCTGTAAAGGTTTAGCAATCACTGAAAATCCATTTATCCATTGTCTGCAGTAACCAACCATTCCCAAAAACATTTGCACTTCTTTCTGGGTTCTTGGAGGTTTCATCTGTTGAATTGCCTCAATTCTTTCTGGTGCCACTTTTCTAACTCCTTTCTCAATCCTGTGTCCTAGGTATTGTACTTCTTCTTTACAGAACTGCAATTTCGCAGGTGACACCATATGTCCCCCTTCTGCCAGATGGTTCAATAAGGCAATGGTATCTGTCACACACGCTTTCCGAGTTTTAGATGCCAACAGTAGGTCATCAATGTATTGAACCAAAACCGAATCTTCTGGCATTATCAATGTTTCTAGACATTTTTTCAGAATTGTGTTGAAAATCGAGGGGCTTTCTGTGTACCCTTGAGGAACTCGGCACCATGCCAAGACACGGTTTCCAAACCGGAATGAAAATAAAAACTAACTGACTGGGTGTAGAGGGATTGAGAAAAATGCTTGGCACAAATCAATTACTGTGTACCATTTGGCATTACATGGAATCTGGTAAAGGATCACTGCTGGGTTTGGCACGATTGGAAAATCTTGTTGATTTTTCTCAAATCTTGTACTATTCTGTATTTTCCACTTGGCCTTTTAATTCCCATAATAGGTGAGTTACAAGGACTGCTCAGTATTTCTTTTAGAATGCCTTGTTTGATCATTTGATCGATCACAGGAGCAACTCCTGCCATTGTCTCAGGACTCATTTTATATGGAGGAGTGTTTGGGTAATGAGCACCAGGTTTCACTGTAACCTGAATAGGATCCACATTTTTCATTAACCCTATTTCCTTTCCTGTAAAATCCCATACAGCTAATCTTACTGTCTCTCTCAGCTCATCAGGCAAATTCTGTTTTGTTAAAAGTGAATATAGTTCATTCACTTCCGTCCCTTGCTTTGCTAGCATCATCTTAAATTCGACATCCTCATCAGGTGTCTGAAATGCAATACCATCAGGTGTACAAAAGATGGTACAATTCATTTTGCATAGGAGATCTCGTCCCAATAGATTTACTGGGCTCGAATCACATACCACAAATCGATGCACGTCTTTAAACCTCCCAATGTGAACCTCAATTGGTTCTGTAACTGGAGTTTTAATCTGCTTATTTGACACTCCCACAACTTGGATAGTTTCTCCCGAGAGGGGTAGGTTAGGAATTTCTGCTGCTCTCACAGTAGAACGGGTAGCACCAGTGTCCACTAGGAATGTAATGTTGTTACCTTCCACCTTCCCATCAACAAATGGACCTGACTGATCTACCTCCAGAGTTGCGCCAAGCACGCAATCTTCCTCCCCCCCTCAGGCACCGTCATTGGCTACTCTCCGAATCACTCCCATTACACTGCAACCAATATTGTGGAATCATCTGCACATTTGGGTTCTTACCATGTGGTTCCATAGGAGTAAATCCAGTATTCACACTGTATCTGTGTACCTGAGTACCTACATTACTCTGCATAGGAGCTTGGGGCACCTGTAACTGTGGTGTAACTATCTGCTGCGGCTGTTGTTGTTGGGTCACAACCACTTCATACTGCACCTGTGAATTTAAATTTTGGTTTGTCCCATTAATTTTTACAGTGCTTCTACACTCTTTCTTCCAATGTCCAAGCTTACCGCACGCATGACAAGGAAATTTTCTTTTCAAAACATCTTTAACAAATCTTCCTTTACCCTTTCCAACACCTGGTACCTGACAATTTTGATTCTGATTATTCGTCTGCTCGACACTATTTGCTTCCTGTTGCTCTGCTACCTTAACTTGCGCCCACATCATTTTCTCCTAAAGCTTTTTGTGTCTTGAATCAATGTCATCGCTGCAGTACTTTGCATATCTCAAAATCTCATTGATCATTTTGCTTTGCCAGCAAATCAAATGCTGTTGAATCATATTACTAATCTCTGGTTTCAGTCCAAACACAAAACGATACACAAAATGTCCCATATCCTTGTCACCTATATTCTCAAATGCGCTATACTGCTTAAACACCTGTAACAACCGCTCATAGTATGCATGCACTGACTCTTTCGGCTCCTGTGTTGTCCTGTCTATTTTTACCCAATCAGTTTCCTTCGGGGAAATTTTCCCTTTCAAGAAAGTAATCACCTGATTGTACTTTTTCACGCCTCATCTGAAGGTGCACCAGTTTTAGGGTCTCCTGGATATTCTTCTTTAGGCAAATCGACACTTATCTTACACTCTGTCCACAAATCAGCCGGAACTACAATCTCGAATAGACCATCTAAGTCCTTCAGCAATATCTTTGAAACCTTCACAAACCTTTCCACCTGTTTATACCATTCCACGGGTTTTTCTCTCAATCTGGGGAAATCATTCGTAAAGGACAAAATGTCCTGTCTACTCCAGGGAACATGAACATATCCACCACCTGGAACTTCCCTCATTGGACACACCATTTCAACCTGTCCATTTGTTTTTAATGGATACATTGAAGTACCTTCTGTAGGGTTTAATTCATTTTTTCTTTTCGACCATCTTCCTTTCCAGCGATCAACATCTCCCCACTTCCTCAGAATCAACATCAATTCCTTTATCTGTAACCTTTTACCAGACACATTCAAACTTTCCAAGTCCCTGTCAGTGAAATCCATCCTGTATGTTTTCTGCAATACCTTCGATCTCTCAATATCTATTCCGTAATCAACAGCAGCTTCTGCTATCTTCTCATGCAAATTCCTTGCTTTCCATGTAATATTCTTACACAAAAGCAATAATTCCTCATCTCTATAAATACCTAATCTATCTGGACTGATTGTACCAATTATCATTTCCTCCAAATCCACCTTCAATCTACACACATCTATACTTTGTGGTAGGGGTTTTCGTTTTTTCCATTCCCTTTATCCACTCATTCAGCTCTTCTGGTGTGGGACCTACTGAACTCTCAGATGCGGAATCACCCCTCTGTGCTATTCTCCTAGGATCTATTTGAACATTTCTTCTTGGAGTTTCATGTACTACATCTCCTACGGGAAGATCCATTAAGGTAACATTTTCTTCCATTCGTTCAACTGGACTAGGTATAGTCATTGTGTCACTCCTCATACTACTTGTCGGAACTGTCAAAGCATGTACTCCTGATATACTCTGTTTGTTCCCATACAACGGAACTATAGGATCTATTGTTACGGGTACTGATAATGCTTCTGCATTCAAATTTAACTGTTTAACTTTCTGAATTAATTCTTCTCTTGCTTGGTTTCGTAACTCTGTCTCTCTATCCGGTACTACTCTCGTAATCACTGGAATTTGGGGAACTTGCGGAATCAGTGGAGATCCCATTATCGGGGCATTTGGAACTACTTCTCTTGGACTTTCCTAATATGGTGGAGGTCTTTTTCTTATAATATCCTCTAATAACTCGTCATCTGAATCATTCATGTTACAACCCCCTCTTTGCATTTCAATATTCTTTTTCTCCTTACTTTTGCCTCCCATTGACTCCTCATTAACAAAGACAGGATACAATCCTTCCGTCACTACAGCTCTACTCCATCTTTTCACTCTCTCTTGCCTACTCTCAAAGGGAAATCTGGTCATGATATTTCTGTATTTTCTTCCACCCCTGTATTTCTCTCGCTCAAAAGCCTCATATTCCCATTCCTCAAGTGCCTCATACTGAGTCGGTCTAGGCTCCAACACATTCATCCGATCTCTTACATTTTGTAAAATTCTCATAAATGATCCATGTTCCGGAAAAGCCAGAACACCATCGCTCTCAGTATACTTCACCCATTTCTCCAACCAAGTGCATGTATGATATCCACATTCTAGCATCATATAGGATGTGGGGGTTCCTGGAGGCGGAATAAGAATTCCCTCCCTTGTCACTATCGGTCTGTCATTTTTGAAGAAATTCCTGATTTTATTAATAAACTTCATTTTTTTCTCAACTGTCCCTTCAAAATGTGACTCAAAAATATCAACAAACTCTCCGTACTTCTGTAGTCTCTATTAGGCAACTGTCGTCCAATACCAGCGCGACTCACACCAACCAATCAGAGCACTGCTACGTCAGCAATGTCTCAACCAATAGAGATGCAGCTTACAATAGCTCCTCCAATCACAGCTTTAGAAGCTCCCGCTGCCTGACCAATGCCAGCGCGGCGTTTTCTGACATCAGTATTACTCCTTCTACTGACCCTCCCTTTACAAAATGACTCGGCAAATTTTTCTTAAGCTTTTTTCTCAAAGAAATCTTGTTAATAACGACATAAAAAACAATGCTACCTTGTCTGTTTTCTAAATAAAGAGATAGTTTTCACTTTTCCAAAAAGAATTTTCTCTACGAGCAAGAATAACGACCCAACGCTATCTCACCCTTCAATCAAGCTCCGGGAGGACCTGTTACTTCACCAGGGATAAGGCCAAAGTTTCTCAAGAGGACTTTTTGGTATGAAAAGGAGTCTTGGTACTTCTCTGGGGATAATACCAAAGTTTCACAGGTGGACCCTTCGCTATAGCACTCCAAATCTACTCCCATACGAATATTCCCTAATGCAACACCTACAGCCTTTCACTGTTCAGTGTTATGACTTACAAAGTACTTCCGTAGTGGGATACGTCTATCCACACTAATTCCCAGCCTACTTCAGGCTATGACTTTACCCCGGGCAACCTTCTCGCCTGTATATTCAAGACGACATAAAAACACGACGTTAACTTTTTGAGTTAGAGCACATATAATCAAAGCAATAATCAATAATCAACTAATCAATAATAAACCATCATACTGCTACCAAAACCTGATCCAGCGCCAAACCGGGGGTCTCTGAATGACACAGCAGACGACGGGCCCCAAACATACAATACACAATTTCTCACCATTTAACAGACCCTACGAGAATGACGCTGAAATGCGGTTTGTGTGTCGTTGATTTTGTCTTTACTCATCTAAAGGGAAAAACAGATTATCTAATCGTTTCTTCTCTATTTTAGCCCTTTAACCTATATCGCCAACCACTTTCCTCTTGGGCGATGAATCATACTGATTGAGTAGTGTAAATTATTGACATGACTAATTAACCAAAATCTTAATTGTCATGAGGAAATAATCACAAACTCAAATTATCGTTAATCTGTTTATCTTCAGTAATTATAAGAAAATCTCAGGTACAAAGTTACAGGGAAAGAAAATACACATTATAGGAGAAATATAAAATATGCAGACAAGATCACAAACATCTGAATCACAGTGAATATTATGGAGTGGATAGATGAAGAGACATAAGAGTCATGAAAGTAAAACATTTGCAGACATTGCAAATTTCCCTATTGATACATACCAATCGATTAAAGATCAGGAAAACCACCACCCCCTGGCCACGAGGATAGTGTAAAGGAAACCTGATAAAGGAAACCGGGATAAGATAGGATCAGGAAACGGGTAGGCCTCTAACCGACGGACAGCGACGATCACCCTCTGCCTCTCTGGACCTACGGAAAGCTGCCTTAACCACACCCCCTAAGAGCATCCCAATTATACCCTAATTCAACCTGACCATCCCACTAATCTGCAACATTCGGGGAAATCTCAACATTTCATTGGTCAATTTGTGGGGTGTTGCACCACACCTCTATTTCATTTGGCTTTACATGCTCTCCTTTGTTCTAAACTCGTTCTCACGATTTACTTCACTGCTTATGAATCGATTCTCTATCCCTCATCATGTCACATTCTCCGATGAATGGCTTGTCCCTGTATTAGCAACTTTATTTCAAACAATGTATCGGCTAGACATAAAACGTTCATCAATTTGAGCTTTCCCAGGCATCTCGACATCCTGAAATATTGCACGTCTTTCTTTCACTCTTGAAGGTTTCCTTCATCCGCCGATGACACCCACCAAAGTTCATGTATAGGTCACATTTTCACGGCCTGTCTTCGGCCTTATGTCAACTTTAAACACCCATCTAACTGCTCATCATAGGCCCATTTTTAAAACTACGATGAAAGAGAAATGTAAAGAATATTAATAACACAAAAATGGAAATTATAGTTTTCCCTCCCACCATTGCACTAATCCCATGTTAATTCATATGAGCATTAATGTGCAAAGCATTATTATTTGCAATAGCATTATTCCACTTTGTCGGTTTTAATATGCAAAAGCGATATGCGGCCTAAGCATTTCATGCATTGGTCTTAATTGCAATGCACGCGTGCGCAAAGCATCTCCCCATGTTTGTGTGTGTTATTGCATTTAGTACAAAACACGATTAATAAATGTTATCTTGGGGCGTTGATCCGAGCAGGTTTCCATGACGCAAACCCTGCTCCATCAAGGTCACATCATCTGATCTTTCACAGGTCCAGGAAGTGTTGTGGAGTGGGGGCTTGGTGTTACCACATTTATTCCTGGCACTAGATTGGTGGGTGGAAATGCCTCCTGGGTACACCCTTACCAATGGGGTAAAAGATCCCAGGGCCAACCTTTACCTTTCAGGCATTTTCAAGATGGCAAAGTCTTTGGCCACACTAAACATGGGCTCTGAATGCTCGTGTGTGTGTGGGTAATGTACTGTGGTAATCCTATTGTCCCCTTCCATCTAACACTAAAATCCAGTTCGAAGCAGCTACTTTATCCCCAATAAACTTGGATAGAAGTCTCATAGGACTAAACCAGGGTTGCCAAGCAACCATACAGTTAATATACAAGAACTGTTTTGGCATTCTTTTTCCTTCCTTTCAAGTGCACCAAAAGTATTGTATGCAAACCCAGCAGACCTGTCAAGTAGGCTTTGACACTCAAGCAGGGTTTGACCATGTATTGTCAAACGAGGTTCACAGTCTCAACCCTTCTGCTGAGCTCAAAGGATTCACCACTGCCCATTCAGGTTGATCTGTCAATGACAGTAACATATTGAATAGCTCCTGGGAGGTATTTCACACATATTCAAATGCTAATAACTGGCTTGGAGAAGTCTGAGAGCAAATGCAAATTAGCATCCAGGAACTACAGGCAGAGAAAATGTCTTTCTAAAAGCTACTTTTCCTTAATATTTATTACAAATCTGGCCATCTTTGATTTGGAATTTTAATAACTATTAAAAATCGTATAGCATTACTAAATATAATAGTACATACCAGTGTTTCTCTATGGAACAGCCAGCCTTGCTACAGTGAAAATAGCTTTTGGGGCCCAGTCACTGTAAGGACATGTTTAACAGGAAATCTTTACATTTTCTGTTTTGAAATACCATGCACCCCGCCTTATGGGCTATAAGACCTACGTAGGGGTCAGTTATTAATATTCAAATGGAAGGGCTTATTTTGACAGGGTTGAATTGCAGTATTTCCACTGCTACAGTTCGATTATGCTGGTAGGCCTGAAGCCATGTTTTACACTGTCACTGTATTGGATGACACAATAGGTGCTGCAGTCCACTAGTGACATTTAACTTGCAGGCCCTGGGTACACTATGTACCATATACTAGGGAATTATAGGTTAAGTTAAATATGCAAATTAGGAGTGTACCAATTTCACCATGTTGAAAGGAGGTGCACAGGCACTTTATCTTTGGTTAGCAAGGGTGAAGTGCACAGAGTTATAAAGCTGGCAAAAGGGAAAAAATCTGGGGTGGCCACGTGGAAGAGGCGGTTTCCTGCTATCAGTATGCATTTAAGGAGCTCCTTGTGGATAAAGGCACACGCCTTCCCCATAAAGTTTTATTGTCCTACCAAATGGGGCATGTTGCATTCTAATAGTAAAATCATGGTATAGTCGAAATGCAAACCACAGCTTCAATTGTGAGTGCAATTGTGTCATGATCAAAGTCTAAGATCAGGCACTGAAAGGTTCGATTTTGGGGGGGGGGACCCTTGGCCAACCCGAATTCTGTTTTATTAGATTTGCGGTAGCGCAGTACTACTGATCAACCATTGAGATATCTCTATATTTTGAAGCTTAATTTCTCAAAATTGGTGGAACAGATTTACACCAAATCGCAAAAAGCTAGCCTTTGAAGCCATATTTTGTGTAATTCTGTTCAGCCATTTTTTCTGTATCGCTTCCAGAACTTCCTAAAGGAAAAATTGTGTTTTGGGACTCCTCTGTTTCTCGGCCCCCACTTGACGATTCGCCACGAAACTTCCCTGGAAGATGAGGTAGTTTAATTATTTTATTTTGGAAAGTTTTGTAAAGATTCGTCAAATGAGACTAAAGTTATCTACAAAAAAAATACTTTTCCTATGGAAACTCTGACTTAACTATAACTAATACTTAGAATAATAATGGAGTTCTGGAATATGCTATATGAGTGTAAAAATAAATAAGGAGGTGCAACCCAAAAATTGCAAAAAAAGAAATACAGATATATAAAATGTTTGTAACATGTGCGGCAGTAGACACACATGCTCTGCATACTCCGTAGTGTTGTGTTCGGATGTTTGCAGCTTGTTTTTCTTCAAAGAAATTTGAGTCACACCACCTATTGTGACTCCACCATTGGTTCGCTTCAGATTGTGTTTTTTTTGTCCACCTAGCTCCGACGTTTGGGATCGCGCTCAGGGAATGACGTGTTCCATGTGGGTTTTCTCCGTACCAGCTTCTCATGTTTCAAAACTTGCCACCAGAACAACATTATGTGTGCCAAGAGATTCTCCCCACGACTCCAGGGCTTTGAACGCCGCAGTTACTGACTATTAATCTTCTCACTCCTCCTCCTAGCTGCAGCACTTGACGAACCTCAAGTCTTCTTAGTTGTCCTAGGGCGAGGGTATGGAACATACACCCTTCCAGTTCTGCCCTAGGTGTAACATCAAATACTTGTAGGGTAAAAAGCATTGTGTGTCTAATTTGTGTCTCTCACCAGACAATGAAGTCCTGTTACTCCTCCTGCAACTTGTTCTTTAAGAAGACCCTCTGGCGCTGAAGGGAGAGGTAGTGGTCTTACCTCAAGAAGCAGCAACAAGCCAACTGGTAAATGCTAGACATCTTCAGGGCCAAAGACTTGCGCGTGACAGAGAACTAAAAGGAATTGTACAACAAGGAATTAAAGAAATTGAAAGTGAAGAACAAGAGTATAAGCTGGAAAAGAAAAGGAAAACCCCACCGCTTATGCAAAGCACTCCAATATCTTCACATTGAGTTTGTGCTATTTAAAACTGCAAAAAAAAAAAAGTATTTGCAATGCAATAGGTCTCGCCTTCGGGACCTTATAAGTATTTAGCTATGCAGCATATTATTCCGGGTACAGCAACATTTATTTACTGTGAATGTGTGGGTCAACAGCCTTCACCAATGTCAGGAAGCCTTTTGAGATGGAGCAGGAGTAACGTAAGAGTGCAGAGTTGTCTTCCACCCATAGCTTACATACAGCCAGGTGAATGGTGGCTTATGTGCCTTCTATATAAATTCAGAAGGGAGGCTACAGTCTCATTCGGTTGGAATTATTATTCCACATACAAGTCTCTTTCCCAAGTGTAAGGGCAGTTTGCAGAGAGGCGACTATCTCAAGAACCCAACTCAGTCAAGGAAACCTTACACATAAGATCTAATTAAGCATCAGGAATATTCTGGTTTCTTTGTGTGATTCCACAAAGTTAGTGAGGCTTCTGATAACGTTTGTGATAGTTGGTTCTATGCCAGACCCTGGTGGTTCTTGGCCTGCTAATCTGGAGTTCTTGAATGGTGTCGACGGTTACTTGTCAGTCAAGTTTTTATGATTTAGTAAAGAGTGGGACCCAAACGTATTCCCACGTATAAGCCCCTACCCGGTTAGCTGGTCATTAAACAGTGGCAGAAGATTTACACACTATGCATGCTGCGCACATCTTGGTGCTCCTTTTACGCATGCCAGAAGATGGGGGTGAGGGGGAAGATGCACGTTACTATGTGTTTATCAGCATCAACGGTATCTGCACAGCAGCAGGAAAACACCCCGAACGGCATAGTGTAGAGATGAGGGAATCACTTTCCTGCGAGGCCTGGGAGGTCTTCTGTAGCCCGATATAACATGCGTATTTGTGGAGCACATCCTAAGAGGCCTCTTAGCGCTACTGACAACATATTTATCACAAAAAGGGCTACTGCTGTCATTCCCTCAATGCAAATATCCAGAAGTAATACCATGCCCCTGGCTTCAAGAAAAACAAGATGCCTGTTGGCTGGGCTGCTACAGTAGAATCGTGCCAATCGATGGGAAGAGGAGAATAAAATCCATCTTGCAGTTGATAGAGCTGTTCCATGCAGCGTGTCTCGTTTAATTACCCCATGCAGACACTAGCTCTCACCCTTCTGAGAGCTCCAGTGGCACACTACTTTCACAGGCTAGTGCTCCATCACCAGGCTAACACTCTCCCCAGACTACTCGAGGAAGGAGTTCAGGGAAGGCCCGGATGGGTACTGCTGCAGCGGGGAGCTTCAAAATGAATGACAAATTACATAGTGCGTATGAGTACAATGAAGCGCATGCGCACACCAGAGAATGCTGCCAGGAAGCTTAGAAGTACCTGTTTCTATGACAAATTGCATAGTATGCATACGTACAATGAGACGCACGCATACACGTGAGGATAGGGCACAAACAGCAGTAATGATGCACCGGACTGCACTCGCATTTCAGTTGTTGGATTTCCATACGTAGGGACCGCGTGCGCATCGCTGGTCATTCCTGCGGCAATACTCCATGGGAGTTAACTTGTGAGAAAAGGTGGGACATGCACCAATCATTAGCCATTTGCAGGCTACAATTTTTGAATGACACAGGCAAAAGCCAATCCAAAGTACATACAACAGATCACCTGACAGCGCAAGCGCTGTCTAGGCTCGACCTAAACAAATTATGAGAGTTATGCTTCAGTTTTGCAATGAAGATTGTGAGCTGGTCATGTTAGTGCATCAGACGCTTTGAGGAATTTACCTCAAGGGTGGCTGTTTTATATACGGTTTCTGTGCTGTTTCCATTGGACGAGAGAAAGTTTTCAGGAGTCAGCACTCTTATGCCTGTAGGTCTTGTTTCTGTGAGAATGCAAAGTCGCACAGGGGCTGTGGAAAATGAAGAAAAGTGGTCGGTCTGGAGTTCAGCTGATGACCTACAACATTGTAAACAAGCATTGGCAAAACCAATAGGTCTTTCGTATGCAAGAGCTATTGGCTTTGACAATGTCTTTTGCCATGCTGTATGGCTACAGATAGCTCTTTTTTTCTAACTTTTAGCCATGCTGCACACAGCTTTGCCAACAAGGCAAAACATTTTTGTCAAAGCCAATGTCTATTGCATGGGCAAGCCCTATTGGCTCTGCCAATGCTTGTTTTCAATTTAGCACTGCTGCCACTGAGTGTTCGGGGTCTGTTGTGTGCAATAACATACTTCACTGCTGCTGCCCAGTGTCCTCGACTTGCAACTACACAGTGGTATTGCTATACCTGCAAGGCTGTTAATCCTTTCGTTTTTATTCGCCTTTTTCCATGTCAGTCTGATTAATCATGAATAGCAATGTGCTTTTCAAGTAATTTTGTTTGATTGAGGGCCAAAATCTGCCAGAATCCGCAAGTCAGTCTGCCTTAAAACTCATTTGTTGCAGACAGTGTTTGAATCTGCAAGTCCGTGGACGAGAGCTGAAAGAGAATATATAAGCCCACTAGCAGCAACAGACGAGGGTAATCCTCAATATCTGCGTGTTGCACATCGTGCTGCTTGTGAGACACCATGCAGTCATGCTTTAAGTGAGATAAAACGATTTGTGATTTTTTATTGTTGTTGCTGTCCTGCAAACGGTATGGAGGAAAAAAATTAAATTTAGAAAGAGGTAACGTTTAGGATAGAAAAATATGCGCATCTGTTAAAGACATATAGTCACACGGACAGTATGCATGCAAATGTAATGAAATCCCCCCCAAAGAAACAAGCATTGGCATAGCCAATAGGTCTCGCCTTTGGGACCTTATAAGTGTTTAGCCATGCAACACTTGATGTTGTTGCACCAAGGATATTGTACTGGATAACTAAACACTTATAAGGTCCCAAAGGGGAGACCTATTGGCTATGCCAATGCTTGTTTTTTTTTTTTTAAAGGACAAGCAGTGCTATCAGGCTCCGGCTGCCACTTAGTCCACCGCATCCCACGTAGACGCTGCAGCTTTCTTTGAATGGTTTTAAAGCCAATTCAAAAGCGGTCGCCAGTGTATGTGAATCCCTATCTCAACTGTGAGACTGTTCTCCTGCTTCCCAATTCTATTAAATACAAATTATGTAAAAAGAACATCCCTTTCTGAGCTGCACGGCTCATCCTACCCACGTTTCACGCGCAGATTTGAAATGCTGATGGTTTGGGCTTCCCGGAATTCAACTGGTTGAGAGGTAGAGAGAGAGAGAGAGAGAGAGAGAGAGAGAGAGAGAGGTAGAGAGGTGTAGAGAGGTGTAGAGAGGTGTAGAGAGGTAGAGAGAGGTGTAGAGAGAGGTGTAGAGAGAGAGGTAGAGAGGTGTAGAGAGAGGGGTAGAGCGGGGTAGAGAGGTAGAGCGGGGTAGAGGTAGAGAGAGGTAGAGAGATGTAGAGAGGTATAGGTAGAGGGAGAGAGGTAGAGGGGGAGAGAGGTAGATAGGTAGAGAGAGGTAGAGAGGTACCTGAGTGTGTCCATTCAGGGGGGTCAAAAGGCATTATTCAGGGCCTTGATCAATAAAGGTCAGTAAGAGGAAGGGATTTTGACCCTGCAGGTAGAGTCTGCCTATTGAATGATACAGTAGCACTCAATATCAACACAAAACTGAATCCTTTACAGTTTTTTGATCATATATAATGTCACCACCGTTCTCCTAGAGCAAGGCTTCTTTTTGAGAATGTACTCTAAATGATAGATTTCCTCTCTCTTGCCTCTTGGATTATTTTTATTCACAGATGAAATAGATGCACTGGTAGTGGCCAAAAAACATTGAACCCGACTACTAGCCAACCCAAAATGCACCTTTACCACCCACGTATATGCAAAAGTGCACTAGGTTAACCACATAAGAGAATTTTGAGGACGTTAGAATTAACTTACTGTTTCTGGCTGCTTAGACCAAACTTTAGCCAATGCATCAATTAGCCTTCAAATAGAAAATATCGTCCTATGTCACTCCTAAACTGCCACTCTCGAGTCTTGCCATGATCTTGAGTTCTAAGAGCAGCCTCACGAATATTGGACCTTTTACGAGTGCTCTTGCCTTTTATTTTTTCCCAATGAAGAATCAACCTTCTGCCTTTCAGCTGCTTACAAGTGCTTTAAGACATGGCAACTACGCACAAATATAACAGAGGGATTAATTAAATATAGCCATCATGAACAGTGGATTATAGATTACTTTTTCATTCCAAAATGTTTAGTAGAAGATACAAATGTTGCCTCCAATCCAATGGTATAATCCAATGGTATAATGGGCACTGAATACACAAGTACCCAACCATATTTACCTCAACAGGACTATAAAAACACACCACCATCATTATAAACACTTACTGCAGCCAAAGGGGGAAATATTGTGGTTCAGCATACAGGGGCACATCATTCTACCAGATCTCTTCACTGCCATTATGTCCCCCTGGTTAGCAGTCTAGCTGAGAAGACAGGTGTCATGCTGCAGGGTTGATCAAGAAGCACTGCAATGTAGTGCCATGAGTATACAATGTGCTTCTCTACCTCTATGATGGCTCGCAGTGAAAATTATAGGAGAAAGCTCCCTCATATGTCAGCAATAAACAATGATTTATGAAACAGAGTCTCTACAATGATGGAAAAAAGCAGATCCCGGACGCCCCGCCTTATAGGCACCGGGAGCTAACCTTGAATGTCCCCGCCTCGGCGCTTGTTTAACGTTGCAATGTATACTCAAAGTGAGGCAGTTCACAATAGTATTGCACGCACAATGTAGGTAACAGTGGAGGACACTAGGCCTAAAATGCTGCTGGATTTTGATGGAGCTGCCGGACACCCAGAAAGTGAAATGAGTGGCCTAGCAGCTGGCTGGAATTACAGAGGGCTGCTGGTAAATGTGCACCCAGTAGTACGAATGTACTATGTGCTCTGGTGAGTCCGGAGTCCCCGCGCCCTGGCACCTACGATGCAACCATTTAGAATCATGGCACTCCCCGCCCAGATATCAGTGGTCCGACTAGAGGGGCGCTCTTACCATGGGGAGAACATTGTCCCAGTTGTGATACTTGAGGCCATGGGTGGACGAGAACTGAGCACACCACTGTTGTGAACTTTACTGCTTTGTGCCGTGCTCCTCCCACGTCTCTCTTCAACCCCTCCACCTCTCGCTCTCCCTGCTGTCCCTACCCCAAGCACTGGGGATATTGTTGTACCGTTGTTTATACCCAAATGTCAATAAAGACATTTAAGGGGTGGGATGTGCACCCAGCAGTAGATGCTGACGAATGAGGCAAAAATAAATAAATATAAAGAGAAAGAAGCAAATTAAAGGAAACCTATAAGAAAATGTAAAATAAAAGGACTCAACCATCAGCCCTGGCAGTGAAGGGAACCCCGTTTAGGCAAAACACTGACTCAGCAAGAGAGCACATGGCTTAAGTGGGCTTCCTTGCGCTCCATGCTGGATGCAGTGGAGGGCAGAAGCAAATGTTAATGACACTGGAATAGACCTATGGTTGTTGAAGGTTCACCCAAGGCCCATAAAGGATGTACATTTAACTATGCATGTATGCTTTGTGATGGTTTTATCACAAAAGCCTAGCAGACATCGAAATGTTGTCAACATGACTTCCCTAACGTACTCTTGCATATTGGTTCCAGTTTATCACCAATCCTAACGAATTTGTCTGTTTTCTGTGCAATTATTTCTTCTCCCTATCCAGGAAGAAGAAACACAGAAAAGACAAGGTCGTTCTTAAATTACCATCACAGAAGACACAAGTTTTATAAGTAATCGTCCATGGCCACACCCTGTTGAGTGGCGCTGCCATCAAGCTCATAATTAAGAGGGATGCCACCATTTATCAAGTTGCCAGATTTCAGATACATATGTACAGGCTGTCAACACCAAACAGTGGCATAGCCAATAGGTCTCGCTTTTGGGACCTTTTGGCTTTGCCAATGCTTTCAGACTCTCAGATACCGTGCACTATGGAAAATAAAGAGGAGGGAAAAAAGCCTATGCAGCCAGCTGTGTCATTTTGTAGGAGTGCGCACCGAGCCCACACGCGCCTACAAAATGACACAAACTTTTTTTTTCTTTTTGTTTGCAGATTAGAGTTGGTGCAGTTAAAAAAAAAAAAAAGTAAGTAACATGAGCGGATGGGGGAAAGAACGCCATGAGGGGGCGAATATGGTTGGAAAAGCAATACAGAGGACGTAATCAAGGAGGGTGTGGAAACAGCAGAAGTGCACTGGAAGCATCAAGAAGGGCAGGTGGAAGCAATAGGGGTGTACATGATAGGAAGCAACACGGGGGCGGGGGGGGCAACACAGAGCCACATGGAGGGGGGTAGAGAGAATGAACGAGAGCACAATTGGAGTGAAAGGCGCACCAGGAAGGCAGCTGAAATGGAGAAGCTGTATAAAAGTGATAGCATACGTAAGAGAGGCTTGAAGGACAACGTTGTGGAAAATTATGTTATGAAAAGAAATATGCTGAGAGAAGGGGATAAACGCTGAATGGCCAACACATATGCACTCTTGGAATGCTTAGGAAAAGTGTGGTTTACGTTTTTTACAGTTAGGATGTTAATGGTTAGAAATGAAACCTGCACATAGAAGTATATGAAGTGCATCACATGAAAAGTTTTACAACTAAATAGTGCACAGGAGAGCAAGTGGAACGACAAATCTCTATAAAACTGTAAACGCACTGAGAGCAGCACGAAGCAAAAAGGTGTTGAAAGTACAACTTTTATGATGCTTTAAACAAGCGCGCGCGCGCCTCGCACTGAAAGTAAAAAATAAAAAAAAAAGGCGTGCAGGCTGCAGCAGTAGGGACGTCCGAGGGAGAGAGAGGCCGAGGGGTGCACCCGCGAGTGGTGTGCGGGCGTGCGCGCTTGGGAGAGCAGTCTTCACTTTTTCAAGCACTGCACTTGTGCTTGTGGCGCGCCGCTGCTCGCTCCCGCAAGGTGGATGCAGCCACAAGCACAAGTGCAGTGCTTGAAAAAGTGAAGAGCGACGGCTAAAGGCCCTCCTATGCGCGCATACGTGTTGCGTAGGCGAGACCTAAAAAACCAGTTGCACAAAGTGTTTAAAGTATGGTGCAAGTCTGCAAGTATTTCTGATTGAGATACTATTTTTATTGCTTCTTCCTCTATCACAGCTTCAGCAGCAGAAGAACACTAATCAAGATGAAGCAGTTTATACTTGGCCTATGCTCCCGAGGAAAGCTGCCCAATTAGGAGGCAGAAAATAAAGTGACAATTAAGTCAACAAATGATAAGCAAGGAGCTCCAATCCTCTTGCTGAATACAGTATCTCTTGCAAATGAGAGCACATGCAAGACCTAAAAAGACTGTTGTTTCTTATTTTCAGTGGGAAAGTGAAAAGGTGCTTTTTCTTCATGTTATCTCAGTCTTTGGCTATGAAGGACTTAACGTTTTGCCCGAAAAAGAATGTGTCAAATAATGAAGAAGGATTGAAATAGAACAGTCTTTCTTTTAAGAGTTTTTTGGGATTTAAAAGAAAAACGTGTTCTATATATGTTTGTTTTATGCACTTAGTATGGTTTCATGATGGGTTGATTTTTTAGTACTGACGCATACTTCAGGAAACGTTTTCATGCATTTTATTTACTGATGTTCATGTTTTTCCCCAGACTCCAAAATATTTTGCATGTTTGTAAGCCAAAACTTAGGGTATTTGTATTCATACAGGCTTGTTGAGTGCTATACTTTGTGCAGTGGTAAGCTGGGCTGGCTTTATGGCAGAGCAACAGGGGCTGCTGCACTTTGTGCAACTGGGGCTGCCGCACCTGGTGCTGATCTGGAGGGCACTCTGTTTGGAAATAATGTAAATAACTAGTGGGTTTAGAAGCACCTGCTGCAGCCTTGTGTGTCCAGCAGTTTTTAGGCAACAATAAAAATGTCAAGATAACTCTGGTGATTAATACTCCTACTGGAGATAGGCAGTTATTTTGTCTAGTGGCAGTTTTGACTTCTCATAAAGTAACACAGAGGGTCAATGTGCCTGCTGTCAAGAATTTTTACCATGCAGATCACCGAACAGTATTTTATGTGGATAGCTCAGTGGGTTACTGCTTTTGTCACAGAGATTCGTTTGTTACTTGCAGTTCATAAATTGCACTCCTAATACAGCACAGTGACCTATGAACTGTCATCAAAGAGCTGCATGCAAACTGCAAGATATAGTTTAGGGCATTGTTTTTTCCCAAATCTTTCATTATCTTAATATTACTAAAAAGGTTAGTTGGGTAAAAATACATTCTTATTAGTAAAGTCAACCCAACCACTGTGGTACATTTTTAAATTCCGAGTTTGATTCTCCAGACCAAGCACTCTTAAAATATACTGGCCACTAGTATGGATGACCTGTGATTCCTACACCTTGCAATCCTCAGTGTTATGTAACATTTCCTATAGACTGATTTAAACATGTATGATTCATTGTCTTTGTATAATGTGATTGTGATGTAAAGTGCTCTAACACCCTACATTGGTATGAGTAGCCCTATACAACAAATGAAATGCATTTGAGAGTAGGGTTATGGAGTGATAAGGGGCACTGTTGGAGGGTGGTAGTGAGAGAATCCAAGGAGAAGGAGATCATGGGGGGGTGCCAAAAAAGATTGTTGCACCGAGCGCCACCAGCGGTAAGGCTGGCCCTGGTGGGGAGTGTGCACATTATCGAATATTGGGCTGTGCGTGTTTACAAAAGTTCCTTGTTGAGGTAATTGATTTGAGTATGCACTGCTTTTACATGTTTTAGGCATGTTTTTGTGGTAGTGGATTGTATTAGTATCAAGTATTGTGAGGTCGCTAGTTACAATGGAGCTTGGTGACCTACATGTTAGGTAAGTGTGTGTTATCATGTGTTGAGTCATTCACTGCTGGCTTACGTTTGTAGCTTCATGCCACGTATCTAGTTTTGGGTCATGTGTTTGTGTGTGCTGCTTTTGGTCTTTGATAGGGTGTGTTTGGGTTGTTTTTATTATGTCAAAGTATGAGTACAACATGGACAGATTGTGTAGTTGCACGTGTTATGCTTTGTTGGTATTCAAGTCGTGGGCATGGTGTGGATCGTATGTCTCACGCCATTACTCTGTGTAAGTCATAGATATGCTATAGGTCCAAGATGTCCCATTTCTGGTGTATTTAAATCCTGGGCATGCTGAGGACTGCAAGCATTGCACCATGTTTGTGCATAAATCATGAGCATCCTATAATTCACTTGCATCATTGGGTTGGGCTGTGTATAATTCTTGGGCAGGTTATGGGTCACACACATTTCATAGTGTGTGTAAGTCTTGGGCAAACTATGTAGTTGCATGTTGCTTACTTAAGTAACGTGTTAAGGATGTTTTTGTGTGCATGTTTGTATTTTTATGGTATCTTTCTTTCCCAAATGTGTTTTATTGATTTTCACATAAAAACAAAAAGCAACCGTACAGTGTGAGTCTCAGTTTCACATAATATATCCTCACATATCAAGAGGTACCACAGTTTACAGGTGTGAGTCACATCCTACATGTCAGGTTAGGTATCAACAAAAGAAACTGTATAATGGTAAGTTCACACTATAACATGACTCAAGCCGACAAGTCAAGCCTCAGTTGAAGGACACAGTACATACACACTTGGTTGTCACATTACACAAGAATGCATAATCCAATCAAGAGTCACCTCTCATCCTCTGAGCTGATATCAGAACCTGAGTCCTCATAGTCCTTGAACTTAAGTAGTTGTCCCCAGGCCATTATCTTTTTCGCCACCCCCTCATCGGTGCGTGACAGGCGCATGTGATGTTCCTCGTCCACTCCCAATTCTATTAAGTCCCTCAGCCACTGAGCTATAAGCTGCACTCTGATTCCCAACCACCCTATGGCCACGCAACATTTAGCTAGAAGAAGAGCAAGCTGAGTGAATTTGTAGGGGATCTTACGCCCCCTGGGCCTTTCCACCACACCCAACAGGCATGCCATCGGAGTTAGGGTTACCGCCAACCCAGTGGCCCTCTCAATCCTGGGTATCACTACCCTCCAAAAATTCAGGATCTCGTTGCAGTCCCAAACCAGATGCAAGAAGGTAGCACTTTCCTCTCCACAGTGCATGCATTCGGCCCCTACTTGAGGGATCTATTCTGTTTAACTTGTAAGGTGTAACATAGGTGGGGTGCAAAAAATGAAAATGCAACAGCTTAAATCTGTTATTACAAGATACCGTGCACACCAGCTCTGAAGCGTGTTCCCAGTCAGTGGCTGAGATTGGGTCCTCCGATTCTCCCTCCCATGCCAGTCGGGCCACGCATGATTTTTTTTTAGCATGCCCTCTTAAGTACTCAATAGAATAGAGTAATCAAATGCCATCCCTCTCCCCACCAAAGAAGACCTCCCAGCACCTCCGAAGGCCGCTGCGCTGATGGAAAGTCGCACCACACCTCCCTCTTAATACTTACTAGTTCGGCGTAGTGCAAAAAATGACCGGGCCCACTCCAAAAGTGTCTTGAGCTCCATTGTGCCATAGACCTGTCCGCATCAATGGCCCAAAAAGGTGCAAGATCCCATAATTGCAGCTCTCTGTCAAAGGGAGCTCTGCGAAGCACATTCTAGTCCACCTGTTCCCAAATTGCAGCTGTAATCTTGGCCAGATAAGGAACCGGGTGTTCCGATCTACCCCCTGCAAAAACACTTGTGCTTAAGTGTCCTCCCCAATTATGTCCCTGAACAGTCTTTTCTCCAAGTTATCAGACTTGGCCAGTCATCTCGCAACATGCTCTAAAATTGCATGTTGGGAACAGTCAACCCACCATCAGCCATGTCCTCCTTAAGTGTTGACAATGCTACCTTGCTGCGTTTTCCAGCCCAAATCAAGGAGACCAACAGGCTGTCCAATCCATGAAACAGCATAGGCTCAAGCGGGAATATTGAATTCTGAACGAGACAGAGGCAGCGCAGGAGAATTTTTTTTTTTGCAATTGTCACCCTACCCATCAACAAGAGAGAGCGAGTCTATTCCAGAATGTAATTGAGTTTTCAAGGGCACTTACTACCCTATCCACATTCCAATGCCTATGTGCTGCCTCAATGTGTGTGACCTATATACCTAGAAACCGAAATCCCTCTGTCTCCCAGCGGAGCCCCACACTCAGGAGTTGATCCAGTTGTTTCTCGACCAACCCTCCCAAGGGGATCAAGAGTGATTTATGAATATTAACTCTGAGGTGAGAGACCTCTCCAAAAGTAGTCAGCAGCTGCGTCAGTAGAGTCACCGCTTCGCAAGGAGGTCTTACATAGACTAACACATTGTCTGCATATAGTAAAACAAAACGAGTGGAGCAGCCCACTCAAATCCCCCAAAGTTCCATTTTCTTATGTAACAGCAGAGCGACGGGCTCAATTGCATGCGCGAAGAGAAGAAGGGAGAGGGGGCGCCACTGTTTGGTCCCCCTACCGACCGCACATGCCTCAGAAAGCTCGCTGCCCACCTTGACATGGATAGAGGGCTCAGTATACAAAAGCTGCACCCAGGCACAGAATATAGGACCAAACCTGATACCTCTTAACACTGCCATCAGATAATTCCATTCAACAGTATCAAAGGCTTTTTCTAGGTCCTGGGAGACCAAAGCCATCTCACCCTTATGACCCATGGTTTCATGCGAGACATAGGTAAGTCTGCGCAGGTTGATGGTCATACTACCTGTCCGCATAAAGCCACATTGATCTTCATGGACCAGCTCATGTATCACCCTGGCAATCTAGATACTAGATGTTTGCATATTAGCTTGACATCCAAATTGAGCATGGTGAGTGGTCTATAGAAGGAACTATCCACTGAGTCACCACCGGCCTTTAGCATAAGACACACAGTCCCTTCACATATAGTCGCCGAAAGGATATCCCTCTCTCTTGCCTCAAGAAGAACTTCCAGGAATTTCTCCTTAAGCAAAGCAGAATAGGTTTGATCAAACTCTACTGGAAATCCATGCCTTCAATGGTTTTGGACCTATTAAGAGCCTTTATAACGGTACCTATTTCCTCTAGAGAGATTTCCTCCCCAAAGTCTTGTACAGAACTCGAAGCAGTCCCACTTTCTCCAAGAAATTGTCTATTGCCCCCTCTGGGCCAACCGGGCCACCCCGATACACGACCTTGAAATGATCTACAAAGGCAGACAAAATATCCTGATGGCTGGTCACTAATACACCAGTGGCATCCCGAAGGTGCATTATGGGAGGAACCTCTATTTTCCGTCTGAGGATCCAGGCCAGAACTCAGCCGTATTTATCGCCTTCTCTGTGTAATAGCTGACAATATGTTTTGTCTAGAGTATTCCAGAGCCTCCGCATCTTTCTATGCACCCTCAGCATTGCCACATGCGTATCTATGGAAGACACCTCGTTTTTTTGCAGGTCAACCAAGCGTCTCACCTGCTGTTTGAGATCTGCCTCCATTTGCCTTTGCACTCCACGGGTTGTCCCTATACACTCCCCTCTCACCACTGCCTTCAGCGCTTGCCATTCAATAGCCCTGGTGTTCATGGTCCCCCAATTCACCTCTAAATAGCAGCCAAGGAGTGTCCCGGCATGCTGCGTCAATC
The DNA here is from genome assembly GCA_963921515.1 of Calotriton arnoldi. NCBI lineage: Eukaryota > Metazoa > Chordata > Amphibia > Caudata > Salamandridae > Calotriton > Calotriton arnoldi. Next base: position 626,320 of record CAWUFW010002241.1, on the reverse strand, counting down.
AGGAGACCAGGGGGCATTCGCCAGTACTGAGAGCTGCGAGATAATCTAATGAAGCGCAAGCAATATAGGGGCATGATCAGAAAGGAACCTCACCAGATGAGTCACCACAGTCATCTGTGAGTGATCTAACCCCCCTACCAAGTAGTGATCCAGACGACTGTAGGTATAGTGCATCCAAGAATGGCAAGTATATTCATGACCCTCTGGGTGCAGCGTAGGCCAGCCATCCATAAGACCCAGATTGCGTATGACTGTGGCAAGAGAACCCACCATCAGGGGCTTGGTGTCCCCTTTACGCAGGTAATGATCCCTGTTTCTATCTAGAATACAATTGAAGACGCCCGTCCAGATTATGGGAGGCCCCACTCTGCCCTTCAAAAGGTCCCCATTTCTATCATAGAAGACTTGGCCATCCATGTCGGGCACATATGTGTTCAGTATTGTGATTTCTTTGCCATCTAGAGTGTCTTGAAGTAAGACATAATGCCCTTCAACATCTGCTTCACTATAGGTATGCCTGAAGGGCCCCCCCCCAGAGCAAGCCATATAGCCACCCCATGCGTACAAGGAGTATGATGCAGAAAACAGCTGCCCCTCTCCATTTTTTCCATAATTGCGGAGGTGCACCACCCACAAGATGCGTTTCCTTTAGGCAAGCAATCTGGACTTGCCGGAGGAAAGAGTGGACTCTATAGTGCTTGGAGTAACCGTTGAGCTCTCTGACATTCCACGTGACAAGGTTTAGCGGTTCAGCCCTAAAAAGAGTATGTCCCCACCTGCAATGTCAACCACCTCCCCACCCATTTTCATTTCAGCGACCCTCAGTAAGGGATACCAGTGATCTGACCACACATCGGCACTGTTACAAAAACTGGTCACTTCCCAACAGTAGGAGTGTAGAAAAGTCTAACTTCCTCAACTCCCTCGCCCCAATTAGGCAGTGTAACGGCAAAACACCACACTGAAGATCTAATATAGCTTCTGCTGTCAGGACCCACAGCCTTAACGCTTGATTCCCCAACAATTGCCTACCACTCATCATGGAGAGGCACCTCTTAGACCCCATACACAATTTAATGCTATATACAATAATGAGTTGCGTATGAAGCCCCGAGCACAATCAGTGTGTCCTGAAAACGTGGTCCCAGCCATACTCTGCATAGCTGAAAAACATCCTTCCTAGAAAGAAGAAAAGGGAGATCAAACTGAGCTAGGTCAGTGAAACACAGCATATAATATCAACTCAAGCAACAGAATTACTTGACTCCAATGCAGCCTCCTAGGCGGCCAGGTCCCCCTCACCCCAGCAGCTGCCCAGAGGAGGTCAATGCCATGGTGCCATCCTCCTGGATGTCAACCCTCGTAGGGCTGTCCCAACCGAGGAACCCACCCCCCCACCATTGCTGCAGTCTCCTCACATGACCTCCAATTAGAGCTGTGAGCTCCCTCTGCAAACCAGAATCCAGACCACCAGGGGCCTGTCTTGTCACTGGGTACCTTGTCCCACACCTCCAACTGCCTCCATACATCGTCTGAGTGTCAAAGAAGTGAGATTTCCCCCGTGACTTCTCCCGCAGCCTAGCAGGATACAAAAGCAAGTAGTGGAGGCCCATCGATCTGAGCTTGGCCTTAACCTCCAGAAAGGTCTTCCGGGAGCCTTGTACTTTATTGGTGTAGTAACTGTAGATGTAAATGTTATGGTTCTCAAATCGGGCATTATCAGTTTACCTGGCCGCACAAAGGATGTAGTCTCTATTCTTATTGTTCAATATACAGGCTATTATGGCCCACGGAAGTGCCCTCGGCCTTGTCGGAGCTACCAAAGTGATCAAGCTTTGGTAGCTCTGCCGAGGGCACCTCCACGGGCCATAATATCCCACATATTGAACTATAAGGATAGAGACTGCATCCTTTGGCAAACCGAGAGGACAGCCCACAGGGCCTAAAAAGTATCGCAGATCCATCTTTCAACAAAACTCTGTGGCTCCCCCTCAGTACTCTCCGGGACCTCTAGTAGACGCACGGTGTTGTGGCGAGATCTCCCCTCTGCATCCTTCACCTGTGCCCACAGGGCTCTAGTTTTTGATGTGACTGTAGGCACCTGTTTCTGCAGAGAAGCCACCTCTACCTGGAGTTCTGTAATGGAACCCTAAGCCACACAAACCTTTTCAGATACCTTACGGAAATCCGTACGGGGTAGGTTCACCTTGAGGGCTCTCCAAGGCCTCCCTGGAGCCCTGAATGTCCGCAAGTGGTTCCGCACACGTGGGATCCCCATTGGATAATTCAGGATCACCCCTACCACTGTCCTAACCTTTGTGTTGCTGCAAGAGGGTCGCCGGGGTGGTGTATTGCTCCATGGTATTCCTGTGCGGGGGCCCGTACTGCTTATTCCTCCCCATTGAAACGGCAAGAAAGTCCAAGAGTGCCCCACTCCTCATCTGCAGGGCCTCCAACTAGGTGCAAATTGTAGAGGGCAGTGACCTCCTCCCCTTCCTCAGTAAGCAGGCACCACAAGGGAGAATGCGCCTCAGGGCAATGTCCGCTCCTCACAATATGTGTGATTGACCTCCCCAGTCACTGTTCTGCAGAGATGGCACCCACAGTCAACAGGTAACAAGGCTCAATAATGAGAGCCTGTCCAATCTTTACCCTCACAGCCCTCCCCGCAAGAGCCAGCATTGGGTTCTCCGGATCCACATGAGGCTAGGGGCAGAAGGGGAGAAAGCAAAATGTCACTTTCCTGTGGGCATAGCAGGCCCCAAACTGAGGCAGCCGTAAAGCCAGTAGATTCAGGTAACAAAGTAGGCTGCCGCACGTAGAACTCCTGGTGCCCAGAGACCTCTGCAGTGGTGGGCATGATGTAGAGAACACTCAAGCGGCCAAGGGTGACCAGCTCCTCTGTCTACGGCGGCAGCTAGTTCCCAAATATCCAAGCTAGCCCGATATAAAACAAAGGGACCCAGGGGAGAACAATCCCAGGCACGACAGAAGCCTACCTCGCTGGGGCAGTCAATGTAATAGTCTGCGGGGCCTCCCAGGAGGAGCAACCCTGCCAAGCAGCTCCCCCTAGTGAAAGTAGTAGAGGTCAGCCCCATCGGGGCATGTCCGGGCTGCTCCAACTCTTTTCAGCCCCAACGGACTCCAGCCGTCAATAAGGCCACACAGGCAGGTGCACTGCAACCATCAGGAGCGGGTTGTGTTCGTGCACCCGATGCAGCCACACACCAAATCAGGAGCCTGCCAGACTCCCTCCCTTATGGGGCAGCCCGGCACCCGAACCAAGGCTCCCCATGGCTGCAGCGACCTCACCAGCCCTACAGACCGCAACACACTATGGGGACTAGTCAGGTGGCGACCGAGGCCACCACGCCTGCCGCCGGCCATACCACTCTTTTGGGCCAAGGGACTCTGCCCTGTCACGGAACGTATAGTTGTGGGATGCAGGTGCTTGCCGAAGTGTTGCACACTGGCTTCCAGGGACAAGCAGTGCTAGAAAAGGCTGGATTCTGCAGGATATTGCTGGGGTCGACAGGGAGCCTCTCAGAAGCACGTCCTGTCGGCCATCTTGCATGGCCACACTCTCCCCTTTTTATGATATTTTTAAGTCCTGGGCAGGCTGTGTGTAGTCATGCTTTATAATGTGGTTTATGTTTGTGTGTGTGGTTGTGGTGGATGTCTACTCACTATAATTGGTAAGAGGGAGGTGTGTTATATACCATCTTGTATGTTGTGTATCTAATGTCTGCTGTTTGTGTCTGCAATGTCTGTGAGGTAAAGTAGAATTCTGATGTGCACTGGATTACAACAGTCACCTGGAAGAGCTCAGAAGGGCTAGAGCTGAGCTAGTATCAACATACCCCTGTAGGCGAGTAATTATTTGTAACTTACGTTATTAAATTAACTTAAATTTACAATTACAGGTGAACCTCCTTTCATTTTAGCAACACCCCTGATGGTCATTTTTTTCTTCTCCTCTGGTCTGTCCGAAAGAAATAAGGTGAGATAAGAGGAATTTCTCGGGGTGGGGGAGCTTGTCCTCCTAGTTACATATATATTGATAGAAACTGGAGCTCTACCTCAAGGAGAAAAACTGCAAGGCTTTTATGTATAAAAAAAATCCTTGCGCTTTTTCTCCCTGTAGGAGGTTTAGCACACACAACAGAGTAGGGCTACAGTTTTTTCGATATACTCCTCTGGTCTGACAGAAAATATGAATGACACTACCTTTTTCAAGTAGTGGCTTAAAGGGCTGATATAGAGAAATAAGTTTATGAAGTGAGCTGACAAAACTCCTCTCTGTGTATGTTTTTCATGTTGGTCTTCTAAGCTCCGTTAAACAGCAAAATCCGTCTGTAGCCATTACCAAAAAGTAGAAATAGTTATTTGTTGGACCAAAGACAGACCAGAGGTGGAGGACACAATCGCTTCAAGAGGTTGAAACCTTGTCTACTGCTACCTAGCAAACATCTTTGAATGCGGCCTCCCCTTAGTTTTATCTGCTTACTCGGGAAAGTGTCTGACAATCACAAAATGGGATGAAGAGTGCCCCATCGATATAACCACCTGTAGATGCCAGCAGGTGCTGCCGGCACCGATCTGAGGTGGGGGGGCAGGGGCGGGAGGGGGGAGGACGCATGAAGTAGGGGGAGGATGCGGGAGGGGGGAGGACGCGGGGTAAGCCTCAAACATTTTTTTATTAAAAACCTACTTTTCGCCTCTTCTTCGCCCTCTCTCCTCCGTAGTCCTCCCTCAATCTGAGTCAGCCACAGGAAGCACACCCAGGCTCCCAGTCAGCCAATCATAACGCTGCCTTAGCAGCATTGTGATTGGTCTCGGTGCTGTTTTTCAGCGCTCAGACGCCGACTGGAGGCCCGGGCATGTTCTCCACATAGGCTGTGATGCAGCCTGCATTGAGAACATGCGCAAGACTGTTTTGGGCGGCCAGGAGAGGGCTGTCCAAGCAGTCATTGCGCACTTTTAGGAGGGTGCTGTGGTGTTGGGCGTCAGGGTGTCCGGCCACGTGGTGACAGGCCCAACGCTGGTGGATGCACACACACAAGGCACACGCTTGGTTACGGTGGTGGTCACAAGACTAACCACGCCCGGGAGCCCGGGCTCTTTATTAGCTAGCCTGACGCTGGACTGGGGTACGCCAGTCCAGCCCATTATGCTTACGCATGGGGGGGGGGGGAAGACAAAAGGTGATACAACAGCAGCCACCCCTGCTGGGTCAGGTGGCATGGCCTTGCCTGGCCGCCTCCAACATTACATTCCTCTTATACCAGGCAATAACAAAACGCAAAACAAAACAAACCTAAGAGGCATCAGCCCAAACGGGCGTTAACAGTCTGCACGATAGAATCCTGGTCAATACAGTACATATGGAACATTCTTACTTGGTCGCTGGGGGCAGGAGCTCTTCTGCAGCGTGCTGACAGCTGTAGTTGCCCACGGCAAACTGGTACTTCATCCATGTCAGGTTACTCAGGTACAAAGTCTCTCTATCTTTGTGATGGCTTGGGGCGGGGTCTCAGTTCATATCGGCTCTGGTTGCTTCGCAGCGACGGTGTTGGTGACAGCCTCGGCGGACTGCTGCCTGTTCTTGACTCGGCGTTCTCCTGTCTGCCCGCTGGACTTTTGGGACGCGGACCAGGGCTGGCGGCTGTGGGCGGCAACAGGTTGGATTCTTCGGCTGTGGCACTCGGCTGTTCCTCGCTTGCGGCGGGAAGGGGCACCAGGGTGTGGTCTCCAGGTGGTACACTCTCTGGGAAGTCTTCCACGCTGTCAGTGGGAACCTTCTTGAATTGTGACATGTTGCGTGTTACAGTCTCCTGGCCCTGTTGAGCCGTCACCTGGGTGCCTTTGACGTTCACTACCACCCATGGATCTAACTCAAAAGGTAGCCGGAACTTCCCGCCGGGATGGCGATCCTGTACCAGTACACGGTCTCCCACTTGGAGCGAGGGTTCTCGGGCGCGTCTTCTCTGGGAAGCTTTGTCATTCGTGCATGCTCTTCTTGAGTCAGATAGGTTTGGTGGGTTTGGAGCATCCTCCCACGTTGGGTGGTGTGGAATATCATCCGCCACGGTTCGACCTAGGCACAACTTACTTGGGGCGATGCCAGTGGTGCAGTATGGGGTGAGCCGATACTCCCTGAGGAATTGGTAGAGGGCTTGTTCCAGGTTGCGGCTTTCGGCGAGGGCGATCTGTATGGTCTTGTTGAGGGTCCTCATCAGGCGCTCCACTTCACCGTTTGCTTGGGGCCATCTTGGGGTTCTTTGGCGGTGCTTTGTTGTGGGACACCAGGTAGTTGGTCAGCTCGGCGCTGGTGAACGGAGGCCCATTGTCAGTGCGAATTTCTTTGAACAGTCCATGTGTCGCCATGATCTTCTCCAGTTTGGGGATCACTGCGGCGGAGGACGTCGTGGGAACGATCTCCACTTCTGGGTACCTGGAGAAGTCGTCCACCACTACCAGCATGTGTAGACCACCTGGAAGGCTGCCAAAGTCTGCGCTCACCCTTTCCCACGGGGTGCCGGGAGCTGCTTCCGTGATGATCGGCGCCAGCCGATCTGGCAGGCTGGTTGCCAGGCAGACGGGGCACTGCCTTACCACCGCTTCCACTTTCTGATCAAGGCCGGGGAACCAGACTTTACTCCGTAGTCGGCTTTTCGATTTGACGATTCCTTGGTGCGCCCCGTGCGCAAGGAGGGCAGCATTGTGGGTCAGGGTTTCTGGTAGGACGAGGCGGGGGCCTCTCAAAAGACAACCGTCTGCGGTGACAGATAGTTCATGGCGAACCGCGTAGAGGGCCTTCAGCACTGATTGGGCGGTCTCCGTGCGGCATGGTGGGTGCTGCAGGAGGCTCCAGTTACCAGATGCTACCGCTCGGATAGCAATTTGGAGGCAGTCGTCGTCCTCGGTGGCCGCCACAACATCTCCGAGAGAGATTGGGAGAGGTCTGGCTCGATCAACGACCAGCCGCACGTAGTCCTCCGTGGCGGCCGCTTCTGGTGCAGTGGCTGGACGAGCGTGTCTGGATAGGAAGTCCGCCAGGTTTCTGGTGCCAGGTTGGTACACTACTGTGAATTGGAATTCTTGTAGCTGTAGGACCCGCTTTTCAATCCTCGGGGGAGGACGAGCCGATGACCCTTGGAAGAGCGGAATCAGGGGCTTATGATCGGTGATGACCGTGAATGGGTGGCCGTACAGGTAGATGTGGAAGTGTCGGCAGCCCCACAAGATGGCGATCGCTTCTTTTTCGATTTGTGAGTACCGCTGTTCCGTGGGCGTGAGTGTGCGGCTGGCATACGCCACCGGAGCCCATTCTTCACATTCTTGACGCTGGGCCAGCACCGCTCCGAGGCCTGTGGGGCTTGCGTCCACGACGAGCTGTGATTCTCGCTTGGGGTCGAAGTACACAAGGGTGGTAGTTTCGGATAGTGCCGCTTTTGTCTGCTGGAACGCTTCTTCTTGTTCCGACTCCCACGTCCACGGGGTGGTGGTTTTTGTCAGGTCTCGGAGCGGGCCCGTGAGGTTTGCTAGGTTCTTGATGAAACGGCCGCAGTATGTCACCATACCCAGAAAACTGCGGACTCCGGAGACAGAGGTTGGAGCTGGCGCTTCTTGGCTGTCCTTCACTTTTTCCGGGTCTGGGCCGATGCCTTTGTCTGAAAACTTGTAGCCAAAGAAGCTGATGTCCCACCGTAGGAAGTCACATTTTTCCCAGTGCAGCGTGAGCCCACGGTCCCGGAGGCGCGAGAAGACGGCTTGGAGGTGGATGAGGTGCTCTTCCAGTGTGGGGGCGTGCACTACGATATCATCACTCACGTTGAGGACCCCTTCTAGGCCATGGAGGACGTTCTTGATGATGTTCTGGAACACCTCGGCTGCACTGGAGATGCCAAAGTTGAGCCTGGTTATCTCCAGAGGCCAGTGTGGGTCGAGAATGTGGTGATGGGGCGGGAGTTTCTTTTGTAGCGGTATCTGGTGGTAGCCAGATCGGAGGTCCATCTTTGAGAACCACTTCGACCCCGCTAGCTCGCCGATGATGTCATTCACCGTCGGTGTGAGGTGGCGTTCACGCTTGATAGCCAGGTTGGGAATCCTCATGTCCACGCAGATGCGCACTGTGTCGGGTTGTATTGGCTTTTTGGCTACGACGATGGGTGATACCCATGGCGTTGGTCCGCTCACCCGTTCAATGATGCCTGCTTTCTCCAGGAGCCGAAGCTCAGCTTCCACTTTTGGCCGTAGATGAAATGCGACTCTCCTGTGCCTGAGGGCGATTGGGGCTACTGACTTGTCAATATGCAATTTGATGGCAGGTCCTGTTAAACACCCAATTCCTTTGAACAGTGGTGAGAAGTCATGGAGCAGATGATTGAGGCCTTGGGCATGCACGTCGAATGCGAAGTGGATCAAGTTGAGGTCTTGGGCCATTCGGCAGCTGAGGAGGAATCCTGACCCTTCTTGTGACACATACACTTTCGCACATTGCCTGGTGCTGTCGTGAGAGAGTTCTGCTTGGAAGACGCCACACAGCTTGAGCGGGGAACGGTTGCCAAAAGCGTACACTTGAACACTGGTGTTGCGTAGCCTCGGGGGATTTGGCAGGCCATGGTAGACGTGTTCGGCCATGAGGTTGATGGTGGCCCCAGTGTCGATAAGCGCAGCTACGGTGTGGTCTTGCACTGCTATGTTGCATATAGGTGCGGACTGACGGGCGGCTGCGAGCGTGTTCAGCATCTGTACCACGTGAACTGTGGCACCATCGTCCTCATCCATGTCACTGTCGGTGGCGTCACCCGGGTGTGGCTCCACCACACGCACCTGCTTCTGCTAGCCTTTGGGCCGGCGCCTTTTTGACGAGCGGCAGACGGCGGAAAAGTGATTCAGTTTCCCGCATGCGCTGCAAGTCTTGCCGTTGGCGGGGCAAACTCCAGTGTGCGGGTACGGGCCGCCGCACCATCCACATCGGCGACCTTGCGGGCGGTGCTTGGTTGGAGGAGGCGCCGACTTAGGGGGCTTCGGGCGGGTGTCACGCGTGTCCGTGCGCAGCGCGTTCACCGGTTCTTCCTTGACTGTCGTCGACGAAGCAGGGTCCATGTGGGCAGCTCGTACCTTGGAGAGTTCTTTGGAGCACCCCAAAGTCAGGATGTCTCTCATGGGCATGTTGTGCTCCTGCAGGATGCGCTCACGAAGCTTGGAGGAGGCGCACCCCTGAATGAACTGTGCCCGGACCTCGTCGTCCTCTTCTGGGAGGGTACATGTGCTTGCTAGGTCTTTGAGGCGCCCATAGAAGAAGTTGAACGATTCGTCTGGTTGCTGACGGGCTTGGCGAAGGAGGAACCGCTCGTAATCAGGGTTAGCATAAGGCTCGAAGTGCGCCGAGATGACATCGCGCATAGAGGCATAGTTCCTTGGGGGCCCAGCCTCGCGTACCCTTTTGGAGATTTTGGTATGTCCCTTCCTCCCAGATGAAGGAGCATGGGCCGTCTCCGCGGCGCCGGGATGTCTGCTGCGTCGAAGTAGGTTTCCAGGCGCTCCACCCACGCTTTCCAGCACGCACCTTGGGACGGGGGAGGGCCAGTGACAGTTAAAGGTTCCAGCGGCGGTACTGAGGCCATGCCGAGGCGGTAATTGACGCCCCTACCGGGGGTGCAGCCGCAGGTGGGGGTCCTTGCCAGCTTACTGTTGGCCGCGTCGGCTGGCGGTGGGCCTGCAGGGTTGGCAGACTACAAGCAAAGCCTGCGTAGCAGCGTGGTGACCGAGCCAGGAGGAGGGGCAGCCAGAGTCCGCCGTGGGCCCAGAATGCAGCAGAGAACGTGGGGCCTGGTAAGCTGCTGGGGCCTCGGCTGTGTTGTGGCAGATGAAGTTGGGCCTTTTAGGCTGCTGGGTCTTTGGCCGTGTGGTGTAGGCTGCGAGGGCCGCGTGTGGAGGCCTCAGGAGGGAGGCGCCGACCACGGCGTGCGGTGCTTGCCCGGGCCAGCAGGGGGCGTAGCGGTGTGACGCCAGTGGTGCGTCGGCTCCAGCAGGGGGCGTAGCGGCGGGATGTCAGCAGCGCGCGGGGCCGAGGACAGGCCGCGCGTATGCTGCGCAGGATTAGCAGCAGGCGTAGCACTGACCGCTTCGTCTGGGGTGGCAGTCGTTGTCGGGTCGGGCGGGCGGCAGGCGAGCGGGAGGATGCGGCTCACGCCATGCCCAGCGGCGGCCGCGTGGCTGAGACGGGCGCCGCTCCAGGCAATCGAGTAATCGATGCAGGTGAGGGTGTGCGGAGGTGGGCGCAGGACGTCGACACCTAGTTGCCAGTGTGGTGTTGGGCGGCAGGGTGTCCGGCCACGTGGTGACAGGCCCAACGCTGGTGGATGCACACACACAAGGCACATGCTTGGTTACGGTGGTGGTCACAAGACTAACCACGCCCGGGAGCCCGGGCTCCTTATTAGCTTGCCTGACGCTGGACTGGGGTACGCAAGTCCAGCCCATTATGCTTATGCATAGGGGGGGGGGGGAGACAAAAGGTGATACAACAGCAGCCACCCCTGCTGGGTCACGTGGCATGGCCTCGCCCGGTCGTCTCCAACATTACAGGTGCAACCACTCCTCCCCGCACGCAAAGCAGTGGGCGGAAGTAGGAAAAAATAAAATTATAATAATGCGTTATCATTTTATTTTCTGTGTCTTTCACTGCAAAAAAAGCAGTGCGGCGACGCTCCTCTGCCTTAGCGGAGGAGCCGCCACTGGATGCCAGCTAATGTAGAACAGCTGTAATGATAGTGCTGGTCACGAATTGTCTTCCTAACTAGGATATATGGTATTCAGTTCTGCTAAAACAGAGACTGGCCCACCACATTCAGAACTGACCAGTATTGTGGAAGTGCAAAGAAAAAAATTGTAGTGCAAAGAAAAAAACTTGTAATACTGAAGGAGAAGCTTCTGTAAAACAGAGCATATGATATGTCACAATCATTCCTCTCTACTCCCTGTTCTTTGCGTATATGTTTATTCTGGATTATTCAGAATGTAATAATCAAAAGATTCACATCCATTGGGAAAAAAAGATCAAAGATCCTTCTACAAAAAATAACTGAGTAGCATAAAATCAACTTAACACATTTTCATAAGGTGCAAGTACCAGCCTCAAAATCTTCACATACTTACAGTGAACGTTTAGGCTGATCATAAATTAATTACATTTACAATCAATTCAGGGCAAAGGTTATTTAAACCAGCCTCTATCAGTATTCTTTTAGCCTATGGTTATGCTATAACCCGCAATTCGACCCGTAATCTCTTTATGTCCCTCTTGTAATCCCCGACAAGGTGCCCTGTTAGGCCCATCTCCTTTCCCTACAATGTGGCCATCATCCATGGATGTTATCCTGAGGACCAGCTTTAGCCAGTTTTAGTTTATATGTTGTTTTGCTATAGCGGTCTTAGAGTATGAAAGGTCAGGTGTCTGAAGTGTATTTCTATTTAAAAATCCGACAGCACACTGAGGTGCAAAATTACCCTGAGAGAGAGAAATTTACCTTGATGTCTATGATTTACCTATTCTGTTTGTGGACGGGGTGGGATCTTAAACTGTTCTCGGCTCTGCATCTAGTCTGAGTTTGTCAGAGAAGTCTTCACTGCTTGTTGTCTACAGGTAGGCATGCTGTAGTAGTTGGAGGGCAGGGTATTTACACCAGGGTCTGGCGGCTCTCAGGCAGAGGGTAAGTTCTTTATTTCATGTTTGGCCCACGTCTCTACACATGCACACTTCCTGCATGTCCTGTGAGTGATGGAGGCTTGCAGTGCAGCTGCCTGTATTGTTTGTGTTTGGAAAGACCCACTGGTTCTACCCACGCTGTTCATAGACTGTGTGAGGGACGTTTGCAGCAAGCAGTGCTGTACAGTTGTGTGCGAGGAAAGTCTGCGCTGCTGAATGCCATGCTGTAACTGTTCTGTGTGTCTTTGAAGAGTTAGAACACCTTCACCCTATAAAAAGTTAATAGATGCGAGGTTTGGTAGTGCTTGCTTTTCAGGGTAATTACACTATGAATTTCTCTGTGTGTTTCCTCTTTCCTGTCTGCTTTCATCCTAAAGCTACATTATAAAGCGCCCTTTTGTCTCCGGGTGTGGTTCGCCCTGAATAGTTAGTTCAAATACATTTTTATTTTTAAGAAACCCCCTAACACAGCTGGACAACTGTATATTTAAGGAGGCAGATAATCACCGCATCGGCACGCGGTAGAAATATCCTCGAAAGTAAAAAAAAAAAAGAAAATGCCACCCTTATAATTGTGTTTTCCAAACAATAACAATCGTCGCTGCCATTTTACCTACTTCAACACTGTTGTGCTTCTTGGAAGTCACTGAATCCGCCCGGGGCTGGACATCGTGTTCTTGTAGGTTCGGTCATTGCAGCATGTTTCTGACACCGGGCGGGAAGCCCAGACAAGCCCAGTAGCGCAAAGGCTGTGTCTGGCTCGTGTATTATCTTATCACGCGCCAAATGGAGAGAAATGGCACTTTTGTGGCTGATGCAAGAGAAAGCTAAGGAAGAAGTTACGTTTGGACAAGGGGTTACTCTAGACATGTTTTTTTAGTGATCTGAATATAGACTGTAAGGCCGCTGCTAATGCAGCGCCATTGGGCTGAAATGGCCTTGGCCCAGGATTTTAACAGCAAATAATCAAATCGCTGAGCTAATAAGAACCGTTCACCACAACTGTCCTACATGACCATAAAACCAAACCGATCCATTAACGGAAGTAAGTGCTTGAATCGTTCTGCACGACTACTTAAAGTTTATCTGAATGCTACCTACATTAAATAGTTTTTTTTAATTGTCTTTGCCATCAGAGGCTTGGACCAAAAGTTTTTAAATCATTCGTGCCCCTCAAGGTCAATTCAGTTAAATGTCTATGGCCGGTCTCTTCTGAACAGGAACACGAGCACCCTCAGATGTGCTTTAGCCACACAAGGACTCCTTCTTCAAATTCATCTTGAGTGGCGGCAGCCCAGCAGCTCGGGTCCATGGTGCCGGCATACCTTTGTCACTTAGGGCACCACAAGTTAAAAGAAAATGATAAATGGACAGGTTGGACTCAATCTGAAGCAATAGTGATTACTCTGGGTGCATTTCATTCCCCAATAACTTATCTGTGCCATCACACCATGTAAACCATGTCTGCTGCCACTTCAGAATGGATAGTCTATCCAAACTGCTAAGCCAAGTCACATGTGAAAGCGACAAGCCTCCCTAGACGCATGTCGGTCACATTAGGCATCCTTGCTAGGATGCAACTTGAGTACCGATGACGCAGCAGCTATTCACTCTTGTTTGAGCATATCCATGCTACAAGTTGTAAACAAGTGATGGCTGAACCTGCTTGACTCCAACTGAAGCAACTGCAATTTCTCCTAGTGCAAATCCATACCATCATGTTTTTTTAGGTTGTCTGTACCGCAGACAGGAAGAATATGTAATTCAGTCTGAGCCACGGCCCAAAAGTAGAGTCCATCTTGGACTGCTATTCCAGATCCCATCTTAGGAGGAAAAAAGCTACCCCAAATACGTTTCAGCCTTGTAGGTCATCATTGACGAGATGTAAGTTGAGTTCTATGTCCCAGCAAGGTCAAAATTTGGGAATCTGGTAGGAAACTTGGAGATACCTTTCTCATTGTTTGGGTATAATCGTTGGGATGATATTGGAATGCTTTGAGTATATGAAGCTTACAGGTGGCTAATACCAAACAATTAAAATTTCATAGCAAGAAAAAGACAAAGAAATGCTCAGTGACTATGGTCCTGACGTACTCATTTTCCATTTGCAAAAAGTGGTTTCAAATTGTGTACTGACTTTTTGTGAATGAAAAGGAATTTTGCGAACCGACCTATGTACCAATAGCTCGGTTCACAAAATTATGAATTGTATTGGGTTGCAATTCGACCTACCTCATTGATATGCATGAGGGAGGTCGCAATTTGCCACCCACTATGATTAGCTAGAGTCTCAGGCATGATGGTGGGCTGGGCAGCAGACTACCATGCCTGTGATTGCTTTTAAATGAAACCATCTTTTTTAAATGCAGCCCATTTTCCTTAAAGGAAAATGATACATGCTAAAAAAAACAACAAAAAAACCTTTTTAGGAGTAGGCACATGGTCATTTTTGCCGAATCTCAGAGTTTGCGACCTTTAAAACACTGTGTACATCAGGCCTGAAGATTCATATCCGTCTCTTACTCAGCATAACATTGGAATTCTTTGGAGTTAATCACTTATACAACGCTATTCCTTGCACTGAAATATGATGAAAAGCAATTGTGATGCCTTAGTCTACCCAAGGGTATGTTTAAAGTGACACTGCCTGTAACCACATTACATTAATCTATAAGCACATGTTACCAGAACTTCACGATTAAGGGTGTTCCTCGGGTTCTAGTAAAGCTCTTAATACATTTTACTGGTATTCGTTTACTAAAGGTCTCTTCCCTTCAGTGACATTCATTTCCATTATTTCTCAACAACTTTCGTTTTGCCTTTCACCGAGTTTGGCCAAAGAAAATATATTTCTAAGGTTTAATAGACCCTTAGAAGATAGAAGAAAATTAAGTGAGGAACCCTATGAAGTTATGCAATTATGTTAGTCTTCTTCTGTTCCACAGGAAAGGCGTCAGGAGAGCTGTCTCGGTAAACAGGAAGAAATGGACCACTGTGCTGTGAATAACAACCCTCAACCGAGATTCAGTTTTTGTACATGTGCTGTGTAATTCCTTATTTGTTATTTACACTGCAGCTATTTTAGAGCAAATATGAATTGTACATGTGTGTACTTATAGGGGCCAGATGTTCTAACATTTTTTGCGGGCGCAAATGGGTTTTAGACCCGTCTGCGACCGCAAAAAACGTTTGGCCCATGCACTAATCCTATTTTGCGAGTCGCAAATCAATTTGCGACTCGCAAAATAGGATTAGCGACTTGCTATTAGGAAAGGGCGTTCCAAGGACGTCCCTTCCTAATAGTGACTCCTGAAGCTATGTTTGATTGTTTTGCGACCGCAATTGCGGTCGCAAAACAGTCGCAGTTCACCACCCTTCACAGAAGGGTGGTAAACCACTCGCAAACGGGAAGGGGACCTCTTCCCCTTTGTGAGTGGCTCTCAAAATATTTTGTAAGGGCAGGCATTGGTCCCAAGGACCACTGCCTGCCCCTAAAAATTAAAACTGAAACGTTTTTTTTTGTTGTTGTTTTTTTTAATGCATTCCGTTTTCCTTTAAGGAAAACGGGCTGCATATTAAAAAAAAAAACTACTTTATTAAAAAGCAGTCCCAGACATGGTGGTCTGCTGACCCCAGCAGGCCACCATCCCTGGGAGTGCCAGCCATTCCCAATGGGGTCGCAAATTGCGACAGCCTCAGGCATGCAATTTGCGACCCCATTGGGAATCGCAAACAGTGTGTCAGACACTGTTGTGCATCCGAATTTGCGAGACACAAATGCAACGCAATTTGCGACTCACAAATTGGTGGGTCGCACATCTGGCCGTCAGTGTTATATTTTGTAAGCACCTAGGAGCAACATTATCATAGATGTTACTGTTAGCAATAGTTTGCCCAAAGGCATCATTACTAGCTGACAAAACAAGGTCTTATGGTATTCAGGTGATTTTTAATACTACACACACCAAACACCACCCCACACCACACATACCACACAGACACACCCTCTCCCCCCTCTGCAGTAAGTAGCTGTAGGAAATCTGCCTTTTCTCTAATATTCACCACAATTTTTCACCCATGCTGGACCCTATATTTGTGCTGGCTTTAGAACTCTGTGCACGTTACCCCTACTAACCGGGACTAGAATGCAGGTGCTCCCCCTTTAAACAAGGTTAAATTGGTTTGTTCCTAATTAGCACATTTAACGTGCCCATAAATACCTAGTATATGGTGTAGAAATGTCCGATTTCTCCAGTTTTACATCACAAAACATTCAATAAAATTCCAGTATGAAACTCCTAACAACATTCATATACACTAAGCAGTAAGGTGCATCCAGATTTTGTTTACATACTTGCAGCTGAGTCACCTTGCCTAAATGCAGTACAGAATCTTTCTTATTTTTTGTACTTGCTTCTAGATTACTGCTGGCTGCATCAATTTAGTTAAATTCCTTTGAACATACAATGTTTTCTTTCTAACTGCTCGCATGCCACCTCCTAAGGCATTTTTTACACTCCTATTTAAGGTTGGACATGAATGATTGGAGACCACGGGTCCCTTGAAACCACCCCTAAAACAACTGGATTATTTGTCTACTTTAATGTTCTCCATATGACTGTGGACCACACATGGCTCCTCATAGGGATTCTTGACATGCACAGTCCTTCAAATCTCTACCCTCCCCCCTCAATAAGTCAGTAATTAGTTTGTAGCCTTGGTCCAACATGATATCTCCATTGGATTCTACGATGTGAGACACTTCATTAATAATACTTTCTTGTGCACTACTATTAATGGTACTCTGAAAAAAAATATACCTATTCATTTTATCGTGAAATTAATGGCAAATGCATGTGGTTCCCATGGCCTGGAGCACAGCTATGTAGCATTGAACAGTCTCTCCAGTTAACTAGTTCCTCACCAAAATGGATGACTCCCTATTATATTTTTTGCCATAATGTTCATATAGCAGTCAAAAGGAAATCTAATTTACATGAAAGTCTTCTTCTTCACATGTACTCAACTATGGCTTAAGGAGTTAACATTTTCCATTCACATCTGTTGGAATCTGTAGGTCGCAAGTATTAATCCTGGCAAGAACAATTCAGCATTTCATAATTTGGAGCTTGGTAAATTGAATACCTTTAAACAGGGTAGATGTTTTAAATCATACCTCACTTCCCATACCCAAATGATGTTTGATCACTGCAAACGTTCTTCTTCTAATGTGCATATACTCTCCAATTATCTTCAAATAGCTCTCCAATTCTTTCTTTCCTTGTTCTCACTTCAAAAAATGTGTTGGCAAAAACCTGGAAAAATTGAGAAAGTGTTGCATGTTTTCCCAGGAAATCAACACCCTTTAAAGGCTTTTCAAGTTCAACTTCTGTCCTTTAATCTAAATAGAAAGAAATGTAAGAATTGCTTCCTGAGAATATGTAGAGAGAAAATCAAATTCAGTTTCTCCAAAAGTTTTGCCAAATCTGTTATCTTTAGTGTAGGAAGTTGGCTCTGTATATACTATACCAAAATGAGGTATAGTGTTTACAGAGTCCAGGGGAACCCCAAAGGTAGGCTGAGGTAAAAGTAGATAGCACCTTACTCTCTATTTGTGGTAGTGTGGGAGAGCAGTAAGGCTTTATCAGAGGGTAGTGTTAAGCATTTGTTGTACACACACAATCAGCAAATGATGTCACACACTTAAAGACTGAACTCAGACCAATTTTGTTTGTATAGAAATATTATTAAGTTATTTTATTTCTAGAACCGAGCCAAGCCTGGCACAGGTAAGTGAAATAAATGTTTTGCAAAATATTATGCAGTATTTACAAGTGAATTCAAGTTCATATGCAGTGGTTTGAAATACAGGTAAGTCAAGGTATTGAAATTACTGTACAGATAACTTTTTCGTTACTTTTTAGATTACTTTTTAAGTTACTTTTTCTACTCAGTGTGATATGCCTAGATATCACACTGGGACATTTCCTAGAGAAAAGATAAGTAAAATCAGTTTTGCACAATTGTAATTTTTCAGGTTTCCATACAAATCAACTCCATACAAAACATTCAATAGGTTCCTATGGAGAGAGATAAAGTTAATGGTTACCAGGTAAGTACTTGCTCTTTGGGGTTGAGTTTCTGGGGTTAAAACAAGGGTTCCCCCAGGGTCAAGGATGGACTCTTGTTACACCCTCAGTGGCGCTAGGGCGGCTGGGTGCAGAGGGCTGAGGCCCAATGTTATCCAATAGGGAATAGGGGGTCTCCGGTTGGTGGCTGCTTACGAGCAGGCCACTGGGTTGTGGGAGCAAAGCTCCTGTTGTTGGGCTCAGGGCAAAGGGGGGTCCTGTTTAGCACACAAAGTGCACCCGCAGCGGCGGCTGGGTGCAGGGTGCTGTTTTGGCGTCGGGTTCCCTGTTGGTTTCAATGGGGATTCTCCGGTTCAACAAAGACTGCAGGCTCGGGGACGAAGATCTTCTGGAGGTGACCACCGGTTGGAGAGGTAAGTTGGGATGCTGGGACACTGTCGTTTGGGCCACCTAAGGCAGTGGGGCTTCGGGTGCAGGGGTGTCTTTAGGCGTCGGGTTTCTCTTACCAGCTCCGGTCGCGGTCGGGGGAAGTCTCCGGAAAGAGGCTGCAGGCTTCGCTGGGAGATTCGAGGCAGGTCAGAGCTCACCAGATCTTGGGTCAGAATCGCCGGGGAGACCTCTTCATGGTGTTGGGCCACTCGAACTCAGGCCGTGGGCGACGGGTGCAGAATGGTGCAGACTTGCAGATTTGGCCGGAGCCAGAGTTCGTGGGTGAACAAATCCAGTGTTCACATGAGACAAAGTCTTTTCTTTGGAAGGCAGGGCAGGTCCTCGAGGTTCTTGAGGTTGCTGGCTGCAGGACACACCGGAGTTTCGCTTCTGCAGGTTTGAGGTAGGGACAGGCCGGTAGGGCTGGGGCCAAGTCAGTGGGCATCCTCCTCTTCTTAGCTTCAGTATGGCTGTTCGGTCCTTCTTTTCTTCTTGGTTATTTCTTGTCTGAGGAGGCAAGGTTCGGGATTCCCCCTAAATACTAGATTTAGGGGCGTTACAGGTAAGTAAAGGGTGGGACCAATGGGTCCCTTCCTTGGGGTGGGTACACCCCCTATTATGCCACCCTCCAGTGGGAGGGGGCATATGCCTCACTCTGGTTGGCTGGGTCCCCCCATCTGCAAGGTGGCAGGGACTGAGAGTTGTGCTTCACCTCGCCTCCTCCACCAGAGGGGTGGGGTTGGCAAAGGTGGGTACACCTCCCTTCCTCATTTGGTTTTCCCTCCGGTTCTCCTGCCCAAAGTGGGGGTCAGACCCGGTGGGGACCAGTTGCTGGAAGCAGAAAAAGGCCTGGGGAAGCTCACAAAGGCGGCAAGCCTTTGAAGCTTCCCCTTCGTGGACCCCACCCATCCTGGGGGAGGAGGCTTGGCACCTCGTCCCAGGATGTGCATTGTTTCAGACCCCTGAGAGCAGCAGGCTCTCGACCCAGGGGTCCAGAAACATGTATGGTGGCGGCAGCTGGGGAGCAGCCACTCAGCCTGGACACTAGTGTTAGGTCATTTTTCAGGGGGCATCTCTAAGATGCCCTCTGTGTGCATTTTTCATTAAATCCCACATTGGCATCAGTGTGGGTTTAATGTGCTGAGAAGTTTAATACCAAACTTCTCCGGTTTCAGTAAAGCCATTATGGTACTGTGGAGTTCGTAATGACAAACTCCCAGCACCATATACTCTTAATGGCATTACTGCACTTACAATGTCTAAGAATTAGCTTAGAAACTGTAGGGGTGCAGGGCTCATGCACCTGTACCCTCACCACTGGTATAGTGCACCCAGCTAGAGGGGTGACTGATCTATGCCAGGGCAGTGGGTTGTAGGCATGTCGACTCTTCACTTTGTTATGCACAAAAACACGCAGCCTGCAAAGGCAGTGTATGAGTGTAAAGGTACAGGGCCTCTAAGGGTGGCACAATAAGTGCTGCAGCCCTTAGAGGCCTTCCCTGGTCACAGTGCCCTGGGTACCTGTGGTACCATTTACCAGGAACTGACCTGTGGCCAGAGAGTGCCAATTGGGTTTGGTCTCCAATGCAGTTTAAGTAAAGAACATAGGCCCTGGGCACCTGTTTGGCAGGAGCCCAGGGCACACTCAGTCAAAGTACATCATCAATTCAGCAAAAAGTGGGGGCAACCATGCAAAAAGAGGGCACTTTCTTACATTTAGTTCCTGGAAAACCCTTGGAAACTGAAAGAGCTTACAGATCTCTGGCTTAACAACAGTGTCCGGTTTAAGTCCACATGCACCATTAGCGAACTCATGTAGTTCCAAACATAAACCTAGGAATTGGTTGTAAAGTTAATGGAGGGAAAGGCTATTTCATTAACCCATAACTTAGCCTAAAGATAAAACCTAACAATAATTATTTTCTGGTTCAACTACATTGTAATTTAAAATGTAAACTTCGTAACCTACTGCACTTATTGACAGATGGCTGTAATGCTCAAAGGTTTTTATTTGATTATTCTCCAGGGTATGACTGTTATTTTGTCGTCCTTCTTTTACATTCAGAGCTGGAGCTTTACCTTACTATATACTATAATTAGCTTAATTTTGTCCTTTTACAGTTATCTTTTCGTGGATTTCTCATCTTGGGGGATTGTTTATACTTTGCATTTTAGGCAGTAAGTTTCAGGAATGATTGGGGATGCAGGAGGGTATGACTGCCAAGTAACTTTCATTCTTTTGTGTTGTGCTTTATCTTAAAAGTGTTTGATAATACTATTTAATTGGAAACCACTTTACTGGTGTACTTTGGCTTGTACATTCCATGGTTCAGTACATACATAGAGTTGTTTGCTGTGAAGAGGATTTATTTCTAAAACAGTTCTGACTATCTGGATATTCTACACATGGCAGGTAATACTGAATATCATGTTAATTTCTTTTGTTCCATCTAATCATCATTTCATACTCTGACTGAAGAGGTACATTTCTGTTTTGGTTTTGTAGTCACTTTGACAGTGCTGACTCCTGGAATGCAGGTGTGATGCAATTTTGATCTTTGATCTGCACCACACTTTTCCTTCCCTACTGGTACAGATTTATTTGAGTATTATTCCACCAACAATGTGACCTGGGGGTTGCACATTCTTCTGTGCATGGCTTTCTGTCAGATTGTATAAACTGAGTACAAGTCACTCTACCTTAACCTATTCACATGCACCACTATACTGGCCGAAATATTAAAAGTATGCTACCATAGATTGTGTGCCCTATGAAAATGTTACATTCTGATGTGCAGTTTCTCAGGGCACTTGATCAGTAGCCACAAGCTATGGACTCTAGTACTACTTTAAACTCGCTGCAACTGTGACACACTCAGTAGTAACGAAACATATCTAAAACAGTCTTTAATAATTGCCACCTTATTCATCCTATCACCCACTACATTAAGTATCCTCCTTCTCCACTTTACACTTCCCAAAACATCAGTCCTTTATGGCACTTCCTACTACCTATACCTGAAACCACACATCCACTCACTCTTTCTCATATCAACTGATTTGTCACCAGGTTCTAATCATGCACCAAAGCACCAAAAACTTAATTTGCCTTTGTTTTTATCAAGAAAAATATTTGAAAATAGATTTCTTTGTTTTTTTTATTTGAAAGAAAGCATGTTGAGATTGACATTCACTTTGTGGGATTCCCCTATGACATGTCCTTACTTCATGTCTAGAGTTAAAGAAGCTAAAAAAACAGCTTAAGGAACAGGATGGAAATATGCTTATTTTCAGAAGTGAGAAATTACATTCACAGAGAGCAAGCCATGCTAGTTGTCATTAAAAATAACCTTAAGGCATAGCATGCCTTTAGTAGATTTTGTGGTAATTATTGGTATTGGGAGTGATATATGT
This sequence comes from Calotriton arnoldi, assembly GCA_963921515.1. NCBI lineage: Eukaryota > Metazoa > Chordata > Amphibia > Caudata > Salamandridae > Calotriton > Calotriton arnoldi. The sequence goes on along the minus strand of CAWUFW010002241.1, from coordinate 604,672 downwards.
TTTCAGTTTTACCAGCAAATACATCCAATTCCCTCTGGACAGTGGAGGCTGAATCCAACTCAAGCTAGGTCTCAGGCGGACTATAACCCATGTACCGCCTACGGCACACTTGAGCATGGTGCGTATATGTTATTGAACAGTCCTGTGAGACTAAAAGATTACTTAAAAAAAAAAAAAAGGCTTTATTAAAAATGCGTCTCTAGAGCTAGTTCACACTATGTGAATAGATGTTTCTACAAAAGTAACATAACAGCTGTAATTATGCAGACGATTAAAAAGAATTGCAACATTTTAGACGGTGTTCTTTAAATCAAACCATTGGCTGGTGAAAGAAGCCTATGATAAAACCTCTCCCTCTTTAGCCCCTGGCTAAATGTCTCTTATTGTGAAAGTGCCCATATGAGTTTTCAAAATCACATCTTAAAGTGCACACCTCTGCTGAATAACAGAGTTGTTTTTGATCAGCTACTGTGCTGTGAGAAGGTTGTAGCTTGTGCCTATTATGGCGATTTCAGCTGTGAAAACAAACAAAAAGTCTGGCTCCTCAAGCCTGTGACCTTCAACTCGGCCATTTGCAATGCAGACCTCACTTGATGCTGCCAAAAAAAGCTGAAGGTGCCTCTCCTCAAAGATGATTTTTCATGAGACTTAACCTTCTCTAGCTATTACGAAAAGGCCAAAACATGTGATTAATTTACTGTAGAATGCAAGAACTAGCATATGAATTCTGATGCAGACTTTGTAAAACCTGTCTGTATTGTATGTTATATATAAACTATTGTGAGATTGGTACGATCGGTGAATGGTAGAACAAGTAAAATCGCAATTTCTGAAATGTAATTACCCCCATGTCCCCAACCTTTATCATTTACCAAAAGTACACGAGATTATATAACCCTTCAGGATGTCCAACAGTCTCCTCCAAAAGTAGTCTCCTAAAGAATACATCAATGTATATAGACCACTACCTATCAGTACATTTCAAATCTTTGCGTTTGTATATAAGAGACACAATTATCTTCTGGTGACATTGGATGTCTGTAGTTTATATGCAAGCATAAAACATGAAGACGGCATAGTGGCCTGCGAATATTTCTTGAGGACCAGATCATTAGTGTATTATGAACAGAACCTAATGCTACTGGACATGTTAAAATTCTGCTTGATGGAGAATATCTTTATGTTCGATGATGTGTACATCAGACAGAAATAAGGGACTGCGATTGGCACCTGTTTTGCCCCCAGTTATGTGAATTAATTCATGGGCTGATGGGAGGAACAGGTGTCCAGAGCAGAAGCCATGTCCCCGTGGATGGATCAGGTGGTGGTATGGCATCAGTACTTCGATGACAGCTTTCCATTCCCTTCCATATCAGAAAGAAATGTCAAAATGTTCATCAAGGCATTTAATAATTGGAATCTAGAATTAATAGCTAACATCAGTTAGAAGGAAGTGGAATATTTGGAATTACAGGTCACCGTTGTAAATGAAAAGGTGGTAAGCAAGCTGCTTAGGAACATCCACGGCTGGGAGCAACCTATTACATGCTATTACATCCCGCCACATTGAAATGGAACTTCCTGATGCAGAGCTCTTGAGGGCCAGGAGAAATTGCTAATTAGATTCAAACTATAAGGTAACCCAGGAGGAGATCTTGTTAATATTAAGAGAGGGAGGATATCCCCAGCGAGTACTAAAACAAGCAGTAAAAAGTGTGTCCACATTAAAACAAAGTGACACTCTAAGAGAAAAGAGACTGGAAGATATGCCCTCCCAAGAGAACAAACTCCTAGATTATCACTGGATTCAGTATGAAAACCCCTACAATTAGAACATTATTAAATAGGAATTGGAGGATCCTAAAAACAGATGATTGTTACCAGATCACCTATTGATCACATATTTGAAAATCTACCTCTTTGAAGGATCACCCGGTGCATAGTCATTTTCTAGAAAAGGATAAGTCCAATTGGCTATTGGAACTTACAAAGAGAGGCTTTGTGACATGTAAAAAGTGCAATGCGTGCAAACACAGTAAGGATGTGATGGAATGTGAGACCCCAATAGGGATGAAAAATATCAATAAACTAATCGCATGTAAATCAGACTACTGCATATATATATTATGTGTCCTCTGAGAAAAAATATGTGAGAAGTACAATAGAGACGCATAAAAAGAGGGTACTGGAATATTCTCAAGCCATCGGCAACAATGACTACACATATCCATTGACATTTCAAAGAGAAACACAACAGTAATATAAATGAACTGAGATTCTTTGGGATAGACTGGGTGCTACCAGGAGAACAAGGAGGTGCAGAGAGAAAATGTTGACGATCTTAGAGTGAAAGTATTTTATGGACCTGCAAACCAAAAGTTCAGAAGGCCTAAATGAGGATGAGGAGCTAGCAGTCCACACAATAATTTTAATTAAAATCCTCAAGTGCCGATATGATAGCTAAGGAAGAAATTGAATTAGATATGAATTAAGTATTCTTTTCATTTCCATTGAAGAAATTGATTGTAGTCCTTTTACGATGTTTACACATTATGATATTTGCACATTATGTAGCACGTCAGCACTTTAAAAATGATGGTTTAAGGGGCGTGGCCAGGCAAGATGGCCAAGTGGAAGTATTCAACAGAGGCTCCACCACCATCGAGAGCAGATGACAGGCCACACACCAGTGAACGGCCAACTTTGCTAGAGAGGACAGTCCTGGCAGCATAGAGTGACTGATGCTGCATGGAGAACTGACTAAAATCGGTAAAGACAAAGGATGACACTAGATTGAGGCCCGGGCAAAAAAAATAAAAAATGGTGGAGATCCCTGCCTGAGACGGCCCAGCTGCTGGCACGAGCCTTAAAGGGCCCTGTATTTATCGACAGCGGCACAGGTACAGTGGTGTGTGAAATGGCGGACATAGTGCTGAACTGAAGTGAGGTGGTGCGGCAACAGCCCGGTGAGTGCAGCGCAGCAGCCAGAGTCCTGCCATGCTTGTGTGGTACCAGGGGGAGCACAGCAACAGTCCAACACTGCTCCTGCCAAGCGGTGGTGTAGAGGGGGATCCGCGAGACTGGGCAGAGATACCGGTGACACGGAGGGGGACACAGACTGCACTGGGTGAACCGGAGACGTCGTGTCTGACCTTAACAGGGCAGCTTACTCCACAAGATATACTGGCAGAAGGAATGGGGAAACGCTGTGGGGAGATACCACCTCACCCGTGTTAGACTTGAGGATTCCTGAAGGCATAGAAAGTCCTGGTGGACATAAGGAGTCACCCTGATCTCCGCTAGAAGGAATTAGCCCATATCACCATGACTGACTCTAACATTGTGGCGTCAACGAACTTTGCAACAAGGCTCCACACACTGCAGAATGCCCTGGAGATCCCCAGATAGAGGAAAGCAGCATTTGACATTGGGAGACCCCAAAATTAAATAAAAACAGCACTATAGGAGGAGGAGGGGCCCTTTCATATCCCCAGCACGACCGTTCTAGCATAGACTCTCTTCACTATGAAGCTATAAAGGGGGATCGAAACATATGCAAAAGCCTGGGTGTGGGGAGACCTTGCTCCAGATATGATCGCCCTCCTGGAAAGCAACCTACGAGGAAGCACAAGCACCCTGGGCTGATGAATAGTGCATGAATGTATGAGTAAAGCAGGGACACAGATTCGCTCAGATATAGGCATTGAGGATGCCAGACAAGTGGAGGAAACGCTGTGTGAGGTCTATACACCAATGTAGGAAGCTCGTCATGCCAGAGCCACCTCCAAGTGAGAAACCCGAAAACCCTACAACTCTAGAAGACAGAATACCACTCTATCAAGAGTAACGCCCTTAGCCTGCCACCATGACACACAGAATCACCTTTATGCCACTGAAAAAAACACTATCAAATAGTTTGTCTAGCTCCTTTACCGAAACTGAGACACAGGGAGCAGCGCGAACAGAGGAGACCATGGCCTTAATGAAAGAAGAGCTTTTAACTTCCCTCCAAGAGATTAGGAGGGAACTCCGGGAGGAACTAAAAACTGACCAGCAGTCATCCTTCGATGTACTAAAAATGGAAATAAGCAATAAATTACAGACCCTTCAACAATACAGGACTCTGTTGGCAGAAGGGTAATGGACTAGAAACTAAAATGACGGATCTGGAGCAGCATACCCATCACACGGAGGATCTTGTACAGTCCTTTTGCTCCCAGCTACAATACTGAAGAACGAAGATCTTGAAAAAAGGTCAAGATGCGAAAATACCAGAATAAGGGACTTTGAGGAAGGAACGAAGGGGGTAGATCTTGAGGCATTCAGGGTTAGGTCTGTTTGCGGAGACTCTCGGAGATGCACGATTGAAAATCAAGATGGAGAGAGTACATAGAGTGGGAAGGCTGGCAGCAGGAGACAAGAGACCTACTAGTAAAACTACACTCGTTCGAAGTCAAAGAAACTATTCTACAAGCAGCGAGGAAAAAAGATACAGTGGCGTTTCAGGGTTACACATGTGCCTTATACCAAAACATAGCACAGGCAACATGGGTGCATCGCCGAATGTTCTGCCCAGTGACCGAAAAACTTAAAAGGGAACGCGTCAAGTATCGATCGACATTCCCCTTTGGATTGACATTTGAATAGCACAATAAAAACCACCACGTAACAG